>CM053791.1:549552847-550150347 GCA_028749045.1 Cupressus sempervirens | reverse complement strand
ATTGATTTCAAGTAATTAGATGAGGGAAAGGGAGGACCTAGGTGGTTAGATACTACTTATAGCTTTACTCCATGAAGTAAAAGGGGATGAATTAGTTCTTACCTCAATTCCACCTTGGAGAAATGAGAACAAAGTGGAAGAAATGAGGAGATATGCAAGGAGATGATGAGCTCAAATTAAATAGGTGCTAAATCATTATTAAAATAAAGTGTTTCTAATTTAAGATGATACATTCATCAATATTAAAATTTGTATTGATAACTTCTATTCTCAACTCAAATCAACTTCATTTATAGTAAAGAGGATTTATTGCACAACATGAACAATTTCTTTTAGGGTTATTACAAACATATAAAAATGGACTCCACAAATTCAATGACCTATCTATACATTTCAGAAATCTTTAGCATGACTGGTAATAAGTTATAGAAGACAAATTATAATGGTTGAGTATAGGTAAGGATTTCAAACTAAACCAAATTATGCATGATTGACTTTAACATTCTTACTAAAATCATAAACCTAACCCAAAAAAATCATGGCCCAAATACAAATTTTAAACATAGTGGTTGTTCATCCAAGAAAAGATGAACATATTCATTTACTTCATTAGTTTCCATAAAGGTTATATGAAAAACATTAGCGGTAGTAAAATTAATCTCTCAATCATTTTGTAGATCCATTAATAATTAACATCACAATGTTCTATTTAAATATTTTACTTTATTATTTCCATGTTGCTGTTCTACTCAAATTCCACATAATAGTATTATAGCAATGTTAATGTTCATATATTGTAGTAATAAAATTTTGTGGATGTTCTAAAGAGTCTTGAGTTCATAATTTGTAGTTGACAAGAAATATATTATGCTGGACTTTTATCATCTCTTGCTATCAATATCATAATGGCTAGGTAAAGACACTAAAATTAATGAGGAAATGAAAGTAGTAAACTCTATTTAAAGGGTAGAAAAACTTATATTTAAAATAATAATACTAAACTCCAAATTTATAATAGCACATCAAAGAGAGTAGGTGCCAAAAGAGCATGCATGATAAATATGGGAAAGATAAGCTTAAGGTGTTGGAAATTAACAAACAATAAATTAAATTAAATGAATACACAAAAAATTGATGGCAGAGTTGATAATAAGCTAAAGAAGACAAAAGTATTATGGTTTAGTATAGGCAAGGATTTTAGACTAAACTAAATTGTGCATTATTACTTTATACAATATATTCTAGCCGATTGGCTTGGTTTTAACATTTATTATTATCAATAATTCAAATATTTGTATCAATGGAAATAAAGAGTTCATATAGATTTCCAGTCAACTTGTGACCATAGCAGCACCATCAAAACCTTCCTACTATCACTTCCCAATTATACTTTCTTAAAGGAAATACATCAAATAGCACCAAAAAACCAAAATAATCCCCAAGAAAAAAACCATAACATGCCATCGACTGAGAGTCACTTTAATCAAATGACTACCTCTTTGTGCAAGAAGTTAAAGAACCATCAATCCCTCTCAATATAGGAACAAAGACACCACCTCTTCTAGTTAGAACACCATTCTCACCATTGTGTTTTTCCAAAAAAGACACATCCACACCCAACAAAATACCATTACAACTTGAAGTAGAGCCACCTCTATTCTTCAACCCTTCTTGATGTTGATTCACTTGAATTTTTTTTGATACTAGTGGATGACCACCATCTCCAATTGTTGTTGAGGAATTTAAAAAAGTAACCTTTTGGTTTCTTTGAGCTCCACCAATTCCCAAAGAAAAAGATTACACATGGGACTAGAGATAAACCAACAACTTACTCCACCCAATTTGAGCCATAGACGGATGAACCTCTATTGGAGCACTCAAAGACTAGAGTAGTAGGGGCTATAATTCACCCAAACCACTACCAATGAGTTTCCATGAGCTTTTCTCCATGCGATACCCAGCCCTAATTTCATCTCTACTCATTACATCCGCCAAGCCCACACCGTACATTAGCTCTAGAAAATCTCTTGATGTACCCAAAATTTAACCTTAGAATTTTCCACCATTAAGGCCAATGCCAAAAATAGGGATGATATGTCTAGAGTTGATGCCTCCAAATCATAGACCCATTGTGCAAAGTGAAAAATTTGCAAAATAAAAAATTTGCCTCAATGATCCTAGACCCTAGTCATTGTAGATTACCAAACATTTTTTTACTCTATGAATGCAAATGGGAGGAAGACAATAGTTTTTAAAATAATCCAGCAAAGTCTTTAGAAGGATCACTTTGAAATAAGTGTTTCATTATTAACTAGACTCAACTAAGGGAAATGCACATCTTAAAAGCATGTTTCAACACACATCCTCTATCAAATATGCCTCCATTTTATGATGGGGGTTGTACTTGTTAGTTTTAATGCATTAGAAAATCAAAATATAATGGGATAGTATCCCCAAATTCTTTAAAAAATTAAACTTTTCATTTAAGGATTCTTTTACTCCCACATTTGATAGTTTATCTTCTAGATCATTTGCCTCCCTAGAAACATGAGAAATCCTAAAATCTTCCAAGTTTTCCAACAAGCATCAAATCTATCTGATATGCTTATTTAAATACCATGTGTTCATCTCTCTTTAGCAATATAATTTACTACCATTTGTGACTCCCCCTCAAGGTGTCCTTTGTACATCTTTAAGGTATACTTTGTACACCTTCAAGGTATACCTTATAGGCCCCTAACTTAAGGACAAACAATGATGCTTCAATTATAGCAAGGCATTAAACCTGATTTTTTTTTTTCCCATCTGCTACTTTTTTTGCCACCAAAGCCAAGATACTACCATCCTCACTCCTAGTGACTACTTTAAATCCCAAAGACTAGTATTCGCTTTTGAAACACCATCAAAGTTGGTCTTGATCCATCCTAGATTTTTTGAGCCCTACTTAATATTCTCTTTTCCAATAGGAAGAAGATTATCCCTCAAAATCCCATTAATATGCCTGAACTTTATCATGGGCTAGCATCATTAAAAATGGGCATCCCTTTGGTTAAAGGGAATTTTGCCTAGGTTGATGCTTGAGGCTACATTAGAAACCAACCTAGACATCACTCGTTGTAATTTGTCTAAAAGCATGGGCAAACCTTCTACCTTGAATTAAAAGACTCTCCTATTCTACTCCTTCTAAACCTCCCATAGAGTTATTGAAGGAATGATGTTCAAAATGGCTACAATAGTAGACTTCTAATTTTGGATAGGCCATAATGCCAACCACTCCTTTGACTTGGCCACATTGGTCCACTCCACTTTGATCTCTGCAAGACAAACTATCATACATTCTAAGAAAACTCACATTCATGAAAAGATGATCCAATGCACTCTCTACCTTAGCGCATAAGGTACATCTAAAAGTGCCTCCAAATCACATTCTTATCAACTTGTCCCTGATTAGGATTTGAACATTACTAGCCTTTGGTAAACATGCCAAATACCAACATAAACTTATTTCCCATTCAAATAACCTATGATATTTTTCCAAATGTGTATAACCAACTTTAACAAAAGATTTACCACTCGTCAACCTAAACCACTTGATGACATCTTGATCCCTTGATTTAATCATGACTTTGCTTTCTAAAAAAGTTTCCAACATTTCTCATTTTATTGAGGGAATACCTAGTGTGGTTAGATTTTTCCAAGACAATGGCCTACCAACTATAGTGGATCCTTGATCTATGAAGTCACTAATATTTGGCCCTTATATTTTGTTGGTCACTGCAATGATTCTTTGGGAAATTCTCTCATTTTCCAAAATTCACTATTTGTCCCAAGAATCACACTAGAAGTTTTTCCAAAAACCATCCCCTAGCTGCCATGTGATATGATAAGTGATTAAGTTTCTACAAATAACTAGGAAGCTCCACAATCCTGATCCCCTTGGTAGATCGGCTGTCATTGGGATCCTTTCATCCTCTATGCTATCCAAATACTTTGATATAAGAACTTTCACCTATGTATGATCCCCCTATGAGTATATCTACCATGTCAATTTGGCTCCCATTGCCAAGTTGAGAAACTTACAATCCCTTAAACCTACTCCACCCCCTCCTTTTGGTTGACAATGTCTTTCCCAAGCCAAGTGTAAGGAAACTTGGCAATAAAGAATATAACCATTTCCACATAACCCATAATAAATCTAAAATAAACACGGAATTAAAATCCACATGCAAGAGAATAGACAACATACCCACAAAATGTGACACAAGATATACCCTGGGAAACCCTCATTGAGGGAAAAACCCAGCCTCCAAAAGCATCCATCATCATGTATTATTCAGCAAAAAAAACCATTGCCATACAACCATGGAAGCCTTCATGGCCATAGCCACAACCGAGAAAACTATGTGAACAAGCATGAATCCACACATCCCATGCCATGCTTTCAACCTTCACAAATGCTCCCTTGGCTAACCTGTCAAGCCTTGTCCTGCTTGACTCTTGCCTTTTTTCTTCTCCTTATCACTCTCACTCTCTCTACAACAACTACCCTTGTGGCTGCTTATAAAGTAGCAAGTCCCACAAAAACACTAAGTGGTATTACATAAACCATGTGCTAAAACATGTGCTACCTAACCCACTGACCCCACATTTAATATTGGGCATTTAATTCTTTTTTCCTCAATATTAAATAATTACATAAAATATTATCACAATGTTACAATACAACTCATCAAGAATATTCCATGGGAATCTTTACATGTTGCACGTCCATCTAGGCACAACATTACATAATAAAATAAAAATAACAATATTATGCAATGTGTGCAACACCCATTATCTCAACAATCTCCCACTTGTTGTATACATTGCATAGCGTCAATCCATAGCCGCACAAAATGAACAAGGGAACAATCCCTCCCAGCACATCCACCATCATGGATCAAAAAAACACCGAGTGCTCCATCCTGGTACCCGCAACAAAATCAAAGTATCTAGCATCTCGAACATGAATGATCTCACCTCCTATTATGCCACTCCCACTGGACATACATAGAAGCCATCCAAAGAGAAAGCCACCCAACCTGTCGCATTAGAAAATCATAAAATTCTATACCAACTGAAATTACAAGCACAAAAATCTGATCCAAAGGTAATCACATGTATCCGTAGTTGTCAAAATATCCATAGCTGAAATAGCACCCATAGCAAAGTGCCAAACCCATCCAACTATCCATACCTCAAAGGTATAACAAGTGAATCTTATATCACCGACATATCCAATCTATAACCTGCAATCACAAGCCTCAAGAGCAATACCTACCACATATATACCAAGAAGCTCCCACTGCAAAAGATAATGTCAAATCTATAACCAATCCACTCAACAACATCTCAAAGAAGTGAATCCATGTAGTCTCAAGGACATCCACATAATCCAATATCCTGCAAGAAAAAACTCTCATAACAAGTCTCCAATAGTCTCCAAAGTTCTCCATAACCAACAGAGGAAAGAGATAAAGGAATAACCATGTCATCTCTCACATGACATACATGAGAACAAACCAGTGATCACAATCTCCAACCAATCTCAAATCCAATGTAGGCAAAACTAAACATCCAAGAAGATAACCAAGACCAGAGAAACCATGCAAATCATAACATGTATCATGTCCTTCTACACACACCTCTAGATGTAAATTGTGCAAGTATGATCTCCTCCATAAAACCCCAAAAAGAAGCCTTAACAACACCCAAAGCATAACATATAACTCATTATGGATGTAAGCCTCTCACAAGAAGATCAAACTCAATAAAACCATTCCTAAACCAAGGAATATGCCCAATATAAAACCATCTCCCATACTCAACCAGCATAATAACATATGCACATGGAGATAACCAATGCTAAACCATCTCTCAAATGAACCCTCCAAAACTAACTCATGTACCATAGCTCAAGATCCATATCCATGAAAGACAAGCATAAATATAATGCAACTGAGAGAAAATAATGGGCTATACCTCTCAAGTAGAAAACCGCCGAGTAGACCAAGAGTGGGGAATGAGAATGCTCATCAAGATACCCAAGTCTCCAACCAAGACTCATCTAAGAACAATCTCCTCTCAAGTCCATATCAGGTGACTACCCCTCGGACTTCCTGCTGAAACCATCAACCGTCCCAACAAATACTTCTCTAATCCAAGAGAAATCAGCATCACCACCGTCTCTAAGTATCCATGAGCACCTGTAACCAATCAATCCATGCCAACTCCAAATGCAACATAGAAATATCATGAAGTATCCATCTTATGATTAGTGTACTCAATACCAAGAAACTAAACCAAGATCAATGTCAAAGTTCCAACCATGGCCTCAGGAACATAAACATGACAACATGATCTTACCATCTCAACCAAAGAGATAACATGCTCCACATGAACACACCATAACATGTCACAACTCTAAACGCGTATCAAGAGTATACCATGACATAATAATGAAACCATCCTCACACCAAGGATAACATGCCAAATAAAAGCATAAACCACACCTTTGCCAAGAACCCTGTGAGTCCTCAAGATGCAACCATCTCCATACACCATGAAGAAAACCATCTCTGCATACTAGGAAGAACCATCTCCACATACCATGAAGATAACCAAGAACTCCATGAGCCCTCAAGATCTAACCATCTTCAAACACCATGAAGATAACAAGTGCACCATGCAAATGTCAAAGACGCTTCTGCAGCAACAGGATCTAAGACAAACCTTGAACATCTGCAAACACTCAATAAATATATCAATGCCAAAAACTCCCACTCAATCGTGGTACCAAGTCACCTATGGCATCATAAAATCCATCTCCTACTTGAAGATCCAAACCAAACTAGGAACTAATCCTGCACTGTCACCCCATCACCGTCACAAGCTCCCTCTAAACTGTGTATCCAAGCTATCCATGACATCATGATGAAAACCCATCCTCTAACCATGAGAATCAACCAAGGCATCAAACCATCAAAGAACTCAAAGTGCACATCATGAGCTCCTCACAAGAAACCAAATAACCATGATCCTCAACCAAGAAGATATACCACCATAACTGAATCAGAAAATCCAAGCTAATGAACATCAAGGATGTACCTGTATAACCAATCATGTCATGCCAAAATCTATGACACCATGATCACATCCATGAACTGAGCATCTGGCTCTCAAAGTGTCCAACCTGTTAGCATAAAATAGTCAACCACAATCCTCCATCATGACTGTACCTAGTAACAACATCTCATCCCTTCTACATGAAGATAAAATCATGTGACTTAGGGCATAGACAACCCAAATCCAAGCCACCAATTTGAATATGCATCAATAATGAAAGATCAATGGGCAAAGACAACCCATAACCAAGCTATAAATGCAACCTGTAAGTATAGACCGCTTACAACACTGCACAACTTGTAGATCCAACAAGTCATCATGCATATCCAAACCAAACACTAATAACCATATCATCATGAGACCAATTTAAAATATGAACTAAGTATACAATGACATCAAAACTTAAATCTCCAATGCCATAAACTCACAATGTTACCATAGTCAAAATATTCTTATAAACTATTCAAATAAATATATCACCAAATAAATCATGCAAAACTTGCACCAAATCTGAACCAATGTGTAGAGCTCTCCAAGAGCTTTCCGTTGACTACTCGAAGTCCAAAATCCGACTCCGTATGCCCAAGTTATGCCCTAATCCGTGCTCAAAATAAACAACATCTGACTTTAGGGCTCTTAAAACCTAACAAAATTTTAAAATCATAGAACCAAACCTATGTCATGTTGTAGTGCTCTAAATTAGCTTTCCAACGCCTGTAAGAACTCTGAAATCCGATATTCTGAGAGAAAGTTATGGCCATTTTACTAAGACAGTCTTTTTACCATTTTCAGTATGATTTTTCATTTTTTAAATTTTTTTTTCAGTGATGAAAATTCCGACGGGATTAAATTTGACGGTTATCATGGGCTGAAACCAAAAAACTCTTTCATTTCCTCTGAACATGGCCAAACTAGGGCATATTATATATCAAAATTTATGAAAATGTTGACCCGGATCCAATGGTGAGGTCTGTTTTTACCCAGGAGGTCATTTCTACATGCTACCCCCCAAAACCCTCATTTAAATGAAACATCCGAAAAAATCTTTTGTCCAACAATTTCACATGCCCAAATCTTTTAACATCCCATCATAACAGCAAATCCAAAACCCTTAGACCTATAATAAATCATTCATATATCTTGCCCTTTTCTTTTATCCTCTCATGCATTCCCATGGATTCAATCTAGGGTTACAAACAACACAACCATAGCTCTGATACCACTTGTAAGGAAACTTGGCAATAAAGAATATAACCGTTTCCACATAACCCATAATAAATCTGAAATAAACACGGAATTAAAATCCACATGCAAGAGAATAGACAACATACCCACAAAATGTGACACAAGATATACCTTGGGAAACCCTCATTGAGGGAAAAATCCAGCCTCCAAAAGCATCCATCATCATGTATTATTCAGCAAAAAAAACCATTGCCATACAACCATGGAAGCTTTCATGGCCATAGCCACAACCGAACAAACTATGTGAACAAGCATGAATCCACACATCCCATGCCATGCTTTCAACCTTCACAAATGCTCCCTTGGCTAACCTGTCAAGCCTTGTCCCGCTTGACTCTTGCCTTTTTTCTTCTCCTTGTCACTCTCACTCTCTCTACAACAACTACCCTTGTGGTTGCTTATAAAGTAGCAAGTCCCATAAAACCACTAAGTGGTATTACATAAACCATGTGCTACCTAACCCACTGACCCCACATTTAATATTGGGCATTTAATTCTTTTTTCCTCAATATTAAATAATTACATAAAATATTATCACAATGTTACAATACAACTCATCAAGAATATTCCATGGGAATATTTACATGTTGCACGTCCATCTAGGCACAACATTACATAATAAAATAAAATAATAAAATAACAATATTATGCAATGTGTGCAACACCCATTATCTCAACACCAAGAGAAGAAATTTGTTTGTGAGCATGATTTTTGTTCCACAAGAATTTGTGCATAGACTGTTGAATTACCCCAATTATCTTACTCGAGATCCTAAAGTAGGAAATTGAAAAAATAGGTATTCTCGAGATAAAAAACCTCAAGCATTAACAATCGATAGACCAAGGTAGGCCAACAACCTTTCCACCCATTCATCCATTAATTAACTCGTTGCAATGTTCATTTCTTCATATACCATAAAAAAGTGGCAATCCCATAAACTTACTTGGGAGATTTTTGATGTGGAAACCAAATATACTTGCAATTTCTTATTTAGTGTTGTCATTAGTGTTGAAAAAGAAAGCCTCTAATTTCCCACAATTCACAAACTAGCCAATACCCTGCTATATGCATCCTAGATAATTTGAACGTTATTCAAGTTTTTGCCATGGTAGCCATACTAAAAAAGAAAGTATCATCCATGAAATAAGATTGTGAAGTAACCTCAATGACCCTTTCTATGTGAATTCCTTTCCACCTCCCATGGTCCCTCTTCCCAAATATAGTTCTCCCAACACTTATGCCAACAAAATTAAAAGAAATAAGGAA
The DNA here is from genome assembly GCA_028749045.1 of Cupressus sempervirens. NCBI lineage: Eukaryota > Viridiplantae > Streptophyta > Pinopsida > Cupressales > Cupressaceae > Cupressus > Cupressus sempervirens. The sequence goes on along the minus strand of CM053791.1, from coordinate 550,140,671 downwards.
ATCGGGTCCTCCTACCAAATGTCCCTTGATGTTTCAAAGAAACTTCACAAGCTTCCATTTATCAAAAAATATGCTCAATAGCCTGCAATCATTCCCCCAATCCATCTTAATTAGCCCTCATCAAAGATAAAATTTATCATTGTTTGCTCTAGGAAGCCTCAATCTATTCTATCATACAACTTCTTCATATCCAACCTAATCACTGTGTATCTAATTTTTTTGACCGTGCAGAGTGAATTGCCTCATGGGCATTATTATTCCATCTATAATATTTCTATTGGGGATATATCTACTTTTTTTAAGCTAAAGAATTTTTTTGAGAATGAGTTTTAGTTTGTCAACTTATGTCTTAGAAATGATCTTGAATATTGTATTGCAAAGTGAGTCTGGTTGGAATTCATTAAAAAAAGAGAATTTTTCTTTCTTTTAAATGAGGACTAAAAAGGTGTTGTAAAAATATTTCAAATTGAAACCAAATCTCCTTGATTCCTCAACTACCCCCAAAAGATCATGTTTCAACACAATCCAAATATTTTGATAAAAATAAGCCTAAAAGTAATATGCACTTGACACCTTTTCACCCCTTAACCCAAACAGTGTCTTCTTCAGTTCTTTCAAAGTTATAGGTTCAAACAACATCTAATTGTCATCTTCTAAGACCAATTTGAGAATGACCTACAAAATTTCCTCCTGTTTACAATGTCTATCAACCAACTCTAAGCTCTAAAGCCTACTAAAAAGTGACACAACCTCTTGATTAATGATCCTAGGGTCTTTCATTATAGATCCATCTTCAAGGGAAGTGGATAATATCTTGTTAGCACTTTTACGAGTTTTAACCAAATGGTGAAAAAATTGTTTGTTGTGGTCCCATGCTTTGAGCCAATTCTCCCTAGTCTTCTATTTCCATTAGATTTATTCCCTCATCACTATCTCACCATAGTGTCCCAATAAGTTCTTCTCTATAGAATAATCTACCACATATATCTATTTAGCTAAGACCTTGCAATTCAAGGCCTCTAGGTCACATCCTAGGGATTTCTTTTCCCTGAAGATGTCACCAAAGTGCTTCCTATTCTAGGTTTTGAGATTCCACTTAATATATTTCATTTTTTCAAAAAAATTATAGACTAAATTTCCATTAGTTATTGGGGAATTCCTCTACTATTTAGCCACCATATCCATAAAAACTTTCTCTCTAAACCACATTTTCTTAAATTTGAAAGGGAACCTTGCTAGACCACATCCTTCTAAATAATTAGTGATATTGGATAATGATCCGGACCTAATATCCCCAAAATTCTTGTCTTGAAAAGAAGAGGCAACATACTCCAATTTCTATCCATGAAGAAGTGATCAACTTTCTTAGCAATATTTTGGGAACCTAGTTGTATATTTTTCCATGTGTAAGATCCACCCTTGGCCTCCATCTCCCATAACCCATTTAGTACAAAAAAATATTTAAAGTTTATTTGCACTTGATTGACTGCTCCTTTTCATCCTGACTTCTTAGTAGGGGAGAGAGTCATATTAAATTATCCTTCCATAATGATTAGATCCCAAGTGTAATAATTGATGATCCTAGATATCTCATCCTAGACCAATTTTTTCTCATCTAATTTCATAGGCCCATACACATTGATCAAAATGCATGTTAAGTTAACTAATAGTAAACAAAACTTAGCCATGATCCCTAAGTCATGTTGTCTATTAGTGTCAAATATGTAGTCATTCATTAGGCAGAGTTTGTTGGTCATCATCACAACCAAGCCATCCTACTAAGGTCAAGTAGTGTTTATACAACTTTTATGTAATTCAGTTGAAGCTGAGTAGTTACTATTGACAAGAAAGTCTATGGTCATTGAGTACTCCAATACACATTGAGTCATCCAAAGATAGGTTATGTTGAGTGTATAGATGCCAAACCACATAGTATAGGTCAAGTAGATAAAGACAGATTGATAGCATGAACATTTGACATGATCGAGCATTAGAATGTTCAAGTGTCAAGTAAACCAATTTTGATATATTTGTTTGAAATGAATAAAAAAATGAGGTAAACCATTTTTTCCAACTTAAATACATGTTTTGATTATTGAGAAGTAAATCATGGAGGTGATTACAGTTTGGTTTAGGATCATTAATCCCTATGCAAGGTGATTAGCCAATTAGAGAAAAGGAAGGACTAAGTGACAAAAGAGATGGATCTAAATCATTGATTTTGATTAGGAAAATTCTATAGTTGGTTATAAGAAGAGGATCCAAACCATAATTTCATATGCATGTGAGAGAGGTTGCAAGTTTGGATGCTAGAGGTGAAGTTTAAAGGTGAACCAGGTAGAGCAATCGAGCAAAGCAGTGAAGGACATAATACAAAAATATTAGATTCATATCAGAGATTGTAAAGATGAGATATTTTATCAGAATTTGAATTGCAAATCAAAGGATTAGGTACTAATACATTATAGCAAGTATGATCAAGGTAAATCTCTTAACAAAGTTATCTTAACAGACCTTTGTAGATCTCTTAACAGAGTGAATACTTAGTTGTAAGTTTTAAATCCTTTAATCAAGGTAGACTATATTAATCTCTTAAGATCTAAATAGGGTAGACCCCTCACATGGTAGATCATTAGAAGTGATCAAAATTTTTAGCCCTAACAAGAAAACTTTATTGCTACAGTGAAGATTTGTGGTGTCATCCCCACCCTAGTTTTACCTTTAGCTTGGAGGGTTTCTAGGTAACTAAAATCTTTGTGTTATGTGTTGATCATTTACTTACATGTTTCATGAATTTGATTAGTTGTTAGATCTAATCTGTTATATTTGTAAATATTTATCTGATTTATGATATTATTGAGACAAAGATTAGAGATGAAGTTATCATATTTGATATTGGTTTGAAAGGGTAAAAGTTTTATAGATCTTTATTCACCCCCCTTTAGTATTTAACTTTCTCATTGACTTCCAACAATTAGTATCAAAGTTGTGTTCTCTTAGCAAAAATCTAATCACTTGAGAGTTAAGATCTTGGAGATGGAGGCCTATAAGTTGGGAAATAACATTGAATATCATGAGCTTGATATACAACTTGCACTACAACAACGTGAAACAACAAGAGAAGGAAGAATATGGCAATCAAACAAAATGATGCACAATATCAGGAGGAGGACATTGAAGCTCTATTTGATGATGGAAATTCTAGTGAAAGTGATGCAACAATAGCATATCTATTGGAGAGGAACAACACACTGAATGAAGAGATAAGAGGACTAAATAAAGAAAATGAAATCTAATCAGTAAGACTGTGTGAAATGATTGAACAAAAGAAGAAAAATGAAGAAGATATGACAATGGTTGATCAAGACAAGAGACAAATGGCTAGAAGACTTGATGAAAGGACATCTAATGTGTATAAACTCACACACAAGTAAAATTGATATGCTCAACCAATTGCTAAGTGTAAACTAAGAGATGAATAGGAAAGATGTGGAGATTGAAAATCTAAAATCAAAGAATGGTTAACTAAAGAATGAGTTAAGATCTAAAAAGGAATTCATTAAAAGGATGAATAAACCCAAAGAAGCTATGAGATACTTTGAGGAACTGATGAGAACACAGAGAAAATCTAATGACACCTCTGGGTTAGGCTATACCAAGCACCTATCATCCAATGAGGAAGGAGAATCATCGAAGAGTGGAGAAAATATGAATACAAAGCCAAAGAACAACAAACCTACATGTTATCACTATGGAAATCCAAGCCATAAAATAAATATCTGTAGAAGAAAGATTTGTGAGTCAAACCCTAAGCCCAAATACAATAGATATTGTTTTAATCGTAACATGCAATGTCATCAAGAACATGGATGTAGATCAAAGGTCAATAAAGCACCAATCACTTCTAGATTTGAAGGTTATTGTTATGCATGTTAGAAGTATGGTCATAGATTAAAATATTGTAGATCTAATGAGAAACCTAACTAGACACCCAAGAAACAAGGAAATACATTTAAGCAAGGTAACACAATTAATTGGGCATACAATACATGGTACAATTGTTAGTTATGTGGTGAATATGATCACATTGCAAAAAATTGTATTAGGACACATTTCAAAGGTAAATACAAGAGTTGGATGAATGACAACTTAGTTTGTTATAGTTGTTGTAAGACTAGTCATTTGAGTAGAAACTATAGGACCTGAGCAACAACACCTAACAATGAACATAACAAAGGAAAAGAAGTTGTGAATGATGAACAAGTGAATCAAACATGGAGAAAGAAGGAGGAAGGTAGCAGTAGTGTAGCTAACGATGCCAAGATCACCCAATCCAATGGATCAAGTGATCACGCTATCTTAAACTAAGTAAATAAGGTAAGTATCAAACTGTATCTTGAATTGCTAAATCATACACCAATTTCTAGAATAAAATGCATTGAAGTCCACATTAGTGTGAGTGAAGATGCATAAGGATAGATGTTAGTGTTTGAATTGAAGTGCCAAGTTGAAAATTTGGTAATGACCGAGTGTCAGTTTGGTATGCCAGTATAGGCCGAGTCATTGTACTGACTAAGTGTTATAGTAGGTATGTGTGTCAAGTTGTATAGAGAAATCCAAGCCAATTGTCATGCACCTTTTATTTACCTACTTAGGGTACATGACATTAAATGGAAGATCATCTTGACCGTTTGAAGGTATATAGTCAATTTTTGAGTTCATTTTAACTCACCAATCTATCCAATTCTTAGAGAAAAGAACAAGATGATTTCAAGGAGCTATTTGTGCGAGTTTCCAAAAGAATCTAGTGTGTGTCATCGACCAAATGTGTAAGCTTGCAAAGTTGTTTGAACCAAGATGTTAAATTTGTGAAGTTGTCAAAAGGTTTGAAACTCTAGTTTGTGAAATGACATCATCTACATCTGCAAGTGAGAAGAGGGAAGCATTGAAGGATAGTCATGCACAAATTCTTCACAATGATGCATGTCTTCCTCAAAAATTTAAGGCATATCCAGATATTGCATTAACATGAGACTCTTCATTCCTCCCCGTGTGATCATGGTGCATGATGTAAGTGTTAGTCATTTTTGCCTTCTCACCAAAATTTCCATATTGGAATTCAAGCCCAGTTAACGTTCATAATATTCAAATATTCAAATATGAGGCACGAAAATACTTTATATTAAACTTAGGTTATCACCTTTTTTCCTAAATGTTTGCATGATTTAATATCTTTACGGGCTCGTATTTCACCCATCGTCAGATCTTTTTGTGATCCATGACCATCACTTTGTCGCTTTGTAGAAGAGCTTGTTCTTTACTTCATGTGACAAAGCATCATCGTGTCACGTGTATGTGTAGGTCCAAGTTTCTTTGGTAGGCCACAATGTGACAAGGTGATGAGTTGGATTGAGCTGGCATCTGGTGGGCATTTCATCGGCCAAGTCTTTGACATGGTGAGTTTGGTGGGCTACATGTTCTTAGTTTCTACTTTCTCCATTAGATGATGGCAAATCAATGTCTCTCATTATGTCACTATAGGAAAATGATCGATATTTAGTTATAGTGACATAGCGAGAAATTGCCACGTGTCCTAGCAGGCCCGATTTGGCAAGTGTAGTTAGGTTGACATCGTGGTTAAAATTAACAACATTATAAGTTATCACACTCAAGTTTTAAAGGGTGTTACACTTAGTTAAATGATGTAGTCAAATGCATGAAGAATCCACAAGGTGACAAAAGGAAATAATATGGTTGGTCCATGTGGAGGTTTCTAGTTGCTTGACTAGGTTGACCTACAAACTTTGTTGATTCATAAGCCATAAACAAAGGGAATTGGATTTTCTTGTGCGATCTGATCTTCTTGATTGATCCCAACCATTTCCAAATAAATGAAAGGCCAAAAAATGACACAAAGGACACTTCTCCCACTGTCTGATTGCCCATTTTAGGGTTTTTTGCATTGGATGGCACCATTTCTATCATTTATAGGGTCCTTCTAGCTAGGGTTTTAATGATTACATTACATTTGGGGTTGCTCCATGATCATATTTCTTTTGGATTTGCAGTCATTGCTAAGTGTAGTGGTTGAGTTTGGTTTAGGGCAAAAAATATCTTAGTTATGCCTGAGCTATAAAGGCAAATTTTGTAATTTTTGTAAGGGGTTGATCTTTCTCTAATTCTCTAGTATTTCTTCCATGTATACTATTGTAATTTGTCATGCCTTTGAGCTATTGTAATTCTCTGCTGAGTCTCTTTTATCCATTAACACACTGTACAAGATTTATTTGCCTCTGGCTAATGTTCTTGTCTATATTCTACAATTTGCATGATTGTATCTATTTTGGCATTTGAATGATATTAAGTGAAGTTTCTTCCTATAGCATTCATTTTTTGTTTGATCTACATGCAATTGTTGGATAAAGAAAAGTATGAACCTATATTCTTTGAAGTTATAACTATTTAATTGTGCATTTATGGGTAGAGATAAGATCAAATACTCTATTTTTGGTGCATCACCTCCTTAGATTAGATTAGGTAGTTTGCTTCTATGCATTCCTTCTCCCTTTTCCTCCCCAAGAGTAGTTAGGTGCATCTTGATAGCAAAGGAAGCCAACCTTCTCCAGAGACTCAACCTCACAATTCAAGTCCCATAGCTTGGAGGTTGTTTCCATGTTTCACAAGGTTTCCCTTAGGTAAAACTTTGGACAAGGGTGCAAAATTTTGTGACAATAGTTTTTGGCATGCCCAGTGGGACATAGATTTTAGCCTCATAAGTTTGTTGGTTATAGTTGCAATCCTATTGACTAAGAATTTGGGAAAGGTATTTTTTAGTGGCTAATATTTTCAAATTGACTAAGTTTAGAAATTTTTGGCTAATAATTTAAGATTTGATACAACCCAAATCGCCATAGTTTTATAAAATTTAGTTCTAAAATATTTAAAATTGCTCAATAATTTATTTTATTGAAATATTTAAACTCAAATATTTGCCACAATATTTGATACATGATTAGATTTAAGTCACCTAAATATTATATATTATTGGAGAAATTAAATTGAATTGGCCAATAATTATCATAATTATTAGTTACTTTAAGGATATATCACCAATATTTAGTTTTCGCTATTGATTTACAGTATATGTAACGATCCTCATAATATTCCATGAGGTTGAAAAAATTGTTCAATTTTGATTTGTAATACTCCATGGTGATTAATGAACTTCCTACTACTATTGAGATTTGTCAATATTTTACACATAAAAAATATGATTAAAAAATAATCGCCAATATTTATCATTTTTAGAATAAAAATTTGAGAGATTTGCTAATAGAAATAATTTTGTTTTTTTTAAATAATGAAAGATTCACCTATATTTTATATCTTTTTTTGGAGGCAACTTTCTTAAAGTTTACCCTGAATTTGGATGTTATTCTTAGTGTCATCAACCTTTGGAGGCGTTTATCTAACAACATGGCAACTCTAGTGCAAATCTACTAGTTTCAAGATGAAATAATGCTAGTATGTAAAGATCATCTTTGATCTTTTGTGATTTTCAAGTTTTCTATGAAATTGCAGCTTTTTATGAAGCTCTAACCATGGACCCATTTCATAGAAATAGCTACTATTCCCCCCCATATCATGGAAATTATATTCCTCAGCCCTCATATTGCCATTTTCAATCTTAGTCCCAAGCAGTTTATAGTCCTTCTGCTCAAAATTATTACTCTTCTCCTACCCGTACTCCATCAGTCCCAACATCCCCATATAAGGAGCTTGAAGATATGATGTTGGAGTTCCAAAGGAAGATGGATTGGAGGTTCATAAATAAGATAAGTAGTTGTTGGCCTAGGATAGGCAAGTTGAGTAGGTTAATAGGTAGATTGAGGAGGTTGCAAGGCAACAAGAACTTGAGAGACAACAAGAGGAGATGGCATACCGGGCCTATCTCCAACAACAAGAAGAGGAAGAGAGGGAGATACAAATACATTTTGAGGAGAAGGAGAATGTGATGTCCCCTTCTAGCTAGAGACATCACTTTAGCTGGTGATTAGCCTATCAGAGACCCTCGTAGGCTAATAAGATTGGATAGAGGGTCACCTTGGTGTGGAGATCCTCCAAGGACCAAAGCAGAGTACTCTTCTGGGTTGCCAGAGTTTGTTTATGATGAGTTTTCCTTTGAGTTTGGCTTGGTCAGGCTATTTTTAGCAGTTTTGGAGTTATAAAGATAGACCCCTACTATTTTTAGAAAAGGGGTATGGTCATATGCAGTTCTATCATGTTAGCTCCCAATCCAAACGACATTCAAAAATGTTGAGTAATAATGGAGATATTAATGTTTATTTAGTTAAAATAAACATTATTGGTTTTGAGCCTATATTGTTAAGTTATAATATATAACTTAAGTGAGGGTCATGATATCATAAAAGGGGCCATTGTTTCAATTAATTGTGGGTCCAAGCTTATGGAAAAATTAAAAGAGATTTTCTAAGTTTTAATGTAATAACATTTTTTATGTTATTATTATATCTTTTATCCCACATTGAGCGTGGAGACTCATTCTGGAGTCGAGGAGTCCTTATAAACAAACCTTGTCTTCCTTCAAGAGCAGGTTATGAGAAGTGCTTAAAAAATTTTCCTTGTGAAATTTCTTGAAGTTGTGGCAACAAGGATTTCTACAAGTTTGAGAAGAATTCAGATTGTGGAGGAGGTAGTATCTTCAAAGTTGATGCAATTTGAGGGTGTGAAATATCACTTGAATTTTGCCTGTGAGTTGACTTCATTCTAGAGTCAATATTGTGTTTAGTAGGAAAGAATTGGATGAATCTGTTACAGGTTGGAAGGGGGTATAATAGCAGCTACAGTGCTATGAACAGTACAATGCTACAGTGAATTAAAAATCAAAGATTTAATATTGCGGTTTTTTATAGGCGTTGCCCAAGGAGGAAGCAACCAGTAGCGTGGTTGTGTATCGGAGACAAAAAATAGGTTTTTTTCAACTATTAATGATGATGTTTTTAATGTATGCTTCCAGCAATAAGTATTGTACAAACATTAGGAGCCATCTGAATAAATGAATTTGATTAGATTTGAGTTATAATTTGAGGTAGATTAGTTTTCAATATTTGTATTTTCTTTTCATCAACTCAAAAACCCAAAAACAACTTAAAACATTCAAAAACAAACCAAAAACAATTATTACACCCAGGGAAACAAACAGTGATCAGCGTAGAGCCTATTTGGGGTTCTTACAGAGAACCTTGCAAGGCAAGTTGCTATAGCAAGAGATGAGGAAATGAGGTCACAGTTGGCTCATTTTTAGACCAAGGAAGTAGAGGTAGCCCCTTCTCCAAGATTTGTCATCCAAAGCTTCATGAAGGCCCTCCCATCACAAGAGCCTACTATTGTAACTTCTCCACTCCCTATGTGAAAAAACTGGTTGGGTCATGAGCCTTCCATACCTATCACCATTTCACTCTTTGAGGGTGGACCAGTTATATGGACTCTTCATGTTCTAGCCAAGGAGTGTTGGGAGAGTGAGAACAAGACCACAAAGTTTCCATGGGAGGAGTTGTAGCCTACCGAGGATGAAAAAGAGGTAGCTATTGAGCCAAAGGTAGTTTTGAGTTTCAGTTGTAGAGAGGTAGTTTTGAGGTTCCTAGGCATGTTTTCTATATTTTAGGGTTTTCGCTGGGTGGATCTTCATGATTTCTATGACTTTTTTTCCCAATGGATGCATAGACAATTGGTCTATACATAGCTAGCTTGCATCCCCCTTGAGTCACCAGATTTGTTGGTCATTTTCACCTTCCTGCCAAAATTGCCATATTGGAATTCAAACCCAATTAATGTTCATAATATTCAAATATTCAAATATGGTGCATGGAAATACTTTATATTAAACTTAGGTTATCACCTTTTTTCCTAAGTGTTTACGTGATTTAATTTTATTTTGGGCTCATATTTCACCCACCGTGAAATCTTTCATGATCCATGACCATCACTTTGTTGCTTTGTAGAAGTGCTCATTCTTTATTTCATTCAACAAAGAAACATCACACCACATGTATGTGTGGGTCCAGGTTTGTTTGGTGGGCCACAATGTGACAAGGTGATGAGTTGGATTGAGTTGGTGCATGATGGGCATTTCATTGGCTGAGTCTCTGACATGGTCAATTTGGTGGGCCACATGTTCTTAGTTTCTATTTTCTTCGTCAGATGATGGCAACTCAACATCTCTCATTATGTCGCTATAGGAAAATGATTGATATTTAGTTATAGTGACATAGCAAGGAATTGCCATGTATCCAAGTGGGCCGAGTTTGGCAGGTATAGTTAGGTTCACATCACAGTTAAAATTAATAATATTACAAGCCGTCGTGATCACATTTTAAAGGGTGGCACAATTAGTTAAATGATGTGGTCAAACACGTAAAGACTCCACAAGGTGGCAAAAATAAATAATATGATTAGTCCACATGGAGGTTTTTGGTTGCTTGACTGGGTTGACCTACTGACTCTATTGATTCATAAGCTAGATTCGAAGGGAATTGGGTTTTCTTGTGTGATCTAATCTTCTTGATCGATCCCAACCACTTCCAAATAAATGCAAGGCCAAAAATGACACGAAGGACACTTCTCCCACTATTTGATTGCTCATTTTGTGTTTTTTTTGCATTGAATGAGATTGTTTCTATCATTTCTAGGGTCCTTCCAGCTATGGTTTTAATGATTATGTTGCATCTGGGGTTTCTCCATTATCAAATTTCTTCTAGATTTGTAGCAATCAATGAGTGTAGTGGTTGAGTTTGGTTTAGGGTGGCAAACATCTCAGTTATGCCTAAGCTATAAAGGTAGATTTTGTATTTTTTGTAAGGGGTTGATCTTTCTCTAATTCTCTAGTATTGTTTCCATGCATACTACTGTAATTTCTCATGCCTCTAAGATATTGTAATTCTCTGCTGAGTCTCTTTTAGCTATTAACACACTATGCAATATTTCTTTGCCTCTAATTAATGTTCTTGTCTATATTCTACCATTTGCATGATTGTATCTATTTTGGCATTTGAAGGATATTAAGTGAAGTTTCTTCCTATAACATTCATTTGTTGTTTGATCTACATGTGATTGTTGGATTAAGCAAAGTTTGAACCTATATTTTTTGAGGTTATAACTAGTTAACTATGCATTCATGGGAAAAGATAAGATCAAATACTCTATTTTTGGTGCATAGCCTCCTTAGATTATATTAGGCAGTTTTCTTCTATGCATTCCTTCTACTTTTTCCTCTCTAAGAGTAGTTAGGTGCATCCTGATAGCAAAGGAAGCTAGCCTTCTCTGGAGACTCAACCTCACAGCTCAAGTCCCACAACTTGGAGGTGGTTTCCATGTTTCACAAGGTTGTCCTTAGGTAAAAATTTGGACAAGCTTGCAAACTTTTGTGACAACAGTAAGGTCATGCTACATGTGAAGATTAGTGAGACAGGTGATATTGAAGTGAGAAATGCATATGATAAGTTGTGTGAGAATGGGGTATTGAAGGATGAAAAAAAAATTATGGTTGAGAAAGGCTTAACTCTTTCCATAGTGTTTAAGGTTGAATGGATCAAGAATGTTTTAAGTAAGATACATTTTATGAAGTTATGGCTGGAAAATGAGCTAGTTACGATTACAAAGTCCACCATACATCATGTAACTAGTTACTTTGTTGTAGACTGAGTGAAGATTTTTCATTGTTAGGAGAGGAATGTGATTAAAGACCTTACAAAGGCAAAGTGGAATGGCTGAGGTATGTTAATAAACTTAATTGAAGATCTAGCTATCGAGTTTGTAGTTTGTGTGATTGCACACAAGTTATATCAGTCAAACCAACTGAATAGTGTGCCATGTGTAGCTATTGAAATGGGTTATAAACTTTTCAAGAAGGACCACAACTATGACTTGGCCAAGCTACAATTGATTCATCATATAGAAAACCTTGGAGTAATTAGGAAAGCTAAAAACACACCATGTAAGTTTAGTTCTCTTACCATTTGTATGTTTTTCTAGGTACAAAATTCCTTTCCCACAGTTGGAGATGTAGTTTGGGATATGTTAAGGCCTATTACCAAGTAAATAAATGATTTTATTAAGAAGATAGGTGAAAATTTTGAAACCATTATGGATGGTTATTTTAAAGACTTCAAGAGAAAGATGAAGAATAGGTTGAGGACACCTAAGTTAGTTGTTGATCAGTATTATGATTACATATGTTTTGTAGTCGATATTGACTATACATTTGTTTAGGTAGTAATGCCAAGGGTGGCATGGCTAAGGCCTATGCACTATGAAGTGAATGTACATGATGTATCAACAGTTATTACAACACTATTGGCAGAAAAAATTGACAAGAATGTTGAACTATTCAACACATATGAGACTGCCAAGATTAAAATGATGATGCAAATTAAAGTCCCTAAGTTGGACAAAAAGAGTAAGGAAATGATCTAAGACTTGGAAGAAAAGCTTGGAGAGTCATCACAATAGATTACATAAGGCAAAGGAGAAGACCTTGGCAGTGAAGAAGAAGATGAAGGTAAGGGCAAAGAACTTGTTGTTGCTGAGCCCTAGGAAACTAAAAAAAAAATGTTGTAGTAGATGATCCTAAGGTATAAAATAAATTAGAGAAAGTGGAAACCCCACCTACTTCCACACCAAGAAGAGTCACTAGACAATGATCCAAGGTAGCAAGCCCTATAGCTACCAATCCAACAAGAAAGGGATTAGTGAAGATTACAAGACTAGTCTAAAGGAAAGAGTCCAAAGAAGAGACCATCAACAACTTAGAAAGGCTAGAAAAAGAAAAGGCTTAGGAGAAAATTGGTTGTCAAACTTGATGAGGGAGATGATGAGACTAAAAGGAACAATTTTGATGATTTGAGTCAGTTTCAAATTATATGAAGGAGAGCATCTCAAGTCATTGAAAAGGTATGTAAAAGTATAAGGAGTTCACCTAGATTAATAGGTTTTAAGTGTATTAAGTATGAAACTTTAGAGAAGGCTAATAAAGAGAAACTTGTGCAGACTATTGTAGATATGATGGTGAATTTTAAGTATACACCAATAGAGTTAGGAAAAGATTTTTTAGAAGAATTGTACAATAAATTGATTGAAAATGTAAATGGGCATTGACTACTTAAAAGAAAATGAAAGAGGCTACATCAGCCCAAGTCATGCTAGATTTAGGGGAGCATCATATGGAAATAGAAATGAAAAATTATGCAAAGAAATTTGTGCCAAAGACAACAACATACAAAATTTTGAGAAACAAAATTGAACATGTTGTACAGGAGAGTCAGATAGTTTGGAAGATTTTTTTTGGATTAATGCCTACAATAGTAGAGGAAGAAGAAAAGGAAGATCAAAGAGTTGAACTGGACAATATATAAGATATCTACAATAATGTCAAGCAATCAGTAGAAAAAGTTCAAAAGATCGCAGAAGAGAGTGTAAAACATGTAGAGACAGTCACCATTAAGGATGAAACCTATGATAATACATTTCCCAATGTCATTTTAGAGTGTGAAAAGTTAGTTTTGATTAAACCTAGAAAAGAGGAGAAAGCTCCTAAATATATCAAAGCCACTTTGATGGGCACCAATCCTATAATTATGTCAATAAATGAATATCCAAAGATTGGTGATCGACAACCACCTCAGTAGGTAACACTGAGCTTAATAAACACATCTAAAATTACCATTAAATCAAGTGTGCAAATTTCAGATGAGGCACATGTTGCAATTGCTTAGTAGTAGAGCAGGCAACACAAGAAGATAATAAGGAATTAGACAACCATTATGCACAAGTAGAGCAATCTAGTACATGCAATGAAAGGCTAATCATCTTAGGACCTTAGATTGAGGGAAATAAAAAATTGTGTAACTAAGTCCAACAAATGAAACTACAAGGACCAAGGAGAAGAGACATGAGCTGAAGGAGGTAGAGGTCACTATAGTGATAGTTCATTTATCAAGTGTAGAGCTCCCTACATAGACTATAGCTAAGAAAGATGCCACACGTGAGCAACACATGATTACTACTCAATAGGAGTAATCTCTAGTGAGCATAGATGCAAGCGGAGCTAAAGAGCCTAAGAGACCAAGTGTGGATGTCTCCCCACACACTTTGCAATTAGCATTGTCAAGCTCTAGCACCCTTGAGTCAAAGAAGAAGAAGGTACAAAAGAAAAGAGTCATCCACCTAGCAAGCTAGTAACATTGGATGAAGTTATTGTGATTCCAAAGTGGGACACTGAATAACTTAACTTATGAACAAATGGTAACCTTTCTAGACTTGTTGGCAAGGAAAACTAGATAGGAAGAGCTAAAAAGGGAGCAACATCAGAGTTTAGTATTGCATAAGATCAAGGGAATTTTTGTAGAAGCATTTGATGTTGAAAACCTTGATGAGAAAGACTCTATTATTTCTCAACTAGTTCAAATTGTAGAGAAGGTAAATTATACTGATGTTGATTCAAATGAGAAGTTGATGAAGTGGACAACCAAAAAGTTTGCAAAGAAAGTGGTGGAAAAAATCTCCACTGAAATTGCAATAAGGAAAGTATATTTATTAAATCTTGTAAATAATAAAGAGGAAGTTATCAAGCATATTCATTCTTTGTATTATCTAATGCTACATTCTTTACACAAGAAAATCAAGACCTCATAGATAGACTAATTCATATTTAAGTTCAACAAGACATTCTTTGAACATGGATGCAAGTTCAAGTTTATTTCATTTTAACATATTAATAAGTGCCCAAGCTAGGTTAGTTGAGTTGATAGAAAATTATTGAAGAATAAGAGCTAAGCTCATCTCTATGCAAAAAAAGTTGACACCTCATCTAGAGGTTATGCAAACAGAGCTTACATTAGCAAAGGAGGTAGTACAAAAAGATCAAAATCTCTCTACTCCTGATAGTTTGGTGGATCTAGCTGCTATGCTAGAAATAAAGATTCAAATTTTGGAGTCTGTAAAGATAAGGTTGGATCATGCTTTAGCCATAATAGTACATATTCATAAGCCATTTTTGGACAAGTATGACATTACCACTACTCCACTCCAACATCCATGAGTGACAAAAATAAGGGGGATAGTGGATATGATTAAACAATGAGGGATAATGGACACGATAAGATGAAGACTGAATTTTTTTCAAAATTTTGAAGTTCTGCATGTATATATCAAGTGGAAAAGTCAATTATATATAATAGTGGATATCGAGTAAGGTATGTATTATACTCTAAGGGGGAGTACTTGTATTATAATTTTGTATTGAATAGATTTTGATCATGAAAAAGTGTTTTTGCCACTAATGTCAAAGGGGGAGTTTGTTAATCTCTAAGTCATGTTGTCTATTAGTGTCAAACACTTAGTCATTCATTAGGTAGAGTTGGTCAGTCATTACTGTGATCGAGCCATCCTACTAAGGCCAAATAACAGATAGAAGAGTTGTATGTAATTTAGTTGAAGTTAAGCAGTTACTATTTTCGAGCAAGTCTATGGTCACTAAGTACTCTAATACATGTTGAGTAATCCAAAAGATAGTTAATGATGAGCATATAGATGCTGAGTCACATAGTATAAGCCAAGAAGATAGAGACTGAGTGACAACATAAACACTTGACATGACTAAGCATCAGAATGTTCAAGTGTTGAGTAAACCAATTTTGATATATTTGTTTGGAATGGCACAAACACTGAGGTAAACCATTTTTTTTTGAATTAAATGCATGTTTTAATGATCAAGGAGTGAATCATGGAGGTGATTACATGTTGGGTTAAGAATCATTAATCCCTATACAAGGTGATTAGCCAATAAAAAGAAGAAGGAATAAGCGACAAAAGAGATAGATCTAGATCATTGATTTTTTTCTAGAAACTCCTAAAACTAGTTATAAGAAGAGGATCAAAACCCTAATTTCATATGCATGTGAGAGAGCTTACAAGTGTGGATGCTAGAGGTGAAGTTTGAAGGTGAACCAGATAGAGTGACCGAGCACAATAATGAAGGGTAAAATACAAATATATAAGATTAGAGATTAGATCAGAGATATGTTATCACCATTTGAAGTGCAAACTAAAGGATCGGGTATTGATACATTCTAGCAAGTGTTATCAGGGTAAATCTCTTAAGAGAGTCATCCTAACAAACATTTTTCAATCTCTTAACAAAGTGCTTACTTAATTGTAAGTTTTAAATCCTTTAATCAAGGTAAACTATATAAATCTTGTAAGATTTTAACATGGTAGAACCCTCATAGAGTAGATCATCAAAGTGATCAAAATTTGTAGCTCTAATAAGAAAACTTTATTGCTATAGTAGTGAAGATTTGTGGGTGTCATCCCCACCCCAATTTTGCCTTCACCTTGGAGGGTTTTTGGGTAACCAAAATCTTTGTGTTATGTGTTGATCATTTACTTACATTGTTCATAAACATGATTAGTTGTTAGATCTAATACATCATAGTAGTAAATGTTTATGTGATTTATGATATTGTTGAGGTAAGAATTAGAGGTGAAGTTATCATATTTGATATTTGTTTGAAAGGGTAAAAATTTCTAAATCCCCCCTCTCTCTCAGTATCCAAATTTCTCATTAGACTTCCAACAACTACTATCTTTCTTTAGCAACCAATTCTACCTTTAACATCCTTGGGTTCCAGAGACTACCTAAATCCCTAGACACACCACATGCATCAACAAAAAAGCTAGAGCACCGTGACACATGCCAAAGATCCTAGCTACATCTTCCATTAGTACTTTGTTTTTTTGGTATACATACCACATCTACTTTCACTTGATCAAAAAATCCTTCGATTAGAATTCTTATTAGGGGCATTGTAACCCCTGAAATTCCAGGTAAGGAAATTTAGGGTTGCCTGAAAGAGAAAATGTCTCTCCTTGATCTTAGTTTTTCTACTCCTTCATATTACCAACATCTTCCAACAACTACTACATTGGCCACCTATCTCACAACCTCTGACTTCCCAAATTAACTTTGGATGACTTGAACTCCATTTTTTTAATTAAATGAAAGTATTCAATACTAACTTCCTATGATATTTTCAAATGATCTTCCCTAATGCCACTCTCATCTTTTGACATTTTCACCCTTTCCAACAATGTTGTGATCTTCATAGGAGACTTATGAGTGTACAGGGAACCATCCCATACTATAAATAAGGGAATTGAAATACACAATGAGTTATATTGCTCTAGATTTCTTTGCCTCTTTCTGACCTGAATTATCCAAGTCCAATGAATTCCACTCTGCACACACCACCACTAAGGCCACAATAACTATGTACCCTTGAAGATTAGGGGTGTGATTAGATCCACCTATACCAATAGATGGTGAGCCCTAAATATCCACCAACCACAATGACCCATCTTGGGTCCCCAAGATCTTTGGTACCTAGAAATGCTAGCTCCATTGAAGGACTCTCTACATCCAAATCCCCATCTTTGAAACCCTCATGTGAAAAATCCTCATTTTGATTTTATTTTCCTAGAAGATACACTAATCTATCCTCTAAAGCCTTCACTTCCTTACCTTTGCCTTTATTTGTAATTTTGCATACCAATTTTGAGTGTCCCCAGTCATTACTGGCCTTACATTTTACCAAGACTTCTTCCACCTACACTTCTTGACACCACATATCTTATGGTGATCTAATATCAATAACCTTTAGAAGTAAAGGGTGTGGTTTTTAGAGGATACAAATCTGGGCATACATGCTAAAATATTCCTTTCCAATAGCTTCATCAAACTTGATAAATTTTCCCAATATGTTGCTAATTGATTTTAGGGTAGCTTCAGTCCAATATTCATGCATGAGATCTTATAAGTGAATCCAGATCATAAACTCCTCCACTATCACTTATTTGGGGTTAATTTGGGACCCTAGCTTTGATGAAAAATCCAATCCCATTCATCTAAAATGGACTATTATACACTATCTAATCCTTTTCTTGGGTTGTTTCCATGATTACAAGAAAAACCATTGGTTAGGGTTTTGATAGAAACACGCGATCCCTATTCTGAATCTACCCAATTTCAATTTTTTGAAATACTGGCCACCCACCTCCCTATTTCATAAAAAAACATCTTTCTCCTTGAAGTTTTGGATCAAAGCCCTCCACAATTCATACTCAATCTTGATATCGATCACCTTATCTTTATTTAAGGCTAGGATGACTTTCACAATTGGTTGACCCTAACCATCTGTGCACAAACACCAAAACTTCTTTTCCAAATGTTTGAATCCACCCTTAGCTCTAGACACAATCCTTAAGTAGCATCACTAATTGTGATTAGGGCTTTGGGGAAAGTTGGAAGGAATTCTATTATTCCACTCATGCTTGCAAACAACTTTGCGACACAAGGGATCCCATAGAAGTTACCTTCCCTGACTAGATCTTGTTAGGATTAAACCACAAACATAAATAACAATTACATGCAAATATAAACAATATTAGAAAATAATAGATTACATAGAAAAGAACCCAATACACCAATATTTAATGTGGTTCACCCAATCCTTGGGCTACGTCCACTAAATAACAAGTCCAATATTATTATTATCCAATGATTATAACTTGATTACAATCTGTAATCCCTTATGGCTCAATATCGTCGCAAGAAGCAATTTCACATCACACCTTATGAAACAATCCCTAACACTAATCCCTTTTATACAAGTATTTTTGTTGCTTTAGGTTTAAAATTAGTTACAACACATTGGCCATAAATTGGTGAATGATAATAATAGCCAATTGGCGAATATTAGCCATTGGAAAATAGCAGCCCAAACCCCAAAAAATTTATGATGTATAGTACTTCCCTGATCAGTCACCACAAACTAATAGATCTATCTTTGCTAAACTTGTTGTCAATGAAGCCATGCTTTCTTCCAGTATGTCCCTTCCACCACATGCTTTGCTTATGTCATTATCATTGTGCTCCTGATGTTGCCACTCTACTCCTTGCCATTTTTGGTATTTAAAAAAGTTTGGTTTTCACATTATTACTATGAACACAAATCTAACAAAAAAATTAGGACTCAAATACAAATTTTAACCATAGTGGCTACTCATCCAAAAAAAGGATAAAAATATTCATTTAATTTATTAATTCCCCAAAAGTTTCTATATTAAAAATTAGAGAGAGAAAGTAATAATAAATTTACTTTCAATCATTTTGTAGATCTATTAATAATTAATATCACAATCACTATGTGTATTCTACTTAAATATTTATGTTTTATTATTGCCATTCTACTATACTACTCAAATGCTACATAATAATGTTATAGTAGTGCTAATGTTTGTATATCATAGTAATATAATTTTGTTGATATGCTAAATAGTTTTAAGTAGAGAATTTATAGTTGACAAGAAATACAATATGTTGAGCTATCAACATCTCCTACTATCAATGCTATAAAGTCTAGACAAAGACACTAAAATTGATGATGGAACTAAAGTAGAAAACTCTATTTAAATGGAAGAAAATTATACATTAGAAAAAAGGTTTGAGCTCCAAATTTATAATAGCACATTGAAGAGAGTAAGAATCAACAAAGAATGAATAATATATTTGGGGAAGAGAAGCTTAACATGTTAGAAATTAACAAGCAAAAAGGTAAATTCAATGATTACAGAGAAACATGATCTCAAATATGGTTTAGAGATAGAATATGATGGGGATTTACTATCAAAACTTGATATATTTAATAGAATATAGAGCATGTAGAGCATGCATATTATCAATAGCTACATCTTATTCAAATAACCTCTTTAGCTAATTATGAAACCAATTTGAAAAGTTTCAAAGCATTGTGTTTGTAAAAGTAAGTATAAGACAATAGGAAGAGTATTTTACACACATAAAGATAATAGGATATTCATATAATTAAATTAGGCACTAAGTTATATAAAGAAAAATTTATACTAACACTAATGAATGCAAACTATAATGTGGGTCAAGAAAGTGAAACTTATAGTTTTTTCTACAACCTGCAAGGAGCAATATGAAATAAAAATGTATCCTAGTCATTTCTACAATGATTAACAATTGTTGGAAGCAAAGGTGATTAAAAATTCAGATTTGAAGTGTGGAATATAAATGTAAGATATAAAAATATGGATGAATAGGGTTTAGAATAATGCACACGAAAGAGACCCTAAACCCATATTTTTATACATACATATGAATTGTAAGGGATGAAATGTAGGTCTAGAAATGCTAATATTGAAATGAAGAAATGAAAGTACTTACCTCTGAAAAGAACTTGCTGAAAAACCTATCAAATAATCTCAAAAATTGTTAATTTTTGCGATCCTCAACTGAAACTATGAGATCTACAAAACCCAGGAATATTCTTCTTTTTTGAGCCAGGTCAACCTTGACCCAAATGTGAGGTAAGACCTTACCCCTTTATTTCAGATCTTGACCTGCACTTCTCTGACGGAAATTCTATTGGTGGATCTCTAAAGTTTGGTGAAAAGGGTACCTAGATCTGCACTAATATTTAGTCCCTCACCTGAATTTGCAAGAAAAAGGGTTTTGTTGTTTGGATGAGGGGTTTGACTTGGTCAAACCTTGATTTGGAATTAACCTTCAAAATGAAATTGAAATAAAGAATGCTAGCAAGTAGCAAAAGTAGATCTAACAACGAAGCTATGATATTTAATAGATGTGCAATTATATTTGAAATGTAAACAAGTATATTAATATGAAAGCTTGGACTTAATAATGTAAATCAAAACCTCCATGATTGTATTCTTGAAATCCACCTTAAGGGAAGAATGAATAGATCTTGATGATGAACAAAGGATCTTTAAGGAAGATCATACCACCATGATGGATAGATCTAGGGTTTGAATGACGAATCTTGAATGCTTGAACCAAATTTTTGGAAAGGCTTGATGCTTGAATCCTTGATCTTCAATGGAAAACTTGAATTCTTGAATGGGTGATTGCTTGCTCACTTGATTTGCTTGCTTGAATTTTATTGGTAAAAAATTTGATCTCAAAACTTGATTAGTTGATCATGAAAAGTGGATGAGAAAATTAGAGAGGAAGGCTTCATTTTATACTAGTCTAGGGCACAAAATTCTAGAGAGGCCAAAATAGGAGAATTAAATTCCAATTAAGCCTTAACCCCTAGAAATAGACCTAGATTAAATAAAACTTGAGGGTTTATCATTCTGAAGCCTAAAGAAGCTGACCCAAAAGTGGGAAGACAAACTTTTGAACTTCTCCCTGCATTCAACAAAATTTCTAATGAAAATGGGGACTTGGGTCAAGGTCGAGGTTAACTTTGACCTAGGTTAGGGTGAAGGTCATCCTAGGTCGAGGTCAACCTTGACCCAGGGGCTTAGGACCTCTAAAAAATGAGCCACAAGGGAAAACTAGTGCCTAAGGAGGCCCAAATAGAGCCCTAAATAGGAATAGAAGATGTGAAGGGGGCAAAAAATAGGGGACAACATGATGAAGGCCCAAAACACCCCCTAAGAAGGGCTAAATGTTCTTAACATGGAAGTGCTTCCATTTTAAGATGATATAATAAAAAGACTCTAAAGTTGGATGCAAATGTATTATTATAATGCTTATGTCATGATTATCTGACCTTAAAAGCATACATACACAACCCTATGTTTAATGAAATGTTGAAAATCAAAACATTTTTCCCTAACATGAAATGAGTCAAATGAAAACATTTTTATATGTTTTAAGTTTTTAATTCTAATACAAAAAGTATGCAAACATTGTTTGAGAAATATGAACTTGCCTCAACTTAGCTAAATACTAGTTTGTTTTGGAGATTAAAAAATAATACAAAAAACACTATTTCAAATAAATGTTATAAATGCTTTGCCTTGTTAATGAGGATTCTTTAGCATGGACCATGTCTGACAAAAAGTAGGTATGAAAATCAATTTGTTTGACCATTCATAAGCATTATACATTGCCACATGAGTTAAGATTATGAAACAATGGAGAAAAATAAAGTTTTCAATGCCAAGGAGACATATGCCATGACATACATGTCCTCATAGAAGGATATGCATTATATATATATATATATATATATATATATATATATATATATATATATATATATATATATATATATATATATATATATATATATATATATATATATATATATATATACATATATACATATATATACATATATATATATATGTATATATATATATATATATATACATATATATATATATGTATATATATATACATATATATATATATGTATATATATATACATATATATATATATGTATATATATATACATATATATATATATGTATATATATATACATATATATATATATGTATATATATATACATATATATATATGTATATATATATACATATATATATATGTATATATATATACATATATATATATGTATATATATATAGATATATATATATATATATATATATATATATGTATGTATATATGTATATATATATATATGTATGTATATATGTATATATATATATATATATGTATATATGTATATATATATATATATATATATATATATATATATATATATATATATATATATATATGACAATTACCTTATTTTTAGAGTTTATATTATTAAATGCGACTTAATTTGTTGTAAAATGAGCTTCAAAGAGGAATCTACAAACAAATTGTAAAGCCATAAATTTTTTCCTTAGATGATGTAGAGATAGAAGAAGATCAAGATTTACTAAATGTAGTTAATTTTAGGAAGGAAGTTGAAATATTGAGGGAAAAATCCTTTAGTGGCATTGATGGGTGCACCCTTTCAGGCTGTGTTGTTCAATGCACACCGATTTCATTCTTTTTCTTATTAGCTTTAACGTTGATAAAATTTTGCTACATACATTAAATTTTTTCTCCAACTAGACATATGATTCTCCAATTCTCTTCTTGTAAGTCAATGCCATGATAGATAATTGATTTTCATCCTAGACAATGGCCTAGATTTAATTGTTAGCCTCCATTCAAAGATTGTGGATGAAGTGTCCATGTTGACTACAAAATTTTTAACAAATCATTGTCTCTAATTATTTGTTGATGGCCTCCAAGGTTTTTTTAGTGCTTGTGATATTCTCTACCCATGAGGTGAACTTGCATCACATTTACTTACTGAATTAAAAAAAATTCTTGTGGAAGTTTATTTGTAATTTCAAATCTTGAATATTTCATCATTCACTTGATGGGTATCTATGTTGTAGATTCAACAATACCAAATGAATGTTTATCTTCTGAATGTGTCTTGATTAAAACCTAATAGTTTCACATAGTTTTTCTGTTCTTAAATTTAGGTGTAAATTTCACATGTATTAAAATGTTTACTCACTTCTGTTGTGAAGCCATATTATTTAGTGCTTCCTAATCTACATAATTTTTTGTGATATGTTGATTCCACTTTTTTTGAGTTTCTTATGCTACTTATTATGTAGCATTGTGATTTTAAGGACCATTTTTTTATTGGATATAACTTGGGGAAGGGTCCCAATATTTTCATAAAAAGGCATTTAATTTCAATTGGAGGAAGCTAATAAAATTTATTAAAAATACTAGCCAACATCAATCAACCTAAGAAAAAAAAGAATGATATGAAAGGTTCCAAATCCTCTACACAAACCAAAAGACAATATCATATGTGTCGATCATACAAAGTTGAGATTTCACTCAAAGAAGATAAGAGAATAATACCAAAGCTTTTAGCTCTTAATCTGTGAATAAAGATTCCATGGTCAATTGGCACAAGTTTCTTTGTACTTCTTGATTGACACCAGAGACTCTATTTGAATTCTTTTTCATCACACTTTCGTCTATTATTTTTAACAAAAAATAAATCTACCTTTTTGGATTGGTAGATCACATCTAGAAAAAGGTTGCACAAAAGAAACTCACTTGATTTATAGGTTCCAAGAAATCAATTGCCTCCCAACTATGTTCCACCAAGTTCTTGGGACTTAGAGACATGCTTGAAGGATGATATTTTTTAGATCAATTTTGGGGATGACAAGGAACAACAAAGCAGACAACTGCAATATATATATATTGCATAATCATTTGTCATATTTACATATATATCATAGAATTGTTAAAAAAACAAAAACTTAATGTTACCAAATGCTAGATGCATTCTTGTGAATAATTAGTTTATATACCTTCGTTGAACTTTCAATAAATTTCCCAAAGCATTTATTGTTTGGATTTTCAAACTTGAGGAAATGTCCCCAAGTTATTTTTGTCCTTGCAACATCCCTGGTTCAATGACATAGATAGAAAACCATTGTGATATGTTTCTAGTTAATAGAAACTCCCAATGATCTTAAAGAGAGCATTAAAATTTATCATGACCACTATTAGTGGGGTATCATTCAAGCCATATTTAACCAAAGATTTTTTTACACATGTTTGTAAAATGTCCTTAATAGTACCAAATACATTTTTTCAGTTTTGAGTACTTTGTTTAACCTATTAATAGGACAAAAATCATTGTCTTTGTTTGACATTTTAGGGGACAAAAACATGCATATATTCTACTTTTAATATATAGTATAAAATGTTTTGCTTCCAATATTGGGAAATTTAATCTAAGAATCACAGTTTTTCTTATTTATGGGGAATTTTGATATACTTTAAGTTTGTTATAGTTTTGCTATTGGGTTTTGCAAGTAAATATCATTTTTTTTTGTAAATTTCATCTAACCGATTCCAAGAAGGTAAGAGAAGAGAGGGAAGAGTGAGAATGATTAATCATGTCTAAAAAATGTTTGAAAGCATGCCCTAGAATTCTTCATCTCGCTATTTATACAAATAATTAAATGAAAAAGCAAATGTTTTAAAAAATATGGCAAAACTTTATAGAATGCAAGATCAAGAAACCAATGCCTAAGGTCCCTATCTTTCCTGCACTACCCCAATATTGAATTCATGGTAATGTGAAGGCATGCATTGTCGTCTTTTGCAAACTACTTTTACCTAATTAGACCTATAAATGGAAAATGCCCTACGATAATATCCAAGATCTCATAGGGAAGGAACCTTAGATCTATGTATCCATGCCTACACTTCAAACATCTCTTCAATTTAAATTAAAAAGTAGCAAAAGGTTTGATTGAAAAAGAACAAGAGTGACATAGATTACATGCTAAACAAAAAAGCAATGTAAGCTTCTCTAGCTAGAATGGCTTGGAGGAATTGCCTCCCTTTTTCATTTGCAGTTACTCACATGTAGGCTCAAAGCATTAAATACAAAGAATAGATTGAACATCTCAATTTAAATGGATGCATACAAAATGTGGAAGCATCGACATGGCATATAAGCTATTCCACAAAATGTCACAATGAATAGTGCAGATATGTTGAAGGTTCATGCCCTTGCATGATGCCACAGACGCCCGTTGCACCATGCCTCACCAAGCTCCTTTGCTTTGTTGATTTTTTTGAAGAGAAAAATTAAAAAAACATTGAAGAAAAGAAGTTGAGCCAATGAAAACATCATAATTTTGAACTGGAAAAATAATTTTACTAAACATAAGACCATAGTTTAGTGGGACCATAGTTTAGTGGGAATGTTTATAAAATTTTTATGATTTTCGAGGCCAGAACTAAGGGAAAAGGAGGCTGAAAACACTAGTCCTCACCTTAGATGACAAGGATTAACAAGATGAGTATGCACCAAAAAAAATTGTTAACTCACCCTCATAGTAATAATAATAATGTCATAGAGGTCAACATAATAAAATAAACAAAAAATAATAAGTCATAGACAATGATGAAAACATTAAGGAAAAATTTCACTCATTGACATTCCCAATTAAAATCTTCCTTTCAATCACTCAACAAAAACACGTTCCAACCTAAATTTGATGGCCGTTTGTCAATTCAGTATGATGTCAAACTTTGATGCCTAGACAGTTATCTTTGGAATGAGGGCTCACATGCGTTCCAGATCTGATTTTGGGAATCTCAGACTTCCAGCGATAAATATGTCTACACGCTTTCCCAGGAATCGGTGGATTTTCAATTTCCTTCCAACTCGTGAGTGGAGTTTTATTTGCAATCGAACTCAATCAGAAATCCCTTTTACATTATAAAAAAGTTGAATATGCTTTAACGGGATTCACAATTATTATAAAGACGATAGCAACAAAATGTAGTAATATAGTCTTAAGACAATCGCAAGAGTGGAATTATAATGTTATAAAAATTGTGTATTATTGGTCTTGCTATAACAAGATTCGGTTCTCTCAGTTCAATCAATTTGTTCGTTGAAAACTATGACACAAAATAATAACAAAGCCTCTGCAGAGCTCAAGTCCCTGCCTTGTGCAAGGAAAGAGAATTAAATTATGCAAGGAAAGAGAATTAAAAAATATTGCATATATTTTTATGAAAACAAAATTTGATTAAAATAGTTATATATTGTAGCATTAGCAAAGAACCAACACAAATAACATCATTTAAATATTATTCTTGTCAATAATATATATACATAAAGAAAATAAACCAATATAGTATGACTCAATGTTAAGTAAATAAAATAATTAGAAATTGAAATAATGAGTGTCTACTGATTGATAATGATGATTTAAGTTCTATTCAAACTAAAAAGATTTAATGATTCTGCAACTTTCACATCTTTGGGTCCTTCCATTTTAAAATTATATTGACAGCAATTGATGAAGATGTCATGTGCCAGGGAAGCCACTATGCTCTCTGAAATATTATTGACTGCGCAGAAAACCCAAAAGTAACTGAATCCATAATAGGTTATGAAAGAAATTACCAATCCAATCTTTTCGTATACCTCATATGATATCTAGATTCTTTCTTTCTGGTGTATTAGTGAGTCCACAACGTAAAGTAAGTAGTATGGACTAGTCTGGACTGCATGGTATGGTAACATACCTTAACTTAAAGTAAGTAGTTTTTCCAATCTTATTCTCCCGGATTGCGCAAGCTCATTGGGTGTCTGGAAATTCTTCTCCTTTGTTACAATAGAGTAAAAAGCTTTCATTTATTCAGCATTCGCACTAGATATATTCAAGAGTTAAAAGTGCATGATCGAAGCATGCTGTATACAATAGGAGACCCCATAAGAAACCTGAAAAAGAATACATTGCAAGTAAAAGTTGAAGTTGGTGAATCCTTTTAAATGAATACGTAATTGGCATTTACAAGAACCTTGGACTTAGCTGTATTAGAAACTAATCCTTGATTAGGTTGTACAGGGGAATATAATAGCACAAAGTTTGTTCATTTTCCCACATCACATATTTCTTTCTGACAAAGCACCTACAATTGAAGCACAATGCAGGAGGTAGACAAAGGGAACTGGTGGCTCTCAAAACAAAAAATCTCCTCATTTCCATCGTTTCTTGGAGCATGATAAGACAATATTTTACATTCAAGCAGTTTTGACTTCTTACCATCTTACTAGTCTAAAAAATCGTGTGCCACAAAATGTTTAATAAACAATATCAGAGTAAATAAGTCTCCTTAAAAAAAGTCAACCTAAAGGTATTACGAAGAAATTATTTATTCAGAGTAAATAAGTCTCCTAAAAAAATGTTAACCTAAAGGTATTATTGAGAAAATTAATAAATATTTTTTTTGTAGCATATATTGATTTCTTCCTTGTGCTTTGCATACACTAATGAGAGTTTGAGATCCTTATGTAAGCAGTGTCTGTGCTTGGCTTCCTCCATTGCCCTCCTATTTTTCTCATATTCGATTTGTGTAAATATTTGTAATGTTTACTCAAATATCAAAATATATTTAGTTGGCATCATCATATAATCAAGTGCATTAATATTCAAGAACTAAATTTCTGTGGCTCTTTTCTTTTTTATTCATATGTAAATGTTGTTGATCCCAACATTCTTCTATTGCTTCTATCTTCTACCAATCAATTCTCTCTCTTTTCCTCCCTTTCACCTTTCTTTTTATTCCCTACATTCTTCCTACATTTTTTGAAAGGATTAAAAACAGAGAAATAAAAGTAGACGCAGTACAAAATATACAACACTAGATTTATCCTGGTTCACCACAATAGTGGCTACGTCTAGACTACAAAGTATTGGATTAATGTATAAAAGATAATTACAAATGAATAGGAGCAACATATAAATAGGCTCCAATAATATTACATATGAAAGGTCTCATGAAACGAAGAGACACACTTATTGGAGGGAAGGATAATGTGACCGTTTGCCTTCACCATATCAACAAACTCCCACCTGAAGGACAACCAATGCTGCAACTAAGCACCCAATACCTTGCTTAAAGAATGATTTATCTTTTCTTCACAAGCCCAAGAGAAGTTCTAGCACATTCAAACTTCTCTTTGGTGACAACCTTCATGAATATATCAGCCGGATTGATCTTGGTGTCAATCTTGACTATGTTCAGCTTGCCCTCTTCAACTACATGACGAACAAAGTGAGCATGTACATCAATGTGCTTGGAGCAATGTTGTGATGAGTGATTATGTGCCATAAAGATCGTGCTACGGCTGTCACAAAAAAAATTATATTCACTTTGATGAACTTTCAAGTCACCAAGCAACCGTTGAAGCCAAATCATTTCTCTTGCACCTTCGGAAAGAGCTAAGTATTTAGCCTCAGTTGAAGAAAGAGCAATACAATGTTGCAACCGTGAAGCCCAATTGATTGTTGCTCCGACAAATATGAAGGTATAACTAGTGGTAGATCTTCATTTATTCAAGTCTCCAACAAGATTAGAATCAGTGTAATCCTGTAGCTGAACTTTATTTCCTCCAAAACATAAGACATAATCTAAAATGCCTTTTAGATACCTTAGTATCCATTTGACGACTTTCCAATGAGCTTTTCCTAGATTGCTCATGAGCCTGCTCACAACTCCCACTGCATGAGCAATGTCGGGGTGAGTAGAAACCATAGCATACATAATGTTACCAATTGCTGATTTGTAAGAAATTTTCTCCATGAATTTTTTTTTTCTGTGTTTTTGGACATAATTCAGAACTTAATAAAAAATGAGCAACAAGAGGAATATGAGTTACTTTTGCATCAGCCATGCCAAATCTTTCAACAACTTTGTCAATGTATTATTTTTGAGACAAAGTGATTTCTCTTTTTTTTCTATCCCTTGTGATTGTCATGCCAAGAATCTTTTTGGCCGCCCCTAAGTCTTTCATTGCAATTTTTCTTGCCAATTTCTCCTTCAATTCATTAACTATTCTTTTATTTGTGCCAGCTACTAACATGTCATCGACATAAAGAAGAAAGATGACAAACTCACCACTCAGAAGTTTCTTGAAGTAGACACATGGGTCTGATTCACATCTTGTGAAATTATGTTCAGCGATGAAGCGATCAAATTTTACATACCACTATCTTGGAGCTTATTTGAGGCCATACAAGCTCTGATTTAATCTGTAATAAAAATGTTCATGTCTCTTCTTTGCGAACCCTTGAGGCTGCTCCATGTACAGTTTCTCTTCTACATCACCATGTAGGAATGCGGTTTTCACATCAAGTTGTTCTAACTCAAGATCCCAAGCTACTACTGATCCCATAACAGTTCACATAGTTGTCATTTTGACAACTAGTGAGAAGATTTCATTGAAATCTATCCCTTTTTCTTGATCAAATCCCTTTACCACCAATTTGGCCTTGAAGCATTTTCTGCCTTCATCTTCTTCTTTTAACTTGTATACCCACTTGTTCATAAGTGGTCTTCAATTAGGGGGAAGAGTGACCAAGTCCGAAGTTCGATTCTTGAGTAAAGAATCCATTTCCTCATGCATCGTTGTTTGCCATTTATCACTATTGACATCTTTTAGAGCTGCTTTGAATGTAGACGGTTCTGAAAATTCTGAAACTAGAATTGAAGGCTCTGCTTCTTCAGTGTACAATAATTCATAATTAGAATATTTGGTTGGCATTTTCCTTTCTCTAGTAGACTTTCTCAATTGTGGCTCTAAGTTCTCTATTTGAGCTTGAACTAATTAAAAAGGAGAACCAGTGACTGTAATTCTTCCACTCCAAAGGCTGAACATCCTTTGTATTTTCATGATTCGAAGTAACCTTCTGCTTCTTTGTTTTATTATACTCTTGATTGGGCATTTTATGTGTATAATCCTCAGACTGGCCAAATGGAGAAACCATATCTTGATGCCCAAAACACGTCTGGCTAAGACTGTTAGCTGGGGAGACAGAGTCTAAATGCCTGCAAGATTCATTACACCCAAAGTCGACAGATGGAGAAAGAATATCTCATGCGGTGTCATTAATAACATGGTCGCTAGTGATTTGGGGGGCAATTTATTGAATCCATTATTCCTTTGATCTTGCAGGCTAGTAAAAAATTGTTTCCCGTGACTTCCTTTAGACCTGCGATGATAAGGGTGAGCGGAATCATTGAATGGAAGCCCGCTTTTCTCTGTAACATGGCCCAAGTTGTGGTCTAGTTTCTCCCTGTGAAAAACGACACTGCCCATTAGTCTAGTTTCTCCCTGTGAAAAATGACACTGCCCATCGACATCAAAACTATGTCTCGTGTTCCCACAATAGGTTGCATGATCAAAGACAAATTCTGGCCTCCCTTTTACCTCCAGTTGCATGAAATGTCGTATTCCCTCTGTTTGGCATTAGACATCATCGTGAGCACCAATGTGCTGAGTGTTCTTAACAAAGTTGTGACTTTCCTCAATGCCATGGAGATGAACAGAGTCTTCAGGGCTACGGTGGATGGAGTGCTCGATTTCATTGAAGAGATGCCAATCATGCTTGGAAACAGTGTTTGCATTACCTGCGGTTGTAGGATGAATATCTTCTTCCAGTGCTGTATGATGCTAATCATATGGATGCAGTATCTTAGGCTGTACATTGCTGCTTTGTGTGACATCCTCATAGTGAGGAAAGGCTTGCTGTCTTATGCTGAGATTTGTATCATTGTTACTGTCAGTATTCCCTGATTCAACTGATTGAGATAAGGAGGGAACTAGAGCTAGGACAGAGATGGGATTGTATGGGATAGAATTAGGTGCTGTTTGTGGATTCAATCCAACATTCCTTTGTGCAAAGATTGGCACAAATTCTTTTTCAGACATTTCCTGAGAATGCAGTGCTAGAAATGTTTTCTCATTGAAGACAATGTCTCTGCTTCTAATAATTTTCTTATCAGCTAAATTCTAAAGTCTAAAGCCAAAATGATCCTCCCCGTATCCAACGAATATGCAAGGCTCAGATTTAGGATCCAGCTTGCTTCTTTTCTCTTTGGCCACATGTACGAAAGCCTGACAATTGAATACTCTAAGATAAGAGTATGAAACTGTTCTGCCTTGCCATTCCTCTTTTAGAATTCTGAAGTTCAACCTTGAAGAAGGACTCTAATTAATGAGATATATAGCTATATTACATGCCTCACCCATAATTCTTTTTCTAAACCTACATTTGAAAGCATACACCGAGCTTTCTCCATTATTGTCCTGTTGAGTCTTTTTGCTGCCCCATTTTCTCGAGGGGTGTAGGGGACAACTTTCACCCTATGAATACCATTATCTACACAATAATTGTCAAACTCCAGTGAACAAAACTCACCTAGATTATCCATTTTCAAGCATTTGATCTTATGGCCTCTTTGGGTTTCAACAAGAGCTTTGAAAACTTTAAACTTATAAAAAATTTCAAATTTATTTGCCATCATATATATCCATACTTTCCTAGTACAATCAATAGGGAAAGTAACAAAAAACTTTGCACCTCCTAAATAACTTACCTCAACCGAACCAAAGACATTTGAGTGTACAAGTTCTAATTCTTTTTTCTTTAGATTATGTCCATCTTTCATGAAGCTAACTGACTTTTGCTTTCCGTAAATGCAATGTTCATAAAATTCCAAGTTTTCTGATTGGAGATCCGGTAGTTGATCCCTTTTGAGCATTACTTCTAGGCTTTTTTTGCTCATGTGGCCTAAACTTTGATGCCAAAGTGTCGCATTGCTGCCCATGACTATCATAATAGCCCCTACTTTAGTAGGATTTTCAAGAAGGTAAAGATTACCAACTTTATTTCCTTTGGCAATGATCCTCAAACCCTTGCTGAATTTCCAAGTATCCGGATGTAAGGATGGATAATATACTTGTGAAAAAAGCTGACTGATAGAAATCAAATTTCTCCTTAATTTGGGAACATGCCGAACATCTTTTAACAACCATTGTCCTCTGTCTTCTAGTTGTAACAAAATGTCACCTTTGCCAACTATTTCACAAGATTTGTTGTCTCTAAGAAATACCTCTCCAAATTGACCTTCATGGTAATTTGTGAAACAATCTGTACATGAAGTTGCATGGAAGGAAGCTCAAGAATCTATCACCCAAGAATCTAATTTTGAGTCACTTGTAGAAAGAATTAAAATGTTTTCATCTTTCTCATAGGCTATATCTGCTTCAATGTTTCTTACTTTTTCTTGTGCTTTCTTGTAAGCCCGACAATTTCTATTTGTGTGGCCAGGCTTACCACAAAACCAACATTCTCCATTCCTACTTCTTGACCTTGAATACTTGGGTGATCTAAATTTTCTTTGATTGTAATCGTTATTACTTCTATGGTGGCTTCTTCCCCTTCGCTTGGTGTTGACCATGGTGAGAGCATCACCTATGAGGAGTCTTTATTACCTCTTCTCATGTCTTCACTTAGTAAGGTGGAAACAACTTCATTGTAGGCCAGTTTTGACTTTGTGGAGTTCGAAGTGCTTACAAATGTAACTATAGAATCCCAACTATCAGGTAAAGAACATAACAAGATGATGGCTTTGGCTTCGTCATCTTGAGTCATACCAACTGAGGTTGCTTGACATAGTAGAGTGTTCAAATTATAATTTATATGATTTGACATTGCAGTCCCTTCCTTTTCATTTTTAGTTTGTAGAGCTTCTTCATAATGAAGATTTTGTTTGCAACTGATGCCGTTTGATACATATTTTGAAGTTTGTCCCAAACTTCTTTTGTTGACTTCTCATTTGAGACATTGAACAAGACATTTTGTGATAGGAAGAGAAAAATTAATGCCATTTCCTTCTCATCCATCTTTTGCTGATCTTCATTCAACATTGTAGTTGGTTTCTTAGACTTTCCTTGCATCTGCACTTTTCACAGGCTGTAGTTCTTGCTTGTGAATTTCTCTATTTTCGTATCCTCCATTTTTTCTAAAATTCAACACCGATTTCCAATATACACACCTCGTGCTTTGATACCAATTGAAAGGATTAAAAAAAGAGAAATAAAAGTAGACGCAATGCAAAATACACAACACTAGATTTATCCTAGTTCACCACAATAGTGGCCACGTCCAGACTGCAGAGTATTGGATTAATGTATAAAAGATAATTACAAATGAACAAGAGCAACATATAAATAGGCTCCAATAATATTACATATGAAAGGTCTCATGAAAAGAAGAGACACACTTATTGGAGGGAAGGATTATGTGACTGTTGGCCTTCACCATATCAACATTTTTATCCTCCAATTTTGTTTGTCTATCTATTTCAGTGAAATTTTTCTATCAAAGCTCTTTTAAAGATCAAATCAAAGGTAGAAAGTTAAAATAAAACAATATATATTGAAAAAAATTAAATAAAAAAGGATAGAATCAAACCCAAATTTGTTGATTCAAAATGAATTCTTTTAGAAAGTTAAAATAAAACAATATATATTGAAAAAACTAAATTGAAATGGATAAATCAAACCTATTGATTCAAAATGAATCCTTATAGTGAGATGATAAACTCAACCAAACATAAAGAAAATAAGTAACAATAGTAGACATTAAACTATATAGAAAAAATACAAGAAAAAAATTTTAAAAAATTAAATTCAAAAAATTACGGCAATCTATTTTATATAGAAAAAATACAAGAAAATAATTTTTAATTTTTTTAATAGAAAATTACAACAATATATTTTATATGAGATAAAAATTGTGAAAACAAATCATATTGCTTCTTACAAATTAATTACGTAAAATTTTCATCTAAAAAAATAAGGAGAAAAACTTAAAGAATAAACTTATAGTTTAATAAAAATACTCTATGCATGAATATGCACATGATTTGGGGAAAAACCAAAACTTAAAAATAAAGATATTCTTTAACAAATTAACTGTACACACCTATATAGACATGCTTTACTAGCATTGAAAAAAAATTCTATGAAAAAGCAATTGGCACTGATGTAGCATCAATTATGGACAGAATTATTCTCTGAAATCTATACATCTTTCAATAGGTCTTTTAGTAACCTAATTTAATTATTATTGGCTCCCTTGTACAAGAGTACAATATTTTGAGGAAGTTTCTCATGAATCTCATAAAAGCAAAAATTTGAGATATGAGTTTCTCCAAATGTTAGTATTCATTACAGTAGTTTCTAAAATATTTCTAATAGACTAATATTTTTGCTATTTACTACTCTCTCTTAATTGGACATCTAGTTTATTTGTTGGTAGCTTTGGTATGTATTTTTACTCCAAAGAAACTCACATTTCAATTGATCTTTTGTGAAGCCTCCCATCACTTTTGACATGTCTTTTTTATGCACGGATAACATGCCACAGTTTCAACTTGCAAATGGCATCAAACATGCATTCTTTGATCAATAATTGTGCCCCTCATTTCATACTTTAATGTGTGATAGTACACATTTTAAAGCCCTACTTTATTATTTTTCTATATTTATTGACAAAGTGATTTTCCACTTCGATAACACCCATTGTACCATGTATAGGGCTTCAATTTGGGCATATTACTAATTATTCCTAGGATTTGATTTGCATCTTTTATTAGTAGAAGTAGAATGAAATCACAAAAAATGATAGTTCAAGTATATATAGAAAATCTTATATATGCTTTTCCAATATTTACAATTTTATTATTTGGCCTAACTACAGTTTGTAAGGTTTCTCATCTCATTAAAAAACAAATAGAAGTTGTCCAAATTGTTTAAAAACAACAGCAACAAAATTTTCATAACCTAAAAATGTAAAAAATTTCCAACCAACAATTCTAAGAAAGAAATTTAGGCTTGAATAGGGGAATGATAACAAAACAATAGATATGGAACAATCTAGGCAACACATTGTAATTTTTTGAAAGATAAATTTGTCCTCCCTGAGCAAGCTTCAATATGTGCAAGCTATTACTAGATGGGAATACAATCTGATTATTATTTGAAGCACCACTTTTGAGATGGTGGTTTTGGCTCATGAAAAATAGTCACTATAGAAAATTAGATGTTCAAGAGCTTGGAGGGAAAGTTGTCAAAACCATTCAGAGATTGATTGTAGAAAAAATATTAGAAAACAATAATTAATATATATTCTTTGATCAAGATGAAATTCTTGCGAAAATCTTAGACATAAAAGTATTGAAAACTAATCTTTGATCACACTATGTAGAGAAATATAACAACACAAAGTTTTGTAATTTTCCCAAATTTCATATTTCTCTTAGAGAGAGCACCTGAGATTGAAGCACGGTTCCAAATTTCATAAATCTCTTAAAAAAAACATATGAGATTGAAGCATAGCGAAGGAGGCAGACAGACAGAAGTGGGGGCTCTCCAAATAGAAAATCTAGTCATTCCCATATTTTCTTCAAGTATATAAATCTACATTGTTGCTATTTCTTTCTATTTATATCATAGACAAATCAGTCACATGCAATCTAAAAATGAAAGAAGACCAGGGAATAGAAGTCGATGCTTTAGAAGGAGCCACATACGAATGACACATGTAGTGCTTACACCATGCCACTTTGCAAAGTACTCCCCTCTTGCCACCACTTTCTACCACTTGCCATCATTATCGCCACTTGTCGAGTTTTACACATGAAAGAAGAAATTAAAAAGATCACTAGTAAAAAGCAAGCAAGCCAATAAGAAAATAAGAATTTTGTAAGTGAAAAATCATTTTAATAGACACAAATTAACAACCATACCATATAACGAATGTTGCACTACTTTCACAAAAATCAAAGTTGAAACTATTGTGAAATAGTGACTTGAAAACTATAGTCCCCACCTAAGAAGGCACAGACTAATAATAATAACCTCTCCTTTGTAGTCATTTATTGAACACAGTAATTTTTCCTCCTTTTTAAACTTATTTTGTTTGCTTCTCATCTTTTTCTTTAATGTTTTTAATATTTTATAAAAAGATAATATTTGGTGACCAATGAAATGTAGGATATTTTATTATTATTAAATAAGATATTTTAATATTAAAATAATTTAGAAGAAATAGAAATAAAATACTTACACATAGTGAGATAATGAAAATGGAAAAATATCTATATTATATCCCTTTCATTCTAATTATGTTTTCTCCAAGTTTTACAAAGGGTTGATATTATCTTAAGCCTTTTTTTAAGACTACAAAACTTCTAAGATTAATTGTTATTATTGGTATATTATCATATTATTATATTCTTATTTTATGTACAAAACCCTTTAATCATATATTATGATTTTTTCCCCAAGTTAAATAGTTTGAATAGGCTAGCTCCCTGTGTATTGATATAAAAAAATGCATTGCACTGTCTTCTTTACCTATGAAAACTAGCCCCTCATGACTTCTTAGGCTCCTTATAAACATGGAGCATAGAGGAGAGGACCCAATACTTGAACGGGTTCCAATGGTTGTGATAGGAGTTGTTGATTTGATACCTACACTTATTGACTTAATGTCCAATTTTTTTTTTGATGACATTGCACCAATACTTGTGACTCTAAAGTTGCTAATACAATGATGATTACCCAAAATTGAATGAAATGTACCTTTAATTGTAAAAAGTAACCAATGATGTGATGCTACATCAGCTGTGCAAGTATTGGTACCCTTTTTGTACGACCATTGGTCTCACTTTTTATTTGGGTTGTTTTGGACATCTTGACAAAAACTATGCTGATGTAGCATCATAATTGATGATGTGGACTTGAAATCTTAGTTATAACTAGACAACTCACCAACTAAGCTTCTCTAAAAAATTGGGAGTGATTTGAAAATTTCATGTAGAATTTTGATAAGCGCGAAGTTGAGATGTTCAAGTACTAGGTCCTCTCCCCTAATAAATATTGACTACAATAATTATAAATCTATTAATCTCATTGAAAACTATGAAGTTGTTGATGCTAATGTATAGCCCAACATAGATAGAATAGCACGCCAAAAACTCCACTAGAAAAAATGTGGAAAAACCAATGCATATTCCTATTCTATTACTTAGTTGATCTTATAAGAATACTGTAGAAATATAGGTAGACACTCATATCTACTCTTCTTCTCTTCTCTTGGATTTTGCAACAACCATGGCCTTTTCTACTAGACACTCCACACCACACACATTATGAGTCAAGCTTATAACAATTTCCCCCATATCTCGATAATACTTATCTTTCCACTCTTCACCATCCTATAGAAGCTCAATCACTTTGGCAACACAATTATCTCCCTCATTGTCTATGAGTAGTCTTTCATCCTTATAATTCAACAATCACTTCTCCTCTTAGATAACAAAAATGTGAGACAACCATTGCAAAAAGAGAATGCTCCACTTCATATCACCCCATCTAGATTCCTGCAATTTTAGTTCTAAGGTCCTAATAATTGGATGTCTTTTCCCCTCCGAACCATAGTCTTGGTCAAGTAGTTATTCTATGCAGAGGAATTATTAAATTATTGTTCACATTGTCTAAGGACCACATCTATCTTGCCCCACTAAAAAATATGCTTCAACACAAATTGGAAGAGTTTACTGGTTGTTGCCTTTGGGACCCCTAAATATGGTTCCATGACCAAGCTCATCACAATTATATTTGTATTAACACTATATTAGTAATATGCCAACACAATTTTATTTCACAAAATGACTTTAACTACGTGCTATATCAAATAATAGCTTGATTTCAGGCCACCTACCAAGCATTTATTTGTGATTTCCCTTGAAGAGTCCATTTGACATTTAATAGACTCCAATAGCACAACATATCCATCATATGACAACGTTTTAGGTAAGTTTTATAGAATGACTTAATGGTCACCTTTGATAGTATAAGTAGAAAAATAAACATTGTCCTCATCATTAAATTTATATCCTAACAATTCATGTATCATTTAAATCATTAAATACACATCCTACAAATTCATGTATCCTTTAAATCACTTGAACACCTAGGTTGCTATTATTGCTCCATC
Organism: Cupressus sempervirens; assembly: GCA_028749045.1. Lineage (NCBI taxonomy): Eukaryota > Viridiplantae > Streptophyta > Pinopsida > Cupressales > Cupressaceae > Cupressus > Cupressus sempervirens. Next base: position 550,102,334 of record CM053791.1, on the reverse strand, counting down.
ATATGTATTTATTATTTAAGTCATCACTCAAAAATTTGAAATACATCTAATATCAAAACTTCAATCTGCAACAAGGGGATGTTAGAAGAATTTGAGAAGTTGGTGGTTGATCTTGGTGAAGAAATGGGTGCCAATGAATGCACTGAACCAATGAAGATTGAGGATTATATTAGAAAGAGAAAGGTTGCATGGGTTTACCTAGAGGAAGGAGGTTTGCTGCCATTCATGGAAGGCATGGAAGAGCATGATGAGCACATCTCCATGCAATTCATCAACTCTTGGACTGATAGGAAGGTAAACATTAATGAGAAGGAATTTGAAATAATGGAGGAGCTCATCATTAGGGTTGGAGAGTTATCCTTGGAGGGAAAGAATTGGTGCAAGAAGGCCGGGGTGTCTGATGAAATAAGTCTGAGGAATTTCTTTCAACCTAAAGAGGAGTCGACTTGCATGAGAGGTGGGTACTGCAAAGAGGATCTACCAAAGCCCTGAGATGTGATTTGTTACGCCATTTTGTAGTATATTACTCTTGAAGGTTAGTTCTAGATACTGTACTACTACCACTTCCCCATTCTCAACCACTTTAAGAACCATGATTTGATTTCCTTTTCGTACCTTATTCTAAATTCCATGGAAGGCTGTGTTTTTAAGGTTAGGAAAAAGAAAGAGGGAGGCAAACCCTTCTATATTATCCACCAGGGCTTCATGAACAAATTTTACAAATACCACCTTTCCATAAACCCATTGCTTCTTGTCAATCCACTGGCTACTATTACTCACTAAGTCTCTACAGACCCTAGCCCTGGATTAGGCCATAAAAAACCCAAAATAACCCCCAGTTTAGAGGTGAAAATAAGTGTCATTGAGTTTGACATCGAGACGAGGAGGAGCAAGAAAACTACTAGGAGAGCTAGTAAATGACTCCAAATGGAAAAATTCAACCCCCCCAAACAAGATTTTAGTTTCGAGTCCACTAAGAGTGAGAAAAAGCCCACTAAAAGGAAGAGGCAACACCTAGACACCAGGAAGAAGGAAGTGCCTAGCCCCTCACATATCTCAGACACCCTGGAAGCTATCTCGTCCTCAAATAGAAGTAGGGAGGATGATATCACCTCCCCCGTGAAAGAAACTCACAAAGGCAGGGGGAAGAAAGAGAAACATAGCCACAGATAGAGCCAAAGAAAAGCTTGAGTGGAGAGGCTAGAGTATTCGATGAAGGAGCTTGCTGATAACCACATTGGCATTTTCTGAAAAATTGAAACCTTGGCAAAATTCACCACGAAGGTCAAGCACTCTGCTACCACCACCATCTATTTTGTAAAGATAAACAAGGACAAGAAAGATACTGGTAAAAAGAGTGAAACTGCCCACTCCATCTATGGTTTCCTGATGGAGGATTGGCTGAAGATGCTACTTGATAAACCTATCAAAGAGGAGGTGGTGGATTTGAAAAGGGAGGAGCTTGAGGAAAAGAAGGAGGAATGAGGAGAGAAAGTGGGCAATTAGCCCTTGGTTCTTTATTCTTTGGTTTTTTGTTATGGTTTTCATCTTGTTGAACTTGGTGCCCTATGGGGCTTTTATTTTGTATATGATCATGAACTAGACTAGTAGCATCAATAAGTTTTATGGTTGTTGGTATAAGTTTTCATTTTATATGCTTAGTAGGGATACGATTGTTGATAAGGGTTTCTCTTTTTTGGAGCTAGACTTTATTTGGTTTTTGAAGTATAAATCTAGTATCAGTTATATAAGTGAGAGGTGACTCCCGACTATTCTTCAACCTTTTTGTACTTTAGGGTCAACCCCCTTTTCTTTTGGCTACTATCTAATACTTAAAAAACACCACCTCTCATGAGAAAAAAAAACACTACCTCTTATGTGTCAATAAGCCTCTAGTACCTACTAATGTACTATGTCATCATGAGGACACATAAGATACTTTATAACACCATCATGTTTTTGGAAATATAAGAGGAGTAATTGTGAGGGGAGGGGTGAATTAGTTACTACTAAAATAAATCTTAGATCCCTTGGATGTCAAATCAAATTCAGACTGATAAAACTGATTACTGCTGATACTCGGTAAGCATACATAAATTGTTGTAACTTAGTAAATGTAGAGTGTGTATTACTTTAGTAGATCTTAAGATGTTAAGTAATTTACTTGCAAGCATGATAGAAATAACATGAACACATAAGACACTAGGATTTGACATGGAAACCCAATTTGGGAAAAACTATCAAATGTAACTAGTTACTGCTTTTCACTCTTCTGAAGTGAGCCCTGTTAGGAGCCAAACCTGTTAAAGGTTACAAAACACACTATTAGGTGTGACCCTATTAAAGGATTTAATCACCCTGTTAGGAGTGGCCTTGCAAAAGGTCTTGAAACAATTCAATGGAATTGCCACCTTGTTAGAGGATTTACAAATGGCTATTAAACCAACTATGTTAGGAGATTTTAGTTCACTGCTACAATGGTTAGAGAGTAACAATAAAATGACCTTATTGTGATGCAACTAAATTGCTGATTACAAGTCTCTATTCTAGTTCATACTTGATCCTTCCTGATCGAATAACACTTTTCTACTCCACAAGGATACTTGCTTATCCTTCAAGTTTGCTTCCTCTCTTCTTATCTCTTTCAACTCATTCAACTTGCATATCACACACTTTGAAATCACAACTTGGCCTTTTACTTATACCTTTCAGATTGTCAAGTCGACTCAAATACAAATTAGAATAATCAATATGCATCACCTCAGTCAGCTAGAATCAATAGGTAAAATAGTTAAGCTTTACATGCCAAAATAAGAAAATCCTTTCGTAGCTCACCCAACTTGGTAGAAATTGATTCTGAAGCAATTTCTTGTGTTAATCAATGAAATCTTGGTTAACACTGCAAACTTACAAAATCCCTTTGGTAATCGAGTGAACTCGATTAATACTGACTCTATTCAACTTTCCCTTCGATAACTGAGTGAGCTCTGTTAACACTCTTTTCTGCATAACTTTCTTCAACACCTAAGTGAGCTCGGTAGATACTACCTTCTGTATAGAGTAGACTTAGGAATGCTCGGTAGACTAGGGAAATTATCTTCACTGACTAGGTGAGCTCGGCCTGCACTAACTGTCAATTGATATGACATTTGTGTAACATCAAAGACAACACATGTAAGTGAGATTGATGCAATATATATTTGAATGGAGATTTGGAGGATTATGTATGATTTCCACATATGAAATTCATTAATTTACATTTTCAAATGTCTTGCTTTGTCATCTCACCCTTGTACTTTAACCACCTTTTAGTGAGGCACCCAACAATGTCATTACCTTCCTTGTATACGTGGTGAGATTTTATTCCTTCAAATATTTTATAAGTAGTTTGATTGGGTCATACCATCTTCCTATTTTCCAGTTTGACATATGATTATATTGAACAACATTGGTGGTAATTAAGGAGTCACCTTCAAATGCATTGTATTTTCTCCAATTACCTTGCCTAGTTCTAGCCCCACATAGCCAAAACTAATTTTTTCTACATAATTTTTGGTCTTCCAAATATATAATGACCCTTATGCTATAATTCTTCTATTTGCATCTTTGGTCACACAATCAATTCCACTAGCTCTAGATTCCTATTAGAGGCACTACTAAAATTTATCTTGAACCAACCAACCTCTAAAGGATCCTATTATATATTTGTATGTGAATTGTTGGATCACTTAAATTTATTTTTACCAATGATAGTGGGCCTTTAACCCTTTAAAGAACTTATTAATCTCATCATCACAATTTGTGAGTATATGTTATCTTTCTGTGACTTATTTTTGGAGGTAGAGTCAACCTTGATTGTATGGTTAAAGGCCCAATTTTATTGATCAAGTTTTCTCTTGAATTTCATTTGTCTTGAAAATATAGTCCACTTCATTCTTTGTAGACTTTCCATATTATGTACAAAGAAATATGTAAAGGCCCTGTATTATTTAATAATTTAATATAGTAATATTTGTGTGTATGGCCCTAATATTAAATTCTTAAACCTTTTTATTTAGTGTTTGTAACTTTTTGTCCATGTCAACTATTTAAAATATAAGAGTAGTAAATAAGAGGGGAGGGGTGAATCAGTTGCCACTTAGACAATTCCAGTTCCCTTAGATATCAATACAAACTTCGTATAACTCAAATCCTTGCACAGCTTGGTTATAACTAGATAGTTACTATAACTTGATTAACAAAGAAATATTGAAATATTAACGTGTGTTAACCTTTAGTAACTTAGTTGCAAAAAGATAAAGCAATAAGAAAATAACATGAGCACATGAGACACCAATATTTAATGTGGAAACCTAATTTGGGAAAACCACTAATGCAACTAGTTACAACTTTCCACTCTTCTAAAGTAAGCCCTGTTAAGAGCCAACCCTATTAAAGGTTAAAAGAAACATTGTTAGGTGTGACTCTATTAAAGGATTTGAATCACCCTATTAGAAGTGGCCTTGTTAGAGGTCTTCAGACACTTCAATCTAGATATGCCACCTTGTTAGAGGATTTACAAGAAATTACTGTTAAGTCTATTTTGTTAAGAGATTTCTTTACTGTTACAATTGTTAGAGAGGAACAACGACTGACCTCATTAATGAAGCAACTGACTTGTAGATTCATATCATTGTTCTAACTTATGCTCTGGATCCTTCCTGATAAGAATATTCTTTGCAGCTCGTTAGATGTTTTACCCTTTATCATATATCCTTCTTTATTCACATCTTATCTTCTTCCACAACTTCCATGTTTCAAATCACAACTTGACCTTTCATATATATGAAATACAATTTCAAGTCAACTTGAATACCTTCACAAATAAACAATCAACATCCACTAAATCGGCTTGCATAAACCAAATAATAAACAAAATTGTTATGCTGAAGGTCATCTGACACTGAAACTAGATCACTCGGTTATCACTAAGTTCCTTGGTAATTGACCTGACTTAGTTTACACTGAACCCCTTTGGTAACTGACTTTACTCAATTTATACTTGAATCCTTCAATGACCAACCTAGCTCGGTTAACACTTAATCACTTAACTTGGCTTGTTCTGGACTTTTGCTCGGCTGATACTAGAATCTTTTGAGCTTGGTTACTACTAGTAGTGCTCTGTTATAATGTAAAATTTGTGTAACATCAATGAAAATATACAATTGAATAATTATTTTTGACAATCTCCCTCTTTGGCATTGATAGAAATACAACATGTCATAAGCAAATGAAACTTCTAAGCAATCAAAATGATTTATAAGATTTTATAATATCCTTAGTTTCATTTTGATTCTTCATCCATCAGAACTCCCTCTGAGATTCTCCCTCTGATATCTTAACTTCAGACTCCATCTAATCAAGTTCTCCCTCTTGTTGATATACAAATTTCTTCCTCTAATTCATGAAATCAATCTCTCTTTATTCTTTTGATATGAACATGACATTTTCAATCTCTCCCTCTTTGACATCAAATGCTAAAGAATTCACACAATGAATTTATCATGTACTTGATGTACTGATTCATATGCAATCAACTTAGACTTCTTGGCATCAACTTGATAGATCTTCAATGTAGTTAGGTTGATGCATCACTAATTTGTACTCTAGTGAGCATTAGATAGGGAAATGGCCCCTAGCTTTCCTTTGAGATACAAAAATGCATCCTTAGGTAATGGTTTGGTAAATATGTCAAAAATTTGCTCCTTTGTGTTTATGTATTCCATTCTAACCTCTTTATCTTGAACTAATTCTCTCAGAAAATGATACTTGATTTGTCTTAGAGTGCATCACTAGATTTTTGGTTATGTTGATTGCACTTGTGTTATCATAGTAGATAACCATTGGGTCCTTCATTTCAAGTCCTTTATTCTTGACAATAGTTGCTTGATACAGACTGTGTTGGAACAATTAACTACTACAACAACATATTTTGCCTTTGTTGTAGACTGAGAGATGCAATTCTACTTCTTGTTGGTCCATGACACTAGCCTCTTTCCAAGAAAGAATGCTCCTCCACTAGTGCTCTTTCTGTCATCAATGCTTCTAGCCCAATTTTCATCAGTAAAGAATTTCAACTCAAGGTTTCCTCCTTTCTTGTGCCATTGACCATAGTCTTGAGTACCTTTTAGATATCTCATAATTCTTTTCACTACCATCATATGATTTTCCCTAGGATTTGTAGAAAACCTTGCAACTATACCAATTGCTAATGCAATGCCAAGCCTTGTGTGAACTACATATTGAAGTTTTCCAATTATAGATTTGTAGGTAGTTTGATTTACCTCTTTTTAATCATCACCCTTAGACAATTTGTGCCTAGTAGACATAGGTGTTCCAACTAGTTTGGAATCTTCCATTCCAAAGGTCTTCAATATCTCCTTGATATATTTTGACATAGTGAGGTAAATGACATTCTTCATTTGATGAACTTTCAAACCAACAAAGAATTTTATCTCTCCAAACATTGACATTTTAAATTCTTTCCTCATTTCTTCAGAGAAAGATTTACATAAGTTATCATGACTTGTAAATAATATATCATCCACAAATATTTCTGCTAACAATATCTTATTTTGTGGTCCTTCTTTAATATACAAACTACTATTATCATTGGTTCTCTAAAAACCAATCTTTACCCCTCTCATACCATGCTCTAGGATCTTGTTTCAAACCATACAAAGCTTTGTGTAACTTATAGATCATGTCTCTTTTATTTGGATCAATGAAACCTTTAGGTTTATCAATGTAAACTTCTTCCTCTAGAATTCTATCAATCAAATCTGATTTTACATCCATTTGATACACTTTGAATCCTTTAAATGCAACATATGCAAGTAGTGTTCTAAACCCTTCAAGACCAGCAATAGGAGCAAATGTTTCTACATAATCTATACCTTCTTCTTGAGCATATCCTTTATAAACTAGCCTTGCCTTATTTGTTGATACTTCACCATTTTTATTCAATTTATTTCTAAATAGCCACTTTTTACCAATTACATTTTTTTCCTTAGGTCTAGGAACAAGAGTCCAAGTATTGTTCTTGTCAATGTTCTCAATCTCTTCATTCATTGCCTCTATCCAACTTTCATTATTCATAGCATCTTTTATAGTTCTAGGTTCAAATTTAGTAAGAAAACATGTTAGTTTGTTCCTTTTCATTGTGCCTTCTATTTGATCTCTAATGATTTGTTCAGGTGCATTATACCTTTTGAAATATCTAGCAAGTACAAGTTCCTTTCTTCTAGATTTTTTATTTGTTTCACTTGGTTCACCATGTATATGAGCAATGTTAGTATGCTAATAGAAACCAAATTTAAATAAAGCTTCTACAAACTAAACAAAATTCATAAACTTCAAGATAGACTAAGATGAACTCTCAATTGAGAATATGAGCCATTAATGGACTCTCTCAATAAGAAGCTCTCTTGTTGAGTAGCTTTGTCTAAATAGATAGGATGTATGCTCAAGCTTATGCTTCAAAAATGGCTTCAAATGGAGTTGGAATTTGGGTGTGAGTGTATGGTTTTGATGTAAAATGGCTTCTCAAAATGGCATTATGACTTTACTTTATGGATTGTGTTATTTTGCAAAGGGGAAGGATCCAATTTATAGGCAAGAGGCTTGAGGGATTGAGGGCTAAGATGCAAGGATGAGAAAAAGCTTATGGAGGGCTTAGATTGCATGAGAGGAGAGCACATGGATTGTGCTTCTTTATAGCCAATCAAGGAGTGACACATGTCACATGGTGAGAGGATGGAGAAAAGGGGAAGGATGAGTCAACAAAGGAGGCTCAAGGGATAAAATCTTCATAAAGACCCTCATAATGACTTGTAAGAGCAATAAAAGGGCTTGTAAGAGTCATTTATGACCTAGTGGACTTCATAAAGTTTTATGGTTGAGATATTTTGAGGGTGATGAGAGCAATTTTGACTTGGACTTGATTAAGAAGGTTTTAAGCTTGTTTAGGCTTGTGCAAATGATTAGAGGATGGATTAGGATGGTTTAGGATTAGCTTAGGGATAGGCAAGTGGATGGCATTTAATGAGGGTGGGTGAAGGAGGAGATATTTGTTAACTTTGGCTTGGGTTAGTAAGTCTTAACCCATGTTTAGGGAATGTGACAAGGTTAGGAGGGGATTGGGATTAGGTTTAAAGACATCTTCTAGAAGAGTCTAGATTCTGGATGAGGATAAAGACTTTCTAGAATAGTCTAGAATTTCCTAGGATGAGGATGAAGACTTTCTAGAAGAGTCTAGAACTTCTTACGATGAGGATAAATTAGATTTTTAGGAAATAAATAAAGTTTTATTTATTTCAAGGGATTGGGTTGAGGAGATATTTATTAAAATTTTTTTAATAAACATGAGGATTAATATTTAATCTTAATTAAATATTTTGAGTTGGGATTAGGGGTAGCAAATGATGGGATTAGCCTTTAATCAAAATTAAAGAAGGATTAAAAGATTTTGGAAGAGGTTAGTGGTCTTAAGGAAATTGGCCAAGTTTTGGGCAAAAAAAAATTTATTTATTTATTTTGGGTTTTTTGGTCAATTTATTAATTAAATAATTAATAAATAAGGAAATAATGTTTAAATAAGATTTAAACATTTTTGGGAGGGATTCCTTAATTAAATATTTTTAATTAAGATAAAGGGATTTAATGGCATAAAAATTAATTAATTAATAAATGATGATGTCATCAGGGATTTTTTTCAGAAAATAAAAATATTATTTTCTAAAGGATTTTTAGGTGTCTACACACCATGCTCAAAGGTTTTGTGAAACTCTAAACTCTACTTAGGTCCCACTGTCTAAGACTCAGTTTCCATAGTTTGTGACTTAGGTTCCTCTTTTTGGGACTTGATTTGAATTGTCTCAAACTCAAGTTGCTCTGGTTACAACTTAGGTTGCACTGGCTGCAACTTGGGTTGAACTATGGACTTAGGCAACTTGGGTGGTGTTGACTGCTAGAGTGATGCTATCAACTATTGCCTATTGCCTAATCACATTTGTTTATACCTTTGGTAAAGTATCATGCTCAAAGTAAACAAAATTTATGTAGTCTTTAGGCTCCTTTTTGCTTTGTTCTTCATTCTTTTCTACAAACTCATCAATTTTTACACATACACTTTCTATAACCTTGTGAGTAGCAAGATTCAAATATTTGTATACTTTGCCCTTGTTGGAATAGCCTAGAAATATGCCTTCATCACTTTTTGCATCAAATTTTCCTTTCCTTGTCTCTTTCAAGATATAACATTTGCTTCCAAATAATTTGAAATAATAGACACTAGGTTTGTAGCCATATCATAATTCATAAGGTGTTTGATTTTTACCTTTCTTCAATTGAACTTAGTTCAAGGTATGAACTACTATGCTGATTACTTCTTTCTACTATTTGGATGCAACATTTTTCTCTATCATCAGTGTTCTTGCACAAACCATGATGGATCTATTCCTTTTTTCTACTATGCCATTCTGCCGAGGTGTACTAGGTGCAAATTATTGTCTTTTGATTCCACTTTCATTACAAAATTCATTGAATTAATTAGAGATGAATTCTCCTCCTCTATATGACCTTGGACATTTTAAATTCTTCCCTATTTCTTTTTCAACTCTAGCCAGATACCACTTGAATTTTTTAAAAGCTTTAGATTTATCGTTCAAGCACATTACTATCATCATCCTAGAATAATGATCAACAAACAAAATGAAATATTTATGTCCACTATAGCTTTCTATGCCTATTGATCCACAAAGATTTGTATGAACTAGTTCCAAGACTTCTTCAGTATTGTAATTTTTACTTTTGAAGCTAGTTTTACTCATCTTTCCAATCTAACATTGTTTGCATATGGCCATTTAAGGTTTCTTCAAATTTGGAATACCTCTTACTCTTATGTTCTTACTTATAGTAACTAGATTATCAAAGTTTACATGACACATTCTTTTATGCCATAGCCAACTTTCCTCTACTTGTGCCAAAGAGCATGAACTTTTAGTGAGATCTAGATAGAATATATTACCTTTTGTTTGATTGCCAATTCCAACTAGGTTTCCTTTACCATCCAGAAGCCTAGCCTTCCCATTCATGAATTCTATATTGCATCCAATGTTGTTCAGTTGCGCCACACTTAGAATATTGTGTCTCAGTCCTTCAACCCAGTAAGCATTGTCATATTTGAGCTCATCAGTCAATGCAATGCATCCTTTTCCCTTCACATAACATAGTTCATTGTTTCCAAATTTAACACTTCCACCATCATAGTGCTCCATGCATTCAAACTTAGTTTTTTCACCAGTCATGTGATGAGAATAACTAATATCTATTATCCATGTGTCATTCTTGCTAGCATGAGAAATAAGTGCCATATTTTCATTATCCTCATCATTTGTCTCATCTTTAATAGCAATATATACCATTTCATCTTCATTATCACTATCAAAATCTTTAGCAATATAATAAAATTTCTTACCTTTATTTTTGTAGTCTTTATAGCTTCTGAAATCTTTCTTTCCTTTGAACTTGCTGAATTTTTTGTCGTCTTTGTTTTCTTTGTTTGGACACCTTGCATCAATGTGACCAACTTCTTCACAAGAGAAACAAATTAATGGAATTTTTCCTTTATATTTACCTTTTCCTTTTGGTAACCTTCTTGCAAGTAGGGCTTCAATATCTTCAAGGTCATCATTTGATTCTTCTTCTTCTTCACTGTCAGACTATTTGCCTTTTGAGTCTCCTCCTTTTCTACCAAGAGATAATTTGGCTTTGAATACTGATACTATGTTCCAAGATCTAGGAAGATAGTTATCAAAGTTATCCAACTCAAAAGCTATTAACCTTCCCATTAGTGCATCTAGAGTTATATCAATTTTGAGATCACATCTCATCTCTTGAATAGTTGAAACTCTAATTGCATAAATAGGAAGAAGAGTTCTTAATTCCTTTTTGACTACTATCACATCATCAATTATTCTTCTTGTAGCTCTGATTACACTGACACTTTCTTTGATTCTTTCACTGTACTATTAAATGTTTTCATCTTCTCTAATTCTCATTTGATCAAATTGGCCTCTTAGACTTTTTGCTTTAGCTCTTTTCGCATTGTCATCTCTTCCATAGATATTTTGTAGTTTGTTCCACATATCAAAGAAATTAGAATAGTCTTTGACTTCATCTAATTCAGAATTGTTGAGAGAGGTAGCAATGCCAATCATAATTGTGTTGTGATTCTTTTTATCTACCATATGATCCACAGTCTCCTAGAAGTGTGGGCTTGTATCTCCAATGGTTCACAAATACAACTTCATGAGTACTTGTCATGCTTTGAAGTTGTCTCTGCTCAACTTAGGAATCTCTCTTTTGTAAGACATCTTGAACTTTAGCTTGGGTTCTTGAAACCTTTTCTACAAGCACCAACAACTTTGATACCAATTGTTGGAAATATAAGAGGAGTAACTGAGAGGGGAGGAGTGAATTAGTTACCACTAAAAAAATTTGAAATCCCTTAGATGTCAATTAAAACTTCTTATTAACTCATATACTTTCAAAGCTTAGTTAAAACTAGATATTTACTATAACTCAGCTAACAAAGAAGTTTTGAGATATTAATGTGTGTTAGCCTTTAGTAACTTAGTTGTATAAAGATAGAGCAGTAAGAAAATAACATGAACACATGAGACACCAATATTTAACGTGGAAACCCAATTTGGGAAAACCACCAATGCAATTAGTTACAACTTTTCACTCTTCTAAAGTGAGCCCTATTAGAAGCCAACCCTATTAAAGGTTACAAAATACAATGTTAGGTGTGACCCTTTTAAAGGATTTAAATCACCTTATTAGGAGTGGCCTTATTAGAGGTCTTCAAACACTTCAATTTAGAAATTTCACCTTGTTATAGGATTTACAAGAAATGACATGCCACCTTGTTAGAGGATTTAAAATAAATGACTATTAAGTCAACTCTGTTAAGAGATTTTTTCACTGCTATAATTGTTAGAGAGTAACAATGATTGACCTAATTAATGAAGCAACCAACTTACAGACTTAGATCTCTATTCTAGCTTATCTTGTGGATCCTACCTGATTAGAATATTCTTTGTAGCTTCTTGGATGTTCTGCCCTTTATCAGATTTTTTTTTAATTCGCATCTTATCTTCTTCCACAACTTCCATGTTTCAAGCATTCAAAGGAACTTTTTGTGGTTTGGGCCTGATGAGAGCAAGAAGTATCCTTTGGTGGCCTGGGAATCTATTTATAAACCCAAGAAGCATGGAGGGTTGGGCATTAGAAAGCTGAAACAGTTCAACTCTGCCCTCCAAGCCAAATGAATTTGGAGAATTTTCAATAATGTTGGTGAATGGAGAGACATTATGTTATCCAAATATGCTAACAACCTCAATCTCAAATAGTTCATTAACAAAGAGACTCACCCCAATGGCTCTTTCATTTGGAATGGTCTGGTGCATTCCAAGGACTTAGCTTTTGGCAAAGCCAAATGGTCTATGGGAAATGGAGAAGATATCAATTTTTTGGATGGATGATTGGCTTAGCTCAGGCCCTCTCTAGGAGAATGAGGACTTCAATGTTTGGGCTAATGTTTGCATTTAAAGATTTGGCAACAAGGTGAGGGACTACAGATTCAACAATAGGTGGATCAACCTTACTGAGGTTTCTGTGGATCTGAAGCCACTCATGGACCTGGCGAGACTCATTCCTTTATCTGATTATCGGGATGTTATTGTTTGGGGGGATACCTCGAATGACCTTTATTCAGTGGCTTCTGGCTATGAGTCTCTTAAGCCTTAGGTCCAAGCTCCGACATGGGCAAAAGCTTGGTTCCCTGGACTCACTGCGAAGATCAACTTTTTTTTCTGGACCCTTCTACAAAATCATATCCTCACTGTGGATAATGTCACCAAATGAGTTATCATGATACCTAATAGATGTATTTTATGTAAAAGGAATTGTGAAAGTGTTGATCATTTGTTCTTTCATTTCTCTTTCACTTTGTCCATCTAGTCTTATCTCCTATCTTTTTTTAATCTGTCCTGGTGTTTTCCTCCTAATGTCTTGGAGCTCTTTGTTCATTGCAAATATGGTTTGGAGTTTAATCTTTCCAAGTCTTTTTGGCTATGGGCCTTACCCCATGTCTACTAGGGGGTGTGGAAGGAAAGGAATAACCGCATCTTCAGGGACAAGGAGGTGAACGAGAAGGTGATTTTCCATAAATGCTTTCATGCTTTGATGAAAAACCATACCAATGCTAAGGGCCCTTTCCCCACCCTTATGCCTAGGGTCAATAATAAAAGAGAAGGTTGTTGCTGGTCTCGCCCTCCCGAGGGATGGTTCAAAGCCAATTTTGATGGTGCTGCTAAAGGTAACCCACGAAAAGCTGGGGTGGGGGGAATCATAAGAAATGAACATGGTAATGGTATAGCAGCTTTCATTGCACCCATTGGGAGTCAAACCAATCAATTTGCGAAGGCCTTGGCAGCTCACCAAACTATCAAGTTAGAAAAGGAAATGGGAGTTAACTGTCTCTGGTTGGAGGGAGACTCTAAAAATATCATAAACTGCCTCAAGGGAAAAAATAAACCAACTTGGACTATGACTAATATAATTAGGGAAAGTATCAAAGACCTCCAGACTTTCAAAAAAATATACGTGCAAGATGAGTATCGTGAGGCTAATATGGTGGAAGATAGGTTGGCGAATTAGGGGATTAAGCATAACGAGGTGTCCAAATGGACAGATGGATTTGACATCTCGTCAAAAGTTAATGAAGTCATAAAAATGATTGTATCCTAGGCAGATTGGGAATTATTAATGATCATAATGAAAATTAGTTGTTTGCAAGCCAGGTTCACTGCCAACATGTGTGATCTAAATAAGGTAATTAATATTTTATTGGGAAGGTGCAAAACTATTAAGCGAAAGTACAATTTCTCCAGTACTTTCTATATTCACAATATCTTTTATCTTATGCTGAGTACTGCTAAAAGAAACCAAATTCACAAGGAAAATAACATTGCTAGTGATAAGAAAAATAGGGGAGCCGAAGACTTGCAGATTCTGGAGAATACAGGTTTCAGAGGCAACGGTGAGGAGAACGTCATAGATAAGAGCCGGAGGATGAGGCACAGAAATGGAAGAGGAGAACCAAATTTTGGAATATCCTGAAGAAAGCTGAAATTACCAACTACATTGAACACCTTCATGGATGGAAGCCCTCAATTACCAAAGTCATGGTCAAAAACTAGAATGAGGGCACGATTGAAATTGATGGGGCGAAGTTCTTGGTCATAGAAGAAATTATCTCCCATTTTACTGAGATCCCCATTATTGGAAAAAAATTCTATAGAGATTGAAAAATCTTTGGGCAAGCAATTGTAGAATTCACCAAAAACTAGGAGGAGAAAAAACAATTGGTGAAGCAGGGCACCCACTAGCTCCTGAGGTCTATCAAGCCTCTTTGGAGATTTGTGCTAAGGGCCATCATCAAATACATCACTCTCGACACTAGGTTTGACCGCATATGCACCTACCACTTCGTGCTTCTCAACCATTTTAGGTACGGGGTGAAAATCTCCATCCCCTTTTACCTCTACTCTTCCTTGAATGAGAATATTAATGAGTTCCAAGATAAGAAAACTAGGAACCCTACTCTCTATGGGGGGCTGCTTCTGTTAATTTATGAATATTTTAAGGCTAGGACAATTAGCAAGCATATCAAAGACAAGAAAGAGGGCAAGAAAGTGAAAAGGGACTTTAATGATTCCAAATAAATTTACTCCCCTTTGGAAATAGAGGAAAATATGGATATGTATATGGACTCTGAGGACTTGGAGGTCCTGTAGTGCGGCTCCTAAAAAAAAACCCATGATAGCAAGGAGATGGTTGTGCCCCTCAAGCCCATGAAACTCAATGATACCTCCTCAAATAGGGGTTATAATGAGAAAGATGAAGGGATATAAATGAGAGGTGATAGTACCGAGGCTAAGGAGAACATCAGGGCTAAGGAAGGAAAAGAATGAAGGAAGAGTAAAAGAAACATAATAATAAAAGTGCCTTCCAGCAGAGAAAATGATGTCACAGGGACTATAAAGCGAAAAAGGAAAAGCATGGAAGACAACAAGGAAAAATAGGGAGAGTGAAGCAAGAAGATGGAGGAGAAACCTATGGAAAAGCTTGAACATGATCCTGACTAGGGTTACGATGAGGTTGGCACTTCCACCTATAGATGCTCGATAACTGGGAAGGACAAGAAGGTGGTTTGGAGAAACTTTGACCATTCCAAGACCAATTTGGGGATCAAAAGAGAACTCATTAGAACCTAGGTTAGAGAGAATGATGAAGGCAGGATCCAGCTTGAGGAACTTATTGATCCTACCTTGGTTATCCTCAGTGATATTGCTAGGGAGAATATAGAGATGGATGTTCTGAATAATGCCAAGAATTGCGCTATGGATAGCTACAGGACCACTAAATGGCTTTTCCATGAAATCCTTGAGCTCAAACATAGACTAAGCACACTGGAGAGAGATACTTATAGCTACAAGAATAAGGTTAATGAGGATGAGCTTAGTGTGGATAAGAAGATGAATGCTTTCAACACTAGATCCCTTGAGATGGACAAGACCTTGCAAGGAATTTTCGAGAAAAATATCAAAATTCTCAAGGAAAATGAGAGTATCAAAAGGTTCATCCACTTTGGGGAAGATCAGAATATCTACAAGGAACAGGATCAGGACATTATCTCGAAGGACAGGACTCTAGATGAAGGTGCAAGGAAATGAACCAGATCTAACACCAGGAAAAAAAAATTCGACCCTTGAGCTGGAGCCTTCAGAGATGAAGGAGGAGGTGGGCAAGTTGTCCGAGCTCAAAATCAATGCTGCTAAGATGCTCAGAGACATCGTCTGATGTACCTTGGCATTTGGCATCCTATCTTGGTTTTTTGGTGCTTCTCCCTAGCTTTTTCTTGTTTATTGTTTATGGGAGTTGTTTTTATTTCTGGCTCTTGGCAGCCTTTTTCGTTTAAATTGTTGACTGTTTTAAATTTGTATGGGGTTTTAAGGCCCTTTTAAAGCCTATTTTCCTTAATCAAAAACTTCCATGCTTCAATTAACAACTTGACCTTTCATATATATGAAACCCAATGCCAAGTCAACTTGAATACATTTACAAATAAACAATTAACATCCACTAAGTCTACATGCATAAACCAAATAATAAATAAAACTGTTCAACTAAAGGTTGACTAACACTGAAACTGGGTCACTCGGTTACCACTAAGTTCCTTGGTAATCAAACTAACTCAGTTTACACTCAACCCTTTTGGTAACCAACCTAATTTGGTTAACATTTAAATCCTTCAATGAACAACCTAGCTTGGTTAACACTTGATCACTAAACTTGGCTTGTTCTAAACTTGTTCTTAGCTGATACTAGAGTCTTTCAAGCTCGGTATCTACTAGCAGTGCTCTATTACAATGTAACATTTGTGTAACATTAATGACAATATAAAATTGAATAATTATTTTCAATATTCAACACCTTTTGAAATCCTTCTAGAATTTCCCTCAAAGTCATATATAAGGTCAAGTTTATTTTTGTTTTAAGAATGTGAATTTGGTATTTAATTTGTACTCCAGTTGGAAGTTCAATTTGTATGTCATTTCAAAGGTGGAAGATCCTCTCTACTTGGAATGTGCAGTTTTAGTGAGAGTAACTCCTCACCCTATTCTAATTTTCTCATGTTAAAAATTAATATAATATGAAGTGCTACCATTATTCATCTTGAAAAATCTTTTTATTCTTTGAGAATATTGATCCTTAGCATCCTAACTCCAAATTGTATTGATGACTTCCATCTTTGGTATGTTCCATCACTCTATTAGGTTCATATTTGGTTAAGAGTATCTATAGCTTTATTAATAGCTATTATAAAATCCCTATTAGGAGCTACTCGATTAAGGGATTTAGAAAATCCTTTAGAGATTCCCCTTTTTAAAGGATTTAATCTTCAAACTTGTTAGGATGCTGCTTACCTTGTTAATAGTAACCCTATTAAGTGATTTATCTCACAAATTTGTTATTATTTACCATGAGTAGAAACTCAAATGATGACCTAAAAGTAGCACTCACTACTTGTTCATGATTTTTGGGTTTTTTCAGATCTTGCCATTTTCAGTGTTGATGACAAGATTCAACCCTTTTGGAGGTTATTTGATAGCCCATTTTCAAGTTTGTATCTTGTGAGGTATATCATCTTCCCTTTTCCATTTCAATACGCTTTATCACATCTTTATATTTAATCTTTACATTGCATATCTACTTGTCTAAAAACCTCTTAAGGTGGAGGTGAGAGGGAAGTTAATCCAAGTAATTCACCCTTTTGCATTAGGTCATGAATTGACACTTCCCCTTGTGTTAATCAAATCTAGCTCAAGAGGTGGATCTTGGTTTTCTCCCTTCATTATTTATTAAGGTGGTTGATTTCCATTTTCCCACTAAAAACTATTGGTGGACCCAACTTAGATTACATTTTCACTTTTGATATTGGAGCTAGATCCTTGTGTGATCTTGGTTAGCCTACATCTTGTATGGATATACTTCTTAATATTATTTTTCTTGCATCTCTTCATAGCACTTATGATTTATATGAGACTTTTCTTGAATTTCATAGTGTTTATGAATCTTCATACTTTTCTTTCTTATGCTACTATGAGATTAACAAATACTTTTAAAAATTCTTTCAAGCTTATGGTTAGGTCTTTATGTGGTTGGATTATTTCTTCTTTGGACTATATGAGAACCTTAGTTGATGATCCTCCTAATTATCCTCCTAACCCTCATAATCATTTTGCTAACCCTCATGACCATCTTCCTTCTTCTTCATCTCCTAGCACTTCTTAAATGCATGTTCAAGCTCAAACCTTAGTTCATGATGAGGATGTTAAAGAGTTATTTGATGAAACTTCTCCTCCTCTTCCTACTCATGATGATAGTAAGGGGAAATGAAAATAAAATTTTATTTCTCCTCCTATTATTATCCCTTACACTACCTTTGCTCATGATTCTAGTGAAAAATCTTCTCCTATTAAAGTTTTGAGAAATAACTATACTAGAGGATATTACATGATTACAAAACAAGATTATAAGGGCTTAGGACTTGGTATAATTAAGATGAATAGGATATTTTCTATCTAAGGAAGTAGTGCATTCTCCTCTATGAACTCTTCATCTCCTATTACCTACTTCTGATGTTGATTATCTAGATGCTAGTCAAGAAGTAGTTTTAAAAGTGTATATTCAAGTAGTTGTTACTGAACCAAAAAAATAACATTCCTCTTGAAGATAATCTTTTCAAAATTTCATGTCCTTTCACTATGATGATTCTCATATGCTTTCTAATCATATAATTTTCCATTTGAATGTAAAGGAGAAGGTCTCTTTATGAATTAATCCTATATGCAGGAGGTGTTACAATTTCTTCATAATTTCACTTAGCCTTTCTTCTCACCTATTGATGTAGATTTCCAACTATCTTACCTAATGAGCATTATGAATCTCCCAATAGGTTTCTTTTCCTTGTTCCTTGATTGGGGGGTGTATCATCTTGAATTAGAAGCACTCCAATTTAATGAAGGTTTAGTACCCAGTCAATGCAATTCTATCATTTATTTGCATTTATCTTCTACTTTCCTCCATTTGAATGATTAAATTTCATCTTAGTAGACCTTTTTGTTAATTTAGAATTAATATAAATGGGTTGGACCTTTATTTCTCTAAAATATTGTGTCTTGATTTTTACTAATTAATTTAAATTAATATTTAAAATTTATCCTATCTTAAATAATATTTTATCTCCCCTATAAATTAATATTATGTCTCCTCTTATTTTATAATTTTGGGTAGACCTTTATTAATTCAAACTCTAAGAAATCTCAATTATTGCTCTAGTTTAAGATTGAGTCTTACCTCATTTTAAAGGTTGAGGCATTGGCCACTTTGGGATCTTTATAAAAGGGAGCTCTATCATTTCATTTTTACATCACATGAAGACATCCAAAGATTCTATAATCAAGCATTCACACCTTCAAGAATTCTTCAAGTAATTCCTCAATTGAAGATCAACGATCAAAGCATCAAGCCATTGTGGGAGTCATCTTCAATATCTCCTTTAAGCCATTCAAGATCCTTTGTTGCATCTTCTACATGTATTTATCTTCATCCTCTTGATCCATTCAATTGGTGAAGTGAGCACACTACATGTGATTCTAGAGATCCTACTATTGTGAGGTGAATTTGTACATTTACTTTACATTCCATAAAATTTCAATTATTTTAGTTAAAGGTTAATTCCTAAACTAGGGCTTGACCAAGGAAAACTCCCAATCAACAAAAAAAAACCTTTTTTTATAGTAGGTCACAAATCTTGGATTGACAAATAGGTTGCGAATCTGAGTACCCGTTTTGGCTTTCGTCAAAAATACAAAATTAGAATCAAGATCACACACCATCATCAAGGGCGTATTGTACCCATGAAGATTCTAGTTCCCTCCTGATGGGCTAACCAAGGTTACAATGTGCCCCTAATTTATCCAAGTTACCCTTGATTTCTTGCTGAATAATTTCAGGGTTTCATTCGCACTGCAATTTTCAATGCATTGTACATAAATAAACCCTTTTAGAGGTAGTTTTACAATCCATTTTTAGGTTTTTCACAAGGTACATATTTTCCCTCTTTTTATTTCAATATATTTTATCATTGCTTTATATATCTTAGCTCTACGTTGCACATCTACTTAATTTCTCTCCATAGATCTTGCTATATTAAAGTTTTAAGGATTCTTTGCATTCTTTATCCAACCCTTTAACCATTAGATCTTTGTTTGTATTAGTGCTACTTTATCAATTGGTTAGCACTAATCTTCTAGGTCTAGTTACCTTAGAGTTGGGATTGAAAGTATCAATCTCCATAACTCCCTCTTTGAGTTGTGTAAGCATAATTTGTGACGAACTTAGGGTTATATATCCTTGATTCACATTCCCCCCCATACATATTTGATGAACCCAACATTTCAAATTTCCTCTTTTAATTTTTGAGTTAGATTTTTCTATTTTGTGGAGTTAGATTTCTTTCTCTTTTATTGGTGTATTTACATATACTTTATTCATATTTGTGGTATTTAGATATCCTTTAGATTGCATTTCATATATTTACATTGTGAAAACATAATTTTTATTTCATTTTTAGTCATTGCATTTTCTTTCAATGGGGATCTTTCTTCAAGATTTTCCATTTCATAAATACGATGATAGTAAAATGTGTTATTTCATTGAGGCTCGTCTTGTTAACGATGATTATGATCCTACTCTATTAAGTCATGGTAATAGTAATATTTGGGATGGGACCTTTTATAGAGATATTTCTTCCTCTTGACATGTGTGTTCTCTTCCACCATTGGATAATGATGACGCTCCTGATGATAATATTGATTATTCTCTTCCTCACGACAACACTACCAGGATGATTGATGCCTTCTCTTTTCCACATGACAAATTGGACATTTCTTTTTCTCTTAGCCCATATCCTAGTGATATTCTAGAGTAGGAAGAAGACATTATAAACATTTTTCTCAATGTGACCTTGCCTTCAAATGATACTCCTAGTAAAGAGGAAACATTAATGGATATTCACAATCCCTATTGTACAGATTCTATAGGAAAAGAGGATAATGGTTATCTCCTTACTATTTTCTCTTCTAGTGAAGCATCTATGGAGAAGCAAGATTTGAATCAAGTTAATGTTGCTCAACCTCTCCTTAGTGTTAAAGGCTACCCTCTTCTCACTGTTAAAGGTTTTCCTCCTATAATTGTAAAGAAAAACTCTAGTGATCGTTTGGATTATCAAGCAGTGTCTTGTACCTATCATACAAGGAATAATTCTCAAACTACTACTTTTCTTCCACCTTCTCAACCGTTCTTCCTCCTCCACCTTGACTTCCTCAAAATCTTGGGTTGGATTATGATTTGGTGTCACCACTACATAATACTCTTACCAAGATTTCTCTTTGGGAACTTCTTCAAACATCCCCTACATATCATGAAGCCTCAATTTTTTTTTAATCTTGTTAAGTGGTAAAATGGAAGCACTTTATTAGGATGTAAATTTTCACTTTACGAGGCATTGAGCCATTAAAATATGTATATGTGAGGGAAAGAAGGGAATTTATAAGTATGATTCCACTTATGATCCAAATTAAATTAGCTAGGATCCAAAGGAAGAGGGGTGCTAATGTTAAATTTGGATGATAAAGAGGAATGCAAAACAAAGAAATGCACTCTCTTAGGCCCTTAATAGATAATGTGAATGTGAAATTGAACTAATTTCACAAGAAATGTAAATCTAGATGATATGTGAATACGATCAACCCAATTAAGATGCAAATATAGGGTAAATATATGAAATGAAATGCAATGAAATATAATAGACTCACCTTGAAATGCCTAGAAGAAGGTGTATTTATGCTCAATAACTTTCGGATCCGAAACTTTTTTGAACTTTTGTCCGCAAGTCTCAGAATGAAACGATGAAAGGAAGAAAACCCATAAATCTCCCTAGAATCCAAGATTGAAGGACTAGGTCAACATGGAAGGATGTCCTACAACCAAGTTGACATAGTCTGTAGTTCCAAGACTGATGACTTCTGAAAGCTTGTGAATTGTAAGTTCTAGATCTATAATTCTTTTCACTTCCAACCTTGCCTGTGTGTATGTAACATGTTTGTAATGTAGATCTTGAACTAGGAATGTAGGATATCTCCATGCTTTGTAATGAATTTACCATAAGTCCTTCATGGTGCCATGGATATGGATACACATAAATGAAGATGATGAATACTTCAATGTGGATCTCCTCCCTTAACAACCAATAATATGTTAAATCTTGAAGAGGAAATGCTCACAAAGGATTCTCCAATGCTAGATAAAATTTCCTTGCTTGAATGCTTGAATACTTGAACTCCTTGAATGAAAAAGGCTAAAAATATTCACTAGAGACTAGAGCTTGAGAATGAGATGGTTTAGATATGAATTAGGTATAAAATGAAGCCTCCAAGTCTCCTTATATAAGATTTTTCAGGTAGGAAAATAATACATGATGATTGGATAACGATCGTTAACTAATTGAAGCCCCAAGGAATTTTGGGTCCTAAGATTAAAAACTATCAAGGACTAGGTCGACTTGGGTTAACATAATCCAGGACTATGTTGACCTAGGTTGACCTAATCTAGGACTATGTCGGCCTAGGACTAGGTTGAATTAGGTTGACCTAGTCTAGGAGGATAGGTCCTAGGTACTACAGAGAGCCAAGGTAGATGCCAGTGAGATAAGGTGGAAAGATTGAAGAGAGAAGAGGAAAATGAGAAAAAGAAGAGTGAGCACGAGCATATCCATGGTCTAAAGAGGGAATCTTCAAGAGGAGGGAGCTCAAAAATCTCAAAAGGAAAGTGTGTCCATTTTAAGATGGTACATATCCAATCTCTCTGGTCCTCTTTCTCATCAAGATAACATCAATGCACTTTTACAATGCATGTATACTACTTGTATTCTACCTGGGATCATGTTTACTCATGAGGATTTTCCTTCTAAAGAGATTCAAGATCATCATGACCCTATTAGGGTTGTCATGACTATTAATAAAATGACTATATGATGGGAATTGATTGATAATTCTAGTTTGAATATTTGTAATATAGATATGCTAAAGGCTATGAATGCTGATCTTTCTACTATTCATCTAGATGACATTTGTATTCAAAGATTTGATAACATTGATAAGAGTTCTTTGGGAATTATAACATTTCCTGTGAAAGTTGGTCTAGTAATATTAGATACTCCTATACATTTTATGCTTGGACCTCTTAATTATAACATTCTCTTAGGGAGACCTTGGCTGCATTCTATGCATGTTGTTCCTTCTACTCTTCATCACAAGGTTAGATTTTTTTATAAGAATCTTATGTATACCCTTCATGCTAATGATGCACCTAATCCTTGTTTAAATTTAGACTATACTTGGGTTTTCATCCTACATAGGAAGCAAAGAAACCTAAACCTAAAGAATACCCTTCTTCTTCTCTATCTAAAGATGATTGGGGTACATTAGATTTTAATCCAAATTTTATTGGAGAGTATAGAGTTAATGATATTTTATTCACAAGCAATCAAGTTTATCTTCTCTTTACTAACTTTGTTTCTACTTCTAATCATGTGAAACCTATCAAACCTAGTATGCCCTTAGGTGATGGTGCACATAAACATATTTTTAACACCATTGCCGCTCATACATTAGGATGTGTGAAACACATTACTTATTTTTACACATCCTCTCCTTTATCATCTTCTACTAATCAAGAACTTGTCTTCGCTACACTTCTTCATGCTAAGGAGATTACTCAACCTAAATATAGTAAAAAACTTATAAATATTCCATTTTACATGTATCAGATCATTTTTATGATAATTCTAGTAATGATTGTCAAGCTTTACATCACAAGATTCAAAATTTTTTTGATAATAAGGTTATTCCCATGTCTCCTTATGATGAGATTTGTGCTAATCCTCATTTCTTTTAAAAATATTTAGGTCCCTATTATGTTTCTCTATGCCATATAATATTGTTAACCTCTCTTTTGGGAGCTCATTGTTATGAATGGGTTGCTTTGTGAGTAGCATAATAGATCCTCTATTCTCATTGTTCCTACACTTAGGGGGTAAGGGAACCTTATCCATATTTTTTATTCTTTCAAGGATCCACTATTTCCTTTGGTTAAGTGTTATTTGTTTATAATGTCACATCCAATCTTATATTATTAGTAAGTGAGTTTTCATGCTTGGAGACTCATAATAGTGTGTTATCCTTTTCAAGGATTTACTTTTTCACTTCTTGCATTATTTTTCATTGTATTCTACCCTTCCATGACCTCATAGGAGCTGTGACCTCTTTAGTTTGGACTGGGTGTTACTTGTGGATACTATCTTGATGCTGAAATTGCTTTATCCTTCTCCATCACTTCCTTAAGATGCCAAAATAAGAAATTATTTTCCCATCTTGGGGGGGTGGGGCATACATATTCCCTTTCTTTCAATATGTTTTGGATTTGGTTGATTAGCATGATACACACACATGCTAGACTATTTGACCTATCCTTGGGCATTCTAAGATTATTCCCATGGAGTAGTAAATATGAATTTCGAGTATGGCTTAGGGTACTTTAGCCCTGTAGACTTGGTATGCTTCTTAGGTTATCCTCAAATCTATGCATTGCTACTTCATCCCTTCTTTTTACATGTCTTTTCCCTTTATCGATTAGGCATAATCCTAAAGCACGAATTCTTTGTGGGAAGAGTGTCTTTGACACACACACATACTCTCTCTCTCTCTCTCTCTCTCTCTCTCTCTCTCTCTCTCTCTCTCTCTCTCTCTCTCTCTCTCTCTCTCTCTCTCCCTCTCCCTCTCCCTCTCCCTCTCTCTCCCCCTCCCCCCACCTCTCTCTCCCTCTCTCCCCTTTTTGCACACAAATATATTAAATCTAATTTGTGGGTAACACATAACAATTTTCTAAGTTCCATAAATGGGTAATGCAGTTTTATAGGACCATGCCATGGTGATATGGAGAATATTGATCTATGGATGGGCCTTTTGATGGGTTTACTAGTGGGTTACCACACCATTAGACTATTCAATGCCATCTTTTGCAAAAACTATTTCAGTGATTCATAGTAGGGTGGGCACTCTACTGGGCAAGATAATTACTCCCCTTCTCTCTATTTTTCTTTTTAGTCAATGATTTATGACTTATCATGATTTTGGAGCTATCAAGGGATTAATCCCTTGGGGGCTTGGGTGATCCTTGGTCTCCTTGATTGTAATAAGATTATCTCATGTCTTGTGCTCTACTTCACCAAGAGTTTGGATCAAGTCCATACTCTCACCAATGTGGGTGCTAAATATATTGACTTAAATTGGAAGCACTCCAATTTAATGAAGGTTTTGTTGGAATACTTTAGAATAACTAAGAGGGGGGTGAATTATTTATCTAGGGTCCAAATATACAAATAATTTTTGTTAGTGCTTAACAAATTCATATCCATAAAACCATATCATGCATGCATCCATTAGAACATTCAATACCTTAACTTAGTAGGTCATTGTCATAGGTCAAAATAATTTTGCAGAAATGTAAGGATGAAATACCAAAAACATGTTCACATAATCTGACAAAAGGATTTTACGTACAAATCCAATTTGGAAAAAACCACCAGTAACATGCTACCCATTTTCACTCTTCTGAAGTGATGCCTTGTTAAAGGTCAACCTTGTTTAAACTTACAATACACACTGCTAAATGTGACCTGGTTAAAGGATTTCAATCACCCTATTAGGAGTGACCCTTGTTAGAGGACTTTAGAACATTCCATTAAAATGTCATATGGTTAAAGGATTTACAAATGACTATTAGTTCAACCTTAATCCAAAGGATTTATCCAGATAGATATGTAATTGTTTGAAAGTAACAACATGACTTGATCTGATAATGAAACAAAACCCAGTTGTAGATTACAAATCTCTCATCTAATCCTCCATTTTGCTTGACATTCATACTCTTCATCTCTGACAACTTGTTCACCCTTCAAGTATTCATCCTCTTAAGCCTTATTGCTTTGTATGACAATTGCAAAATCTTCTATTCAGCCACTATATGAAGCAACACCCTAGACTTCTTATCTTTCTTAGGTTCTTGCCCATGACAACCTTTACTTCTGGCCTACTATCTCTATAAATTGAGAATTTAAGTCTTTTTCTGCTTAACTACAATCATCTATTTTAGGGTTAAGTAAGATTCAATGAATCTACCCATTTTTCATTTTAGTCCCTTCTAGAAACTTCTTCTACAGTCCTCTTTGAATTCGCTTCAAAATGGTTTATCTTGAATTCTATGTCACCAACTCATCATAGAAATCTTCCACATGCTTCACACAATTCAAGAAATCAAATTTGTTGGCTCAGATTCATCAAATCTTTGATTCAAATATTTTTACTATCACTTGGCAATAACAGTCTTCTAATGCTCGACCAACATTGGGTTGCTCGGCATCAACTAAGTCTTCCTTTCTTAGCCACTACTATTATTTCCCTGATGCTCGACACATACTATATTTTTCTAACGCTTGGCACATACTAAATTCTACTCGGCTTGAACTAAGTTTGCTTGACTTACACTGTTTGCTTGTTCAGGCTTGGCACACACTTTTTATGAAATTTTTTCTTCTATGCTTAGCTTAAATAACCATTTACTTTAGCCTTAAGTAGATCAAGAATACATGATATCATCAATGTCTTACTTGGTCTTAATGCTCCTTTTATACACCAAATAACTCAACCTTTCTCTATGTACTCTTTTTATCTTATCTTTTCAAATCCTCTTCATCAATAAAAAAAATGATCGCATTCAGACCAAAAAGCAATTATCTTACCAACAAGTAGCAGGTTTCACATCATTGAAAAAATAATGATTATTCCATGATAGGTTCCACACTTCAAACAATCTCTTTTCAACAATCTCTCTATTTGGCATTAATGGCAAACCAATACCAGCAACAACACCAAAAAGAAATTCAATACCTTGTATTGAAATCTCTCCCTCTATCAATATACATGCTTCTTTCTTTTTCCTTTTTTGATCTAAGCTCGCTGATATCTCCCTTAACCTTATATCTCCTTCTTTGAACTCTCTATATTATCTCCCTCTTTGAAAACAATGCCTAAGAATTTTCATCTATTCATGTAGATATAATCAATCCAAGTTGTTTCCTGTGTTCTTGAAAAATAATTCATCCTTAATATCAATAAAAATTGTGTCAATAATAATAGTCCTTCAATGTTCCTTGCCATGGTTAATAGTTAATAGATAGTGGATAAATCCTAAACTAAAACATAAAGGCTACCAAGGGAGACATGGGAAAGAAATTAAGTGTCTCCCTTGGTAGCCTTTACATTTTAGTTTAGTCTTTAGACGTTTCCTAGTTAACATGGTAGAACTTGATAAGTATTGCATATGCACATTATGAAAGGACACTTTTTAAGTTGTACTTTTCTAGGGATTTGGAGAAAATAATTGTAAATTATATTAGTGAAGATCACACCATACCTCGGCCCTATAATTGCGATGCATTTATGATTGGTGAACATAATGCTCCTTTATATCCCATTATTTCCACTTCAAATCCTCCTAGACTTAGGAATTGGGTTCCTACTCTAAGAAGAAATTTAGAGTTTTGATTCTTCTTCCTTCATGTTAGATTTTCTCCATCCATTGTTTGGATTGATCAATTCACTATAGTAGACCAGGTTGGTGTTTGGGAGAATAAAGACAATGTCACTCTAGAAATACTTGATCATTGTGATCCTTAGAATGATGTCCCTGAATCTGAAATGGCATTTTCTCCATTGCTAGGTGGCTATCTAGATACTTGGATTTGTAAGACTCAATAGCAACTCTTTTCTAGATGTAATTCATGGTGTGATCTATGGAAAGATCTTTTCAGTTTACTCTGATTATCATTGTCTTTCAATTTTAATCATCAATTTTTAAGAGTTATTTTAGAATATAAAGTTAGCTTATCACAATAGCTGAGCTTAAAATTCCTCTCTCCATAAAATTAGAAGCTAGCTGATTAATAAACATCAAAGCTAAGTAAGATATGCATAAAATCAAAAATAATTACTAGATCATTCAATTCCCATAAAAAAATTTGCAATATAAAGTTAGAAGTGAATTTACCTTACAATATGAAATCCTTTAAGCATGTGAATGAGACATATATTTAAACAAGAAATTTTTGTTACTTACCCAAAATCAATGACACTACTGTTAACTATGAATATGGTTTTATTTTCACACTACCTATCTCTTGCAAAGCAGTGTTTTACGATTATATTTGGAATAATTGTGCCACATCTACAACCAAGATTTTCCCACGGATTGTTTCAAGATTATTAAATTAATGTTTCTCTTTCTATCCTTTAAGGAAGTATTAGATTATCTAATTTAATTTTCAATTGCAAGAAGTGCAAATAGAGGTATTTGACTAATGTTAACAATTATCTTTTAGCTTGAATTTGACAGTTCCATCAAAATTTTAATATTTATTATAAATATAATATATTTAAAAAATAATTTAATAAATATACATAAAAAAACTAAAGACATAATAGATTAAATTTTAAGTATTTTATAATTGTTATCTATGAAACTTTTTTAGATACATTTATTTAAGATATCTATACTAGTTATGTTTATATGATGTTAGGTCTTACTTTCAAAATAATTTAATTTATATTGTATTATATATATAAATTTTAATTCAAATTCAAATTCAAATTTAAATATTATTTAGATTATATATAACACTAATGAAGTAATTAAGATTATTAAGATCACCTAATATAATTAGTATTTTTTTGATGTATTAGGTGGTCTTAAATCTTATTAGTTAGTATTTATTTATATTAGTAACTATAAACAATATAAAAACTTTAATCTTATGTGAATCTTAATAGATATTAAGATGATATAGAGATTTGCAATGTAGGTGGTGCCCATTTTTCAATTGTTGATTCGAGATTTTTCAATCTTGATTTTGCCTCTAATATCTAATTTTTTTTGGATAGTTGATTTTGTTTCCTAATCTTTAATTTTTTTTTTGAATGGTTGATTTTTTATCTTATCCTATGGAAATTTCTAGATTCTTGATTTTGTTTTTCAATCCATGAAAATTTATCTCCTATTGATTTTTGTCTCTTAATTCCTACCATTGATCAAATGTATGTGAAGTGTATAAATAATATCTTTAACCATTATATTATATATCTAGTCCTATAAACAACAAGGAGCAAACAACATAAAAAATCATCCAAGCAAATTTGAAGCAACAAGGGAGTCTCTTTGAGTTCTTTGTAATGATATTATTGTTTATCTTTTGATTTTCTATATAGATAAAAATATTATTGTATAGAGTTTGATTTTATGTATTGATCTAAGTTTATTTATTTTTTATGTAAATTTTAAGAATAGATGATATACATAGTAAATCTACAATTTAATTTGTATATGCATAAATTATGATTTAAACTATATATTCATTATTTCTTTTGTGATAAATAGATTTTTACTTCTGTATTGGTAAGTACATTTATGGCATTAATGTCTTTTAATTTATTTGATTGAAAAATTATATTTCATAAGATATATAAAATTTCAATAATTAAGCCGATAGGCTTATTGCCTAGGAGACTTTCGTCGGAATTTTCTGAGTTTCCGATGTTGTCGAACGCCGGAAAAGGACATAGCAGCCGGTGCAAATGATATCCGGAACCGGAATGTTCTGACCTCTGGGCGTTGTCGGACGCCACTGCCGGCGTTGGAAATATTGTGCGAGTGGATTCAAACAAAAATATATTGATTTAAAAGTTCGCCTGTCGCGTGCATTCTTTTTGTAGCAACACTTGGATGTTGTGTCAATTTCCCAAGGCGTAAACAAATAGCCATCATCCTTCAAAAGAAATGAAATCAAAGGAAAATTTCGTCATCGGGAGTACAAAATGGTTTTAAATACAATTGATGAGTAAGGACAGATTTATTACAGACCCATTCGCAGAATAATTTAGCGTCTCATCAAACTTTCCAGCTAGCAAACTACGTCATCGAGGTGAAAGTCGGTACAAAGTGTTTTTGGATTGAAGCGAATATGATATGACTGAATATAGTTGGCCGTAAGCTTTTGCTAATAGAAAGTACAATTATATGATCAACACGGCACCGGCTACGGTGCAACATATTTGCACCGGGCCGGGCCCACTAACGAGTTTACATATCCATGTCATGCCATGTTAAGTCTAACAGCATGAATAAATGCTCTGTACTTCACCGTTTGTTGTACTTCACCGTAACAAACGCGATTATCAAAGCAGTTTGGTGACATATTTGCCTTCTGCTTAAAAGTGGTTTGCCTTAATAAAAATTTAAAAATTTTGCACAGTAAAAGTTCTGAGCAAGAGGACTTAAATAATACTTACGTAGAATTAATTTTTAGAAGTTAGTTTTATTTTTTTAATTTAGTTTACTAATATATAATATAATATTTATTGAACAAATATATATATATATATATATAGAGAGAGAGAGAGAGAGTAAGTAAAATTTTGAATTTATTTTGATAATTTGTGATGTTGTAATTTTGTTAATAAGTGTTTTTAAAATATTTATTTTATTAGATTGATAATATTTAATATGTCAAATTGTGTAGTTAACAAAACATGTATTGCATAATTCAATTTAATAATAGTTTTTAGTAAATACCTAACAATCTAATAAATACTTTCATCTACATCTCCTTTCCATTTCTTGTTATTATTTTAAATAAATATAAAAAAACACCAGATTAATAAGTATCTTTTATTTTTTAAAAAATTTCTTAAAATACTTTTAATAAGATTATAGTATATGAATAATAAATAATAAATTATTTTGATTTTAAAACAAAAAACTCTTTTAATTAATTTTAATAAAGTTTAAAAGTGAAATAATATTGTTAAATAATAATAATAATAAAGAGAATTTTTTTTTCTAAGAAATATAAAATATTGAAATAAATGAACATAGGTAGATTGAGAATAAGTTTTTTAGAATGTGAGGAAGTAACTAGGTTAATTGTAACTTTTCATTAAAGTGGGGAAGTAACTAACACTAAGGTTAATTGTAATAGGTATTATTATTTAACAATAGTAAGTCTTAATAGATATATTTAACATAGAATTATTTATAATTATAATTATAATTTATGATGTTAGTCTCTCATTTAATTTCACAAAGCCTTTCAAAATTTTAAAAATATATTACACATTGTCTTAAGATTATAACCTTAATGTATTATTATACTTTAAATAAATTATTTGACAACCATATAAAAATTACTTTTAATTCAAAACTTATTTATAACTACATATTTTTTTTTAATCAAAATAATTTTTTATTTATTATTCATATACTATAATCATATTAAAAGTATTTTAAGAAAATATTTTTAAAATAAAAAAATACTTATACTATAATCTTTGTCATATGGTGTCTTTTGATATTTAGTTAAAATAATAACAAAAAATGGAAAGGAGATGTAGATGAAAGTATTTATTAGATTGTTAAGTAAATATTAAAACTATTATTAAAATATTAATAGATTGAGAATAATGTGAGGAAGTAACTAGGTTAATTGTAATTTTTCATTGAAGTGGGAAGTAACTAATATTAAGGTGTACATAATGTCATGACATGGGATGCGCATATAAACAATGACGACTAGGGTGCAACATAAAAGATAATAATATATTTTAAAATATAAATTAAATGATTAAGTATATCTATTAAAAATTATTATTAAATTGAATGAAATAATTTATTTTTATTACTACAATTTAATATATTAAATGATATTATTGTAGTAAAATAAATGTTTAAAATATACTTGTTATCAAGATTAAAACAACACAAATCACCAAAATAAATTCAAAATTTAACTTATTTAATATATTAGTTTGAATTTGTTCAATAAAATATTATTGTATTAAATTGAATGAAATAAAATATTTTGATTACTACAATTTAATATATTAAATGATATTAATGTAGTAAAATAAATGTTTAAAACATACTTGTTATAAGATTAAAACAACACAAATACAACACAAAACACCAAAATAAATTTAAAATTTAACTTATTTAATATATTTGTTTGAATTTGTTCAATAAAATATTATTTAATATATATTCCTTTGAAATTTTTACTTGAATAGTTATATATTAAATAATATTTTATTGGAAAAATTTAAAATAATTTATTATCTATTATTCATATACTATAATCATATTAAAAGTATTTTAAGAAAATATTTTTAAAATAAAAAATATATACTTACACTATAATCTGGTGACTTTTGATATTTATTTAAAATAATAACAAGAAATGGAAAGGAGATGTAGATGAAAGTATTTATTAGATTGTTAAGTATCTACTAAAAACTATTATTAAATTGAATTATGCAATACATTTACTTTAACTATACAACTTGACATATTAAATGATATCAATCTAATAAAATAAATATTTTAAAAATATTTTTTATTAAAGAAATTACAACATTACAAATTATCAAAATAAATTCAAAAGTTTACTTATATATATATATATATATATATATATATTTGCTCAATAAATATTGTATTATATATTAGTAAACTTAATTAATAAATAAAACTAACAACTAAAAATTAAAATTAATTTTACATAAGTGCAAAATTTTTACCAAGACTAACCACTTTTAAACAGAAGGCAAATATGCCAAACTGCTTTGATAAGCGCGTTTGTTACGGTGACGTAGAGAGTATTTATCCATGCATGTTATACTTAACATGGCAGGACATGGATATGTAAACTCGTTTGTGGGCCCGGCCCGGTGCAAATATGTTGCACCGTAGCCGGTGCCAATCAACACAGCCATACTACGTGCTCATGCTCTGGCATCATCGTACACTTAAAAGCCAATCCATTTGACTTTCTGAGTCATTATATTTAGTTCAATGAACTTGCTGTTGGGTCGTCAGTATATTTAGTTCAATAAACATGAAGTTGCTGTTAAGTCATCAGGTACCAACTGGGGACTACATGAACGGCACCAGCTACGGGGCAACTTATTTGCACCGGGCCTGTCGTTTAACAGAACTTTCGTCTTCTCCCTTTTTTTCGTACTGTCAAATGTGGTTTCAAAACTTTCATTTTCTTCCCATTTTTTCCGTACTGTCATGTCAGATGTGGTTTCGAATACTCTCACCTATTGTTACTTTTTATAAATTTAACATTGAAGTATTCTAATTTTTAAAAGTTACGATTAACATTGAAGTATTGTAATTTTTAGTTCCTGCCGAATGGCAAGATACTATAGCAACCGGGTTGCTGTTATTTCTCCACTAATGTTGATCAATGGGAGAACTTTATTTTTTCCTAACGACCTATTTTGCTATGTTTTGCTTTTTTTCAGAGTTAAATTATTTTTCAGAAGTGCTTTGTTGTCACATTCTAATTGGTGAGTACTGCAAACAGTAGGGTTTCCACCATCTTGTGATGAAATGGTGACATTTCATCTCGTTGATGGGTATTTTGCAGTCTTTAATTTCATGATTTTGTTTTGTCTTGTCAGTTTTAATGGCTGTGTCAGGGAGGGTGCAGAAAATCTAACCAAAATCTCTTCCTTTGTGGCCTAAGTACAAATCATGAACTGTTGTGTTGGCATATGATAGCACATTTTAGGATAAAATGAGGACACGATGCATTTGGTTTTACACTGAGAATTGACAGTGTTGAATATTTGCCTACAATTCTCTATCATCATTATTTTTAAATCTTTCATTGTCCTTGCACCCTTGCTCATTCTTCTGAGTAAACAGTGACATTATTAAATTTCTGAATCTTCAATATCCCTGAATCCATGGTTGATTTTTTTTATTGGTCTCTGTGGATGTCGGTGTGCGTGAGTTACAAATAGAGAAATGAGCAGATTCTGGGGTCATGAAAACCAGAGAGGAAAGATTAGACAGTGCTTGTTCCGTCTCAGGTAAGCATGCTTTGCATTTGCCATTCGATTCTGTGTTTTTCCTTTTGCTTTGTGTTTGAGCTGTCTTTGTTTACACAGCGTGTTATAGTTGAAACCTGTTATATATCTACATGTATATTTAATTGCAGCAGGATGGGTACAGGCGAAAATGGGTTCTTGTTTGTACTCCTTGCCATACATGATGTCTATTTTCAGATTGTTCTTCTTCGTTGTCGTCCTTCTCCTGTTCTAGCTGTTCTTGTTCATATACATCTAGCTGTAGCTGTACAGATCTGCACAGTTTGCTTCTGACACTGCACTTGCTATGATTTTGGTAAAGGATGCATTTTTTCATAGAATATGACAGCTTTAGTTTATTGTTAGCTCATTTTGGCCATTTTTATCAAACTCGAGCATACCCACAAAGAACCCAAAAATGTCATGAGCTCTCTTCTCAAACACTTACCAAATCACATTTAAAAGTAAAAAGTCCATGCCTCCAAGTAATCAACAAACTGTTATGGAAAGCAGTTATCACCCCAATATGCTTCCGATCAGGTCCTATGGAATTTGAGCGCTTAATGGACTGTTCCGAAAACAACAAACCTATTTCTTTCTCTCTTATAATTGAATCCAAATTTTGGTGGTAGAATAAGCTCGAATATTGCTTCATGCGCTTGGATGATTTTTTGTAGAATAGAAAGAAATTCTGTTTGAGCGTGACTGTGAGTAAGCGGAAACTTACAAAAGGTATTTAAGACTGAAAAATAGTGAATTCTGTTAAGACTGAAAAACAGTGAATATTTTTAGCCCTCTTGCTCTTTTCCCAAAGGTGCACGCATCTTTTCAAATCTTGCTTCGATGGGGGTCTTGGTTTAATAGCTTTTTAAAGTGCGTACTAGAGTTTCTCCACCTATATTGATTGCTGGTCAGACTATTATTAGTAAAGTAGCAGGGTCGCATAAATCTTTTCATCCAAAAGCATCTGCAAGTTAAATTAGGCTGAGATAATTTTTGTTCTCCTTTAATTCATTGGTCTCCACATTGGCAGAGTGGTTGAACCGTCAAGTTTAGACAAAGTAAAAATAAAATCCCTCTGCCAAGCGCCTAAAAGGAATGATGCCTCCTGACACGATGTCAAAGGATTTAG
The DNA here is from genome assembly GCA_028749045.1 of Cupressus sempervirens. Taxonomy (NCBI): domain Eukaryota; kingdom Viridiplantae; phylum Streptophyta; class Pinopsida; order Cupressales; family Cupressaceae; genus Cupressus; species Cupressus sempervirens. The sequence continues at coordinate 550,067,423 of CM053791.1, read as the reverse complement.
CGCGAAGACAGAGGGTGAGATAGACCTACGAACAAGAAGAAGAGGCATTGCAACTGTAGATGCACTAGCTTACTCATGTTTGGTTAGTAGTTCTAAATGACAGTCCAAAAATTACTGGAGATAAATTAGTTCCAAAAGTACTCCAAGGATGTCAATTCATAAGCAATTTCACCTTATCTGATATTGATCTGGAATTAATGCTTGTGTTATGAAAGGCTAAGTTTTATTTGACAATAGTTGAGTTTATATTAACAACTCATTAAACAAAATAACATCGGTTTGAATGGAGAGTTAAGGAAAAGGCTGTCCACGCGAATTCTACCGAGCATGTTTGTGAATGCCATTTTCATGCATGTGACATGAGCAAAGGGGACAGATTTGAAAGCATGCAGTTTTTTTTAGACTTAATATGTCGGTGCAACAACAACGCACAGGCTGGTTTATTGAGTAGGTCCCAAACAATTCTCCGCTATCATTTTTTTTCATTGGATGCTAATTAACACTTTTTTTTGTCGTCATCACACTTGTTGGACAGGCTCTTCTTATTTGTATTTGCTTGACATGTGACTCAACAAGACTGCACTCCTACACTACAAAATAGTAATCTGTATGTGTTGGAGAATTAAAAGGCCAAGTCTTCTAGGAAACATCTCGCTCACATTTCTTTAGATAGTTAATTATGTGTTTTAAGGGAAACTAAAAGGTCAAGTCTAGGAAATATTTTAAATTGGTTGACATTTCTTTAAATAGTTAATTATGTGTTTTAAGGAAAAATAAAAGGTAAAGTCTAGGAAATATTTTAAGCATTTCTTTAAATTGTTTTATACTATTTAGTCATTAGGATATACTATAGTATCAATGGTTGAATGTTGTATGGAAGTTTTGACTTCTTATCAATGATGATCATAGTAAGTAGGAAATTTTAGTTATGCAACATCGAGTAATTGATGTCATGGTGCATCTTGCTAGTTAGATAGTTATTTCTCATTTTATAGTTTTATAAACACTTAGTTTGTGGGCATGTGTAGTAATAACTTATATATGTTCTCTTCTTACAAGGAAATAGTTTAATTGGTTGTCCTGCCTTAATATGGCATCGTTTGTAGTTCTATGAGAACCTAGCTTAGTGGAGAGAGGGTCTTATAGTGGAACACACAAAATTTTATGTGATATTTCATATCATTCTCAATCTTATACATCTACTTACTTGTCAAGTCTTCTATCAAAACAATTGGTTTCGAACCCCACGATCATATGTAATGACACATCAACATTTTGTTTTGCTAAGGCATCCAAAATGGTCTAAAAATCCTAAGATCACAGTTGTGCTTATTGGTACATTTATGTGGAATCACATTATTGGTTGTATAAAACCTAGTTTATGGGTATTTGTAGTAATGATTTATATCTATTCTAATATCCTAATGAAAATTTTTTAATTTGTTGTCTTGCCTTAATATAGCCTCATGTATGGTTGTATGAAAACCTTGTTTAGTTGAGAGAGTCTTATAGTAGAACATCCAAAATTCTATGTGCACATTTCGTATCATTCTTAATCTTGTACAACTCGTTACTTGGAAAGTCTCATTTTGAAAAAATTGGTTTCAAGTCTCACCTATCATATATAATGGCACATCATCATTTTTTTTTGTCTAAGGCATCCAACATGGTTTTAAAAATGCAAGATCATAGTTGTGCACTAAGTCATTGTGCTTATTGGTACACTAATATGAAATCACATAATTGTTTTTTTAGATTTGTCATTTCTTTTTGGGAATAAGTATTCATGTGACACTTTTTGTGCTCCAATAAAGGACTAAGTATGCCCAACTACTATGCCTATTATTGGACCACTACCGACTCTTCTTTTATTATGATTTATACCTTATACCTATATACTTAATTTTATTTTAATTAACTTTTTGTTATGAGTAGGTTTGAAGAGATTCTATATTTGTTTATAATAGAAATCAGGAAACATAATTGAAGCTAGTTAATATTAAGATTATAGTCTAGTTAAAGTTCTCAGAATTTGTTTGTAGGAAAACACATATCGTTAACATATTTAACATAAGTTGATAACAACTAGGCATTTTTCTACCTCGAAACATCAGTTATAAATATCATCGATTATAAGAATAGTTTAATAAATATATGAAATAACTATATTTGTTTCAATTAAAAAATGAAATATATTGATTTTATTGTTTTATTATTGTAAATAATTGTTAGTATATTTTGGTACAAATTATTTCAATGAGTAATATTTTTAAACAATTTTAATAACTATTTATGTTAAAATGATGAAATCTGAACAAAGAAAACAAAAAATTACACGTAAATGATTTAAATTTTCTATGAAATTGAATATTCAACTTTCATTGATTTATTTACTGACATGTTTTAGTAGTAATTCTTTTGAAATTTGTATGGGTCTAATGTGCCAGTATTCATGAAACTAGTATCAGTTTGCCCAAAATGTAGTTTCAGAAGTCATGATACTATTCGTAGTTTTTTGAAATAAAGAACACGCTCAGTATAGCTTATGTTGTAAGTTGAAAAATGGTTTAGTTTGTTTGTAATGATGAACAAAAGCTAGTTATAGTCAAAGATCAATTCTTTCAAAGTCTAAGGGATCATATTACCATTGTCTACTGAAAAAGTTTCGAACTCCCACAAATAGCTTGCCATTTTATTTTAATTGCTCGTCTATCAAAGGCTACCAAAAGTGTTTGGGACTAGTATTTGAAACTTTGATAGTGTTGAATATTGAAATCTTATGAGCCTTCTCATGGGCACAATAAAATTGTTTGACTAGAATCTGTCAACTTATAATTTCTGCATATAGCTTCACATTAGGGTCAAAGATCTGGTAAATCAATGCATGTTTTCCCATATTTTGCATTTAATCAGTTCTTTTTCCTTGGCATTCGAAATACCCATTTGATTAATGTTCAAGCAAAGCACAACATCACCTTATTCTCTCTATATTTGCCTCCATGTGAGAAAACTAGCAAATGATTTTAATAATTTCACAAATAATGAGTCAGACTATTGGATACCACAGACAAATTTCTCAACTTCAAGTTCATGAAAGTGAAGAAATAATTTAGCAATCATAGAAGACACAAACAACATTTTCAAGGGTGAGTAGTCAAATCCATTTCAACAAGGCCAATAGACTAATCAAACAAAATTACACTATGATTCGCATTGCAAATAGGTCAAATAAGAATACATTATTCCATGTCTAAAAACATATTAATTATTATCTATAACTCTTTTTTTTAATCTAATTTCGTAGTCACTTCTCGCAGATTTGGACTTTCAGAATGTGTGACCGAATTTTTATTCCATGCCCAAGTGCACAATGGACTTCTCCAATTATTGGTGCAATTGACTCAAGACATTTGGAGACTGTGTTTATTATTGAATGCCCAAATGTTGAGAAATCTTTGCGCATAGTGCTCAGTGAAGAATTCTTGCAGAATAAATCTAGTTCAACACATTATGCAGACATTGTTTCTAAATTCTTGACCAATTGCATGGACCTTTTAGAAGATATACAAATTGTGAAGCAATTAGCAAATGCGTATGTGAAGCATTACTTGAAGCCTGAAGAAGACTATGATCCATACATTGCTGCATATGTTATAGAGATGAGTAATGACCTTATAGGTGGACTGTTCTCACTAGAATCTTTAAGTTCATGTGCTGTCACAACTTGTGTGTACAATTCCCTAAAAATTGCGATTAGTAGTAAATATAAGGCAATTGTTGATCATGCCTTGCATGCTCATTGTTCGCATTTTTCGCAGCGGAGTGCTTTGAGAATCTCAGCCGTATGCAATGCACTCATATTCCTCCAAATGCATATGTCTCCTCCTCCAATCAGAACTTATGCTCAAAACAATTGCTCCTTGGTAGAAATGACTACTTCTTAGCTCACCAAAATTTGAATACATGACTTGTTATCATAGATAACATGTCATGATTCTATGTACATATTCCATAGCATATGTAATTTGTATACAATAATTTGTATACACCTCTAACCTTGCTAGAAAAATGAATTCTACTGCTTTGTAAAATCATTGCTATAAATAGTAAACTGTTATATTTTGGACTAGTCTTTAACTATGTCATCTTTTAAATAAAAACCAATGATGATCAAATTTAATGCATATACATTAGATAGGAAATTATTATTTGATTAAGAATAGTATTGAAAATGCTCTTTAAATTCTGAACATTTGATGTCGATAAATTAATTGACATGTTTCTTGTGTGGTAAATGTTGTATCCATAGTTAGTAATATGTCTTTTTGTTTTCCATATTGCAAAGTGTGATTTTTTTTACAAAGACTTGTTGTACTGAAGTAGTTTGTACATTAAGTATTACATGTATTAGTAGAAATGGACAAATTTGAACATAGATTGAAAATCATTACACCAATTAAACAATGGGTATGTAGCCATATAAATAATGCCTAATTGCCTCATAAATTATGTTTTCCTTTGCATATTGTCATACTTCATTGTAAAAAATGTATTCTGATAAGGTGAAAAAAAATTATTTATGGATTATATGTCTTATATTGGTGACTTTTGAATTTTGTAGATTTCACAGATGTTTGAACTGTGCTAGGAGTTTTGGAATTTGTTCAGACAGTTGATATTGGCAGCTACAAGTAATCGGTATGTTTCAATTCAGAGTTTTCAAACTAAAAGTCCAAAATTTATTTGTAATTGTAATCATCAAGTAGTCGTAATTATGACAATAATTTATAGAACACTAATATTTCATTAGTATTGATATTTTGGCAAATTTATCTACTTGGTTTTCCATATTCTCTTCTAAATTATTGATTGAGGGATGTTTGTATCAATTGTCACTTAGAGAAAAGAATTGATGTTTCAAATTCACATTGTTTAGATACCATGAAGCATAGTTTGAACATATTTTCTATCATGTGTAGTCAAAAAAATTATGTATATAAATCCTACCCATAAAACAATGTTTATTTACTTAGATTCGATATATATTTAAGATACAAAATAGCTTTTAATAATTAATAAATGAACTGAAAACTAACTAAAACCCAAAAAAAATCATAGATTATAAACTGGTTAGAGATATTGAAATTTTAGATAAACAAATATTCAATTATTTGAAGAAATCAATTCATTATCATTTTGTACTATGTAATGAAGTTAAGCTATATCTTAGAATTCATTGATGCTTAGCAAAATCTAAGAATTATTGGCCATTGTTGACAGGTTTCCTGTACTTCTATTGCATGAATATGAACACTCTAAATGCATCAAATAAAATAAACTACCCAACAGATCATGAAAATCCAGAATCTGAGGTCCTTGAAAGAATCCAACAACTTCCAAGTGAATGTCAAAGGAATATATTAGAAAAATATATTTATGAAAACCATGATGCAATGTTTCAATACAATGGATGGGGAAACATTCAAACAATATCAGAGACCAATCAAATTCATGTCTTATCTCCATTCATGATAAATGGAGAATTGATTTACTTGAAATATCTTGTGCGAGTATATATTGAAGCTCATATCATAGTTCACTGTCAAGATATTCTAATCCATTTTCCTTATGAGAATCATAGTATAGAACAATTCATAAATGTTTTTAATCCAACATGCAAAACACTATTCTGTCAGCTATCACCATTTAAAACCCCTGTTGAAAGTGAGACACTTGTATGCATAATAAACCTTCTCATATCATATCCAACTCTCTCGCTTGAATGGATTATAACATATGACAGTATACAACTTCTAGGAGAATGGTATGATGGTACTACAGGAGCTATAGCTACTAAAACCATAAAGCACCACTACTCATACCATTATTTGTTTGTATTTCCAAATAACGTGATGCCACCTGGCATTCATCTTGTAGCAGATATTGGAAGATGGCGCATCCTCTATGGATGAATTAATTTTTACAACATGGTTGTTGCCAAAAGTAAATACTTATAATGTATAAGTATATGCTCCATTGTGCTATAGAAATAGATTATTCGATAATTTGTACAATGGCAACCAATGATAAAAGAATCAATTTCATGTAATATTTTGATTCCATGAGAACAAAGTTGTATTCATGTTTCTTTGTTGTTGAAATTCCAAGTTTGCAAAGCACATCAAATTTGCATATGATTTGTTATGCTTGCTTTCAAGCATCATAGGATACTTCAACTATAATTACTACAATTTCTTCATGAAAAATTTATGGAAATTGAAAATTCATTACGGAAATTATAGCTTTTCGATCCGCGAAAGCATCAACGACATCTGTACGTAATACCTAACTTTTTACACTACAATGTCACTTCAATGTAATTTTTTACAGTATTCCACTAATAGCTATAGATGTAGTTGCATTGGAGGACGAACATAGCATAATGATAGAAGACCCAACCATCCATTAGTTAGTAGAAACAGTTAGTATTTATTATTTTAAGTTGTTATATTATTCAATATTTGGCATTACAACATTGACACAATTTTTTGAGAAAATGCTAGAATTAGCATTGCATATTAAAAAGACATTAGAACTAAGGACATTCATGGGTCTCCACTAAGAAAAAACCAAATTTCGAATATTTCACTCCACATGAAAATGTGCGACAAATTTATGTGACTTTTAATCGGAGACAAAAAATAGCAATGTCAATCAATAGGCCTTTCAATTTATTAATTATAATACTATTTGAAGATAATGTTAAATGATTTATAATTACATGGTCTACTAGACAGATAGCAATAGGCATGTAACAAAAGGTTTCAATATTCATATGACAGGGTAGACAAGCTTTGAAGACATAATTGTGGTATATAAAGTTCAAGGTTCCATATACAAACAAGTTCCCCAAAGCAAATTGTTGTGGTGATTCCTGAAGGCACCATGCCTTTACCCGAATTGTTCACGGTACTTAACATATGCATTCTCTTAATGCTATATTTTACTGTCAAGGAAACAACTTTGTTCATATTCCTATTAGCATTTGACGTAATAGTTTTTTATGTCACTTTGTACATAATGGAGAAATATATGTAGTCTTTAGGAGCTCGAAGGACATAACATAGAGACAAGTATACATTTGGAGTGTCAATTTTTGAGAATCATGTAATTTAATCAATGTGAACATATATAATTTAAAGGAAGTGTCTGGCTACAAAATACTTGCTGCACCAAGAACATAACATCAAGTCATGTTAGCTCTTTGTTTTCTTGGACCCACTTTTTGAATTCTTATGCAACTTTTATTTCATAATGGATCTGGACCCTTACATGATCTGCATTAATTTATCTAAAGAAGTGTTAGACCTTAAACATCATCTAGTCTTACTGATTCACAGGATCAACTCATGTTACCTATTTCTTTTGTTGCATCCATTTTCTGAATTCTTATGTAAGTTTATTTTTATACTAGATCTGGACCCTTACATGATGTACATTAATCTGTCAAAAGAACTATTAGAATTTAAACATTGTCTACTCTTACTGTTTGGTAAAATAATAATAAAGGATTGCAAATTGAAAAAATTAGATAATTAGATCTCATTACTTCTAATGAGATCTAAATTACTATATTGAAAATAACAAAATCATGGTAAACATTTTGAATTGTTCTACATAGCATTTTAGTAAAAAGATACTATATCGATATCTTTGTTTCTTTCATCTATTCAATTGGTCTACTTTGTCTAAATTGTGCACCATCTTTACAGAACCAAGAATATAGATGACTTGTTTCAAGGCAAAAAGAATTATAGATTTGGAGAATGAAGACATGTCCACCTTTAAAGAAAGCAAAAACTTTTCTTCCAGGTCCAAAAAATGTCCAAAGCATAGGAAATACAAGGGTATCAGGAGACGTCCTTGGGGTCGATATGCTGCAGAGATAAGGGATCCAGAAACTAAGCGACGCCAATGGCTTGGAACATTTGAATCGCTAGAAGAAGCTGCAAATGCATATGATGAAGCAACACTTTCTATGAGAGGAGTGATAGACTGTGCAGACTGCTATAAGAAAAGTGCAATAGAAACCAATGACACATTAGTGCATATTAACCCATTAATAACCAAAAATTCGATCTACCAGACCACAACCCATCAAGAGGAAAACATAAAGCTTCACTGTGCACCATTGTCTAATATACATGATGGTACACTATCACAAAGACCATCCTTAGATGACATCCCATTTGATAGCACAGTAGTACCTGATGTCCATTGTGTAATGACACCTACAAATTACAATTTTGATGCAGTCCAACAAACTAAAGATTGTCAATCATCAACAATTTTTCCTAATCAATATCAAACTAGTTATCTCCCACCATATACACATACATCATCGGGATTACTAGGAAACATAGTTGCCCATAACTGTGTTGGAAATGATAGCATCAACAATGCATACAAATTGGACAATACTTCGAACATGCATTCAAGCTTTCAAGGAAAACCATCGTCAACCTACGATTCCATTGTTGCAGGTTCAGATTTATTGCAAAATGCTATTGAAATTTTGAAATCTGAGCACTTTCAATATAGAGGAGTACAACAACAAAATGGTATTTCCTTTTACCGTTTTTGATGCATTTTCTAATCATAGTCAATGAAAAATATTAGATAGTGTAGCCAAGTAATTAGAATCATTTGCACAAATAAACGTCAATCAAATACATTTGAACATGAAAGATATCTAATTATATTTTTTCAAAAATTGTAGGGTACGACAACATGAACAACCACAAGCTTAAACCAATGCTCCCATGGAACACAAAAAGTGGATCTAAAGAACTAGATTCAAGCACCTATGATATGAGTCTCTATAGTATGAATGAAACAGTGGACTGCAAAAGCAATTTTGTGGATGCAGCAGAACATAATACAGGTTGCAGAGCATATGGAACTCTTCTCTTGACAAATAATGTCGATAAGAAAGTTTTGTCAATTAATGACAAGATAATTTTGGAGATTGGTATTCTAAAAAGCAAGTTATCTAAAATTGAGGGTGTGATAAATAATATGGAAAACACACTCCTCAAACATATACCTGCATCTGTGCATCCACTATAAGATCTTTGTGAATATACAAAAGTTTTTGCACTTAGAGATTAATGTTGAAGATGCTTGCACACATAAGCAAAAATCTTGAAACATTTCATTGAATTCTCTATAGTCAGTTTTTACAGCTATATTGTAATTCTTGCGCATATATATTTATATCTTAGTGATTATAAATAGTATAGTATCTATGATTTGTTCTAAGACAATCATTCTTTTCTTGTATACTAGGATAGATTACGAATAGTACATATTCAAATGTGGCAAACATAAATTACTAAGTATTGTTAATTAGTAAGAAATATTTTCTTCCAAATTTGTCTAATGTCTCTTGCAACATGATCATGTACATATTCGTGTCTATATGTTGGAAGAGTCTAAACAAAATTATTCATCACAAAGTTGAAAAGTGTAATTAAACAAAACTAACAAAGTATCCGTCTTGCATGCGCAGGCTAAGACACGATAGCTAACAATTAACCAAGGAATCCAAAATTCATAGAGAAGTTGACTAGTTTCATACAGTGCATTCCACCCACTTCCTATGAAGATCATTATCATATGTTAGAAGTTACTATGTCTTAAATGCATTAAGTACAAGTGTGCATTGCCAACAAATACTCATCAATTGCAACTTTTGATCATCAAATATTCACATTGTCAAGATGACTAATGAAGATCAATCATGCAACATTGATATAGAGTTGGCAAACCAAGGACTTTGTAGACTACAAAAATTCAAATACAATGTTGGCGACTGCTTGTTTGACTCTATCAAATACTTACTTCAGTTTACAAAAACTGTCAAAGAGCTACGAAATGGTACAATAGACTATTTTTCAATGTGCCTTGCAAAAGCAGATCCAGAAGCATTACATGCATACAATCATGAGTTGCATCCTCTTCTCATCAAAGACCTCCATAATGTAAACGACCAGAACACTTACTTGCGACGAATGCATCTATCTGCAAAAGAAGTAAACAATAGTAATGAAACTGGTTTATGGGGAGACATATTTTGCATTCACTGGCTTTCCAAGTGGTTAAATATTCGTATTTGTGTCTTTTCACTGAAAACAGGAAAACAATACCTAGACTTCAATAAAACATTGAACATAGAACCATATCGTATACTATTTCATGATACGAATCCTCAAAGTGGCCATTTTGAACCTTTGCTGCAATTGCAACCAGTCCAACACATAAACCATACAATCAATTTTCATAAGTTTAAAGAATTGTCTGGTCAGAATATGGACATGTTAAAAAATCACAATATTAGAGAACAAAAAATGCAAAAAGGTCCTAAAAACAATAAAGAGCAACAGAATATGCATTCTGCTAAGGAAATTATTTCACAATCTCTCAGAAACACAAAAAAATTCATTAGATCTAAAATGATAAGCAATGAAAGTAGTCTACTCTGCAATAAACCTAGTTTGAATAGTCATAAACAAAAATTCAATATTAATGTTGCACCTATATCATCAAAAACTATATCACCAATAACTAATAGCTTAAAAAGAAAGAAAACAAGATCAAAGAAGACACCAGTAGAAATATATGAATTTGAAATACAAGACACTCTGAAATATACCTGCCCGATTTGTCAGACTTTGCATTTCAAAAAAAATATCAAACATGTAAGAGCAAAGGAAAAAGATATATACAAAATGTTGACCCAACATAATTACCCAAATGATAATGCAAACATATGCAAAATATGTAACAAATCTCTTAAACAATCAAAGCTTCCAAAATTTGCAACACCAGAAAACATTGGAACAAATAATCCTTTACAACATGTAAAATGTCTGAGTCAACTAGAGGAAAGACTAGTGTCCTTGAGAATTGCTTTTGCTCAAATATGGGAACTAGGACATAGAAGATCACAAATTGGTCTAATCGGTTCTATCATAAATGTGCCTGTCAATTTGAACATTGTCCAAAATGCTTTGCCCCTATCATTCAATAACACATCAACTGTTGCAGTCTCTCTTAAGCGACGACTTGAATATAAAAGTGCCTTTCAAAAAGGAATGGTAAGGCCTAATCTTATTATGCAAGCTCTTCATGAATTGGCAGACACAACATTATACAAATTAGAAAATGTTCAAATCAATGATGCATGGTTGCAATTACTAGAGGAAGAGAAACAAGATAAAATATTATGTTAATCTATGTCATCTGATTCTAATTCAGAAAGTAATAGTGACAATGCTAACCCATCAGAAACACTGATACATGGATTTACAGATTCAAGAAGCATACGAAACATGGATGACAAAATTATTGAAATAGCACCTGCTGAAGAATCTTATCCAATAGGAATATTCAAAGATAAACATGCAGAGGAAATGAATTTTCCTACACTATTTTTTGGAGAACCACGGAAAAATCATGTTTTAGAAAAATTAAGTTATCAAAAAGTAGCACAATGGGAAGTCTTAAACAGTCACCGTAATTTTGCACTGCATACAACAAATCTTTTCTTCAAAGCAATCAAGATACTAATACATCAAGTATTGTCAACAATGTGGGTCAGAATAAGAAAAGGTCAACTTAAAGGAAGGAAAATCATTGCAAAAGACGTCAAAAACAAGCCAAACTTAGAGAAGATATTGAAATCAGACATTGGCTATGTTGACTTCAAAAGGATACGAATATCTCCGGACTACTGCCAACAACTCAAAAAAAATGCCTTTGCTATGATACGTCAATTGGGACCACCAACTTTTTTCCTTACTTTTACAAGTGCAGAACAAAATTGGGAAGCATTAACAAAAACTTTACACTCTTTGCACAAAATAAATGAATCAAAACCAGAGAACAATGAAATAACTTGTAAAAGTAATACTGACATAAACACCCTCATTCGCAAAGACCCAGTTACATGTGCACGTTATTATCGACATTGAACAAAAGCTATCCAAAAACTAATAATGACTGATGTCTCCTTCTTTGGTAAAGTTTCTGACTTTTTCTCTGTAATAGAATTTCAAAATAGAGGTAATGAACATGACCATCTTCTGATTTGGGTACATAATGCCCCAATCTATGGGAGAGAAAGCAACATGGACATAGTTAATTTTCTCAATAACTACATAACTTGTAGTACAGAGCACTTACAACAATCTTTAGCAAAATTGCAAATACATAACCATACAAAACGATGTAAAAGATCACGAAGAAGAACATGCCGATACAACTTTCCCATCCCTCCTTTTCCAAAAAAAATGATACTTGAACCTTTAGCAGAAAGCTCTAATACAACATCAACAAATGCAACAAACATATTCTCAACACTAGAAAAAGCAAACTATGATAGTTCATTCACATATGATATGTTTCTAGATGAACTGTAATTGACAGAGTACGACTATGTCAACTCAATCAGGTCAACATTAGATAGGCCTACTCTATTTCTCAAACGAAAACCTTGTCAAATATGGAATAACAGTTTCTCAAAGAAAATGCCATTGTTATGGAGAGCAAATACAGATGCACAATTTGTACTAAATGCATATGCCGTAGCTATGTATTGCAGCTCATATATGGCAAAAGTAGACAAATCAATGACAAATGCATTCAAATAGATTCAAAAAGACCACCAAAGAAATAATATAGATGCACTTCACATGATAAAAAAACTAGGAAATGCTTTACTAAACTTGCAACAGATGTCAACACAACAAGCTGCACATTTAGTCCTCTCAATGCCACTCAATCAAAGTTCCCGAAGATGTATATTCATTGACACAAGACTTGATGATGAGCAGATTTTTGTTCCTAAATCTTCAAAAGAGTTGAGAGAAGAGCCAGATGAATATGAGAATATAATGGCAAAATCTTCACTACATTACTATGTTAACCGTTCAGAAACTCTAAACCACATATGCTTTGCCAAATTTGTTTCAGAATATAATGGAACTAAACATTTTACTAGAAAGAAATTTTTTTTTGCTATAATACGTTTTATGAATTGCAACATCCACATTGATCCAGAAAACTACTATAGAGAACAAGTCCTATTATATGTTCCATTTATAATAAGTATTCAAACAATCTTTGAAAATTTTAGCTCTTGGCAATTAGCATATGCATACCATGAAGAAACAATTATAAGAAATCGTGCAAAATTTTGTTATAATATGAATAGCAAATGGGGAAACATTGAAGAAGAGGAAAATGAACTACAGCTCAAAGACTCCAGTAAACAAAACAAAGAAAAAGGAAAAAATGACATAATACATGAAGCTTATGACGTATCAACAGACATTCCAACAAATTCATATAAAAACTTGTATACATCATCAAATGTTGGATTTGACATAGCCAAACACCCACAGATAATGAATAACATTGACTACTTCAACTTGCGTCGAACACTCAATATTGAGCAACAAATGATAGTTAAAGACATCATAACCAAGAAACAAAAAGATAGGGTCACACCAATACACCTTTTCCTCACAGGTGGTGCTGGCACTGGCAAAACATTTACAGCTAAAGCTATTTACCATGCACTGCTACATCTATATAGTAATGACATCAATGACGACCCTGACAAACCAAAGGGATTGATAGCTGCATATATAGGAAAAGCTGCCTACAACATTGGCGGTGTTACAATACATTCTGCATTACACATACCATTCAATAAGTCCGAATTTATCCCTCTAAATAGTGATACACTTGACAAAATGTCTAAGCATTACTGTCAGCTTCGAATCCTACTCATAGATGAGATATCTTTAGTGGGATCCTCTTTCTTGAGATACATTGACTTACGTTTGCGTGACATCATGCAAAAACTTACTATTTATTTTGGAGGATTAGACACAATCTTCTGTGGTGACCTATACCAGGCATTACCAGTTCTAGATTCAAATGTCTTTGAAATCAAACCAACAGGAAAAGACTTGATGCCTTACAATTTCTGGAACGACAATATAAAGTGTTTCTCTTTGAGAAATACAATGCGTCAAAAAGACACCACATTTGTTCACATTCTAAACAGAATCCGTATAGGTGAAAAAACAATAGAAGACATAGAATACCTTAATGACCACTGCATAAAACCCATACCAACTGACCCCACTCTTCCTTTCCTATACTTTAGGAGATCGGATGTGGATAAACACAACAAGAATATGTTATCAAGTATGCCTGGAAATATAATTACACTAAGAGCAATTGATGATTTTGAGGAAAACTACAATGCATTACGACTTTATGCTCATACAACATGCCTTCCTACTGAAATAAATGTGAAGGAAGGAGTGCTCATAGAAATTTATTCAGGAAACTACAACACACAAGATGGTATTGTCAATGGCTCTGACGAAATTTTCAAATTATACACTAAAAATAATGAGCACGACATTGTATGGATCAAATTTAATGATGCAAACATAGGCCACCAACAAAAAACAAAGTATATTACATACTACAATGATGAAATTGAAGAAGATTGGGTACCAATTCTACGCATTTCAAGACCAATCCTTAAAACAACTACAAATAAAAAAATAACCATACAAAAACAATTTTCAATTCAACTCGCATGTGCTCGTACTATCCATCGATCTCAAGGACTAACAATGGACGTGCTTGCTTTTGACCCAACAAGAGTGAAAAATCACGGGCTCACATATACAGCACTTTCACGAACAAGAACAATTGATCACTTATACTTCGTGAAGCCTCTTACAACCAAAAATTTCAAAGTCAAGCAAAAAATAATTAGAGAAATGGAAAGGCTAAGTACAATCGCACAGTGGAAACTTCAAAATCATGACATATGCTTGGAATCATTACAGCATTTGACCATTTGCTCACTAAACACTCGTGGATACCATGCACATTTACTTGACCTCTCAACTGACTATGACATCGTCTCTTCTGACATCTTATGCCTACAGGAAGCCAATAGAAAAATTGATGCCTCGAAACCTTTTACTGACACATACAACTACTTTTCCATTCATGGTATCCATGGTTTACTAACTTTAACAAGAAAAGGATTATTAGCAACCAAGATCAGTGAACACATTACAGAAAATGTAGAAATACAAAGAATAATAATAACAAGCTTCAAGAATAAAATTAATATAATCAACTTATATGCAAGGCCAAACTCCAATATAGATGAGATACAAAGAGCTCTAAATTATGTACTAAACAACATAGAACAAAATAACATATTGTACATATTAGGAGATTTCAATATAAATATGCAAACAACAAACAACCGAGCTAAAACTCTTAACAATTACATGCAACACCACAAACTTAAATTTCTCTTACAAGATACAAACAATATGAACACTCCACTTATTGATCATATTTGGTCCAACATAACTACAAATATATGCAATATTTACAAATCAGAAGCATACTGGACTGATCACCTATCAACAATATTAAAAATCCATCCGACAAATGACAACTTTTCCCAACATGACCAAAATTACTGAAAATTCACCCAACAACATCCTACATTTCTCCAAATACATTTATCACCAACAACTATCTACTCCACATAATCACATCAAACTCACATAACTAGACAACATAACAATTCCTTTTCTCATTTCTTGTTGCCAAAAAAACAATGTAGTACAACAAACAAAATATGCAATATTGCAATGTTTAAAACGAAAACAAGTTAGAATATTCCATGGTAAACAATTTAAGACAAAGTAGTTTAGTAATTACTGTATTAACATGAAACTTTGAGATTCAATAACCACATTATACAAATTACAAAATATCTACATAGTATCAAAGAATTTGATGCACTAAACAATTTTTTTCTACCCACAATTTATGCAGACAAATCAATGGACGCAAACAAAAGAGCAGGAAAGGTACACAAATTAGACAAGAACAATCTACAAAAAGGTAACCTATATTTTCTTTTAACAATTTTTTAGTTTCATATTCAGACGAAAAATACACTAACATACGTACCAATGTAGGACAAAACTGAAAACAGCTGGCTGCATTTCTATAGAAGACTTGAATGCAAGAAAAGGAGGCAACACATTTGAAGGAGATGTCTTAGTTGTCTACAAAGTCAACCTTGACAAAGTCAACAAAACACGAGAAGTGCTACGGGTAGACCTAACAGATCCTAAAGCAAAGATGACAATAACAGTGACTGTTACTAAAAACTTAATCCACCAATATGAGGACAAAATAATCCCGGGCATGGGTGTCTCTATAAGTGGATTTGAAATTCAATCAAAATCAGACTATGATAGAGGTGATTGTGATTGCATTCTTGTACTAAATGAAACAAGCATTGTTGAAACAATCAATCGCATATGCAATGACTACAATTTCATCCCCAACACTACAATAAGGAACCTGTTAAATAGCACAAGCAACTACCTTATTGGAACAATAGGTGCATTGGTCATTGCAGCACAAAAGCAAGGCAACCTCAACATTCTAGAAATAAAGGATGGTCATTCTGAGGAAGACAGGGCACAGGTAACAATTAATACAAATTACTTCTCCAATTGTACTTTTTCAAATTAGTGCACTATTTATTATGGAAATATTCAATTCAATATTTTAAAGTCTATCTGTATATTCTACGCAGTTGGAAATCCATCCAAATTTTATTCAGCACTACATCTCAGGAGAAGAACATCTTGCTCGAAATGAAACACCAACATGGCTTTTTAGAAACATTGTAAGAAGGACAGACTGCAAAAAAACACTTCGAACAGGCCTATCCACATTTATTTGCAAGCTAAATGACAAAATGACATTGCAAATGTTACATGACATAATGCAGAAAACTAGAGAGGTAAAAGAAAATCATTGTTGAAATGTAAACAATTGTTGCTATAAAATGTAATTGACACTTAGAAACTGTACTTTGAAACAGGTCAATGGGAAATTGAAGATTGCAAATCCATTCTCCAATCCATTTGGAGCATTTTGTCCACACTACCAGCACAAATTTGAAGGATATGGAATCCTCGAAGAAGAAACTGCACACTGTATTGGATGCAAGCAAGATGTCAACTATGTGCACAAGTTACACCTCAAGACATTGCTTTTTAGTGAAAATAAACAACCAATCCAGTGCTTCATTGACAACATGATGGTTGACCAATTAATCCCAGCACTCTGCAACATCAAGTATCATGAATATATGCAGCAAAAATCCAAAGTTGTATTCATGCTAAGAGACCTTTGCATTCAAGCAACTTTCACACTGACCCAAGCCAATGCAATTACACATGTCAACTTGCTTCAAACCACTCAAACAAGTGAAAAGGTGAGCTTACAAATACTTTAAAAAAAACACTAACAACATGAATTATTGCACAAATGTTTCATGTATCAATAACAAATATCTAACGTAATTCTTTTGTTGACATTGCAGGCAAAAGAGGAATAAAAAAACTACAGAATACTTTATTACAAGAACCTTTGCTACAAAGTCCATTGAGCCATCATAAACCAAAATGCTATGTTGTACATATGCTTACAGACAATATTCTATCAATAGCTTACGTTGAATACTAAACCAAATATGTCTACAACTATGTACCTTATTTTCAGACATTTCTAAATTGTTAGTCAGCTTTCACTTCTTTGTCACCCTCTATAGCATCGAAGCTATAAAATTACTTTATATGCCATGAAGTAAATTAAAAAAATGGAACAACTACTTCCTATCGTCATATGTCATATGTGAACATAAATTTTAGTGTTGTCATGCATATGAATGAATATAATGCAAATGCTTCTTTCTTAACTTTAGAAAATGTTGTTATCATTGTCTCAATGTAAATAATGTGATTGAAAATAAAAATTAATCATCAGTTCTATTTTGAGATAATGCATAAAAGATTATGTATTCAAATTATGGAAACAAGATTTAGCATACTTATATTTTCTTCAACACTTTTATGATAACAAACGCTCCTCCAAATAGCAATGAATCATTATTGTAAAATATCTTCTGAATTGTTCTATTGATTTATAAATTTTTATTCAACTCTCAAGTTGTCCAAAGTTATCTAGAATTAAGACCTTCAAAATTGTTCTCAGCAAATTTGATTCTAAAAATATGACAAATCAACTATTGTATTTTGTAGTAGGAAAAGTTAAGTCTGTAGTCTTATTGCCTCACTCACTTAGTCAAATAAAACAAATACAAGAAAATCAAACAATAATAACTAGCAAAATGAACAAGTTATTTCACCTGAACACTACAGCCTCCAATTCAAAATACATGACGGCAGGAACTAGACGCTTTGCGTCCTTGTTAAAACTAGCATTCGCACCTTAGTGTGCAATAGGTACGCGGTATTTTTTGTGTAAATTTTTTTGCTTAACTAACACAAACGAGACATTTTATTTGTTCTTCACATTTAATACAATATGTTTGATAATCAACAAGCACCTAGATAATTAGGCAGGAGAGGGAAAGTAGCAAATATTAATGTGCAAGACTCTTCAGTGACCTTTGATTTCCTAGTCCATCCTGTGTCTGGTCCTTTTTGTGTGTGTGTATGCAATGTCATTTACACGTGCATAGATTACAAAATTTTTATCAGCTTTGACTTTGTAGACTCTAATTTGTAATATATGTATCGAAAAAGTAATTCAAGCTTACCTGTAGTAGTTGTTTCAAATTTGATATTGTTGGAGGACTTGTATTTGATAATGTTTGAAGGTGCATCTCCTCTTCTTTCCTTCGTGCAACAAATGGGTTTTGTTGCATCCGTGCATATCTTTCAAATGTGAATGTGGGTTGAATGCGGAGGTTTTTAAGTTCACGTACTCTTGATATTGCTGTGAATGTTAGCCCTTGGCGGTCAGTTTTGCCAATGTCGATTGTCGCTCTTTGTAGTGTAAGTCCTTGTGACTTGTGTATTGTTAGGGCCCATGCCATTTTTAAATGTATTTGTCTATGAATGCCACGACTTATTAGTAGAACTGGAATATTTTGTGGGTTGTTATGGTCCTAGGGTGGCCCAATGTAGTTTGGAAAGTCAATAATTACAACTAAAGGGAGTTGAGGTGGCTTTTCACTAGTATTATAGACTATTTTTTTGACTTGTCCAAGTGCGCCATTGACAAGTCCAGTTTCGACCCATAAGTTTGCATAGAGCATGACCTTTTGGTTAGTGCATAAGAGGATTCTTGATTGAAGTTGTTCTTCATATGGATTTGAACATGCTAAACCTTTAAGTTTTTCAGCATCAAAAAGGGCAACTGGTTTTGCCAAAGAGTGTAGCATGCATTTGTTATGTAGTAGTACCTGTTGATTTGTGGAGAAAAGATGTATGGATGACGAAAAGAGGGTGTTCTCTTCTAAGCTAATTGTGGAGCCTAATCTTGACATTAGAAGCCTCCAATCTAAAAATATTGGTGTTGCATTTCATAAATTTGATAGGAGTTCACGAAACTACAATTGAACTATACTGTCTCCACTTTGTCGAAATATTTTATCTAATATAACAATAGTTTGGAAGCTATGCCATAGTGCGCCACCATAGGAGCTAGAGGCATACATAGGTATGTCTTTGACTAGTGGTAGTTGTCCCAGGTCACCAAATAGAACAATAGAGCATCCCTTGAAGGGACTGTGGTTCTGAGTAGGGAATGGTTGTCGCAATCTCATGTCAATTTTTTCTAGTAACTTTGGTCCAATAAAACTCATTTTATCTATTAGAATATAGTGAATGAAGTACATGCTCTCTTGGAAGCTAGCAAGTGCTTGTCCTTGCAGAGGTGCCATTTCCTTGATTGGCATTCGAAGAGCAAAATGAATTGTTGATGCTTGAATGTTGAATGCTGCTACACCTGTAGGTGCTAGTAATAACATTGGTGACTGCCCATGTGGCATTGAGTTGACCATTGTGTATCTAACACTTTTTATGAGATTTGACTTTCCTGTGCCTTCTGTTCCCTGAACAATAAGCTTTAGAGGTAATTGTTGAGTGGTGGAATGTAAATGCTCTACAATAATATTCTGTGTCTTATTTTGTGCTGTTGACAATACATTTTGTTGTAGGGGAATAGGTATTTGAGGGGCATGAAATGTAAGGCAATTTGATTGTATGAATGTTGTAGCTATTTTTCTTTGGAGAGTGCTCAATTCTTGATCCTCCCAATTATTGTTCAAATTAAAATCACAACTTCCTAGCATGTTTAGGTCATTTAAGTGGATAGGCAAGCCTGGGTAAAGTCCTGCCAATCATTTGGAATAATATTTGGTATCATACTTTCATGATCTTCTGGGCTAGCAACTTTATTTGCTTGTATTGGTTCTTGACCATTTTTGCATACATGCCAAGGTTTGTATTGTCCTGCATAAGTTTCCCAATTGTGTTAAATTTCCTCAGTTGATGCACCTATATCTGTCAGAATGTTGCAGAATGGTTTGTATAGAAGTAATTTAGTCCAACAAAAGGATTCATAATTTTTGTCTTCCTTTGTAGGGATGGCTATGTAGCGTGGGTTGACACAGACAATTGCATTAGTGGCACATTGTTTCCATTGCATTTATTTTCGACTATTCTTGAAGGTCCATTTTTGAGTTACTTCGATAAGTGAAGTATTCTCTAAATGTATAGGCCATGAGATGTAAGCCTCAATTTTGTTTGGGTATGTTGGCTCTTTGAGGGGTTCAATTGGTACATGTTGGAGGTTTTGTTGATTGACATTAAAAGATACAAATGTCCTACTACATATGGAGAGTGGTAATTTTAGCAAGAGATGGCTAGTTTCTTCGGCACCAATATCTCGATCAACAAGATTTTCCATAAGAATTTTTTGAAAATCGATTGGGGTTGGCTTTTTAGAGTTTAGTTTGGTTGAGATGCAGGTCAACATGGAGTGATACGTTTCTGACTTCTTCTCAACCTTTGCTGCATAGTTTGCAATGTATTCGAGTATTGCGTCAATTGAAAGGATGGGCTGGAAATCTACATTGGCCCTCCAAATGGATAGAATTTCTAGATTGTGAAGGTTTAGACGATCATCATTACGAGCAGGGGTGTGGTTGGGTGACCATTTGTGGCCAAAGAAAGCTCTAAAATTTCTTGTGTACTCTAAGGGGCTTTGTATCAACATGTAGGGTCATCAAGAAGAGATCGATGTATTTTTTGGTTGCACAAATGTAGACTTCATGGGTTCCATGTAGATACATATCTATCGATGAAATCAAGTGCATTTTGTATGGACTGGTTGTCATCCCATTGTAAGTTGCTAATTTCTGGTGCTTGCCGTAGCTAGATGAACCTGTGGATATGTGCAAATCCCTTGTGTTGCCATTCGTACCTGATAGTATATAACATTGTTAAGAACTACAAGGGCCTAACAAAATTAATCAAGTTGGAAGTGTAGTAGAGCTTTACCTGTACTGGTGATATGTTGCATGGAGAAGCTTGTCTAAGACTTCCTCACGAAATGTTGTAAATCTATGGTGCATGTACAATGTTGCAAGATGTGGATTTTGAATAATGTTTTGTATCCTCCACATAGTTGCTGCACTGGGGTTTGCTAGCGTAGTGGATGGCATGGTCATGTGCAAGTCTGGCCATTTGGTGTCTGCTACACTAAGAGTGAAAAAGAAAGTTGGACAACCTATTTGAACAACCATGTCAATAAGATCTCCTCTTTGTTGACTCTAGAATGGGTGCGTGCCACGAATTGATGAGTTGAATCGCATGAGCTGGTCGACAAGCTTTTCATCAGGCAAGTCCTTTAATCTTTGGCACAGGTCTTCAATTGATGCTAGCATGGAACCATCAAGTTGCTTACGAAAAAATACTGATGATGTGGCCTGGCTTTGATGTCACATTATGATATTAAGAATGAAGTACCTAAATCGAGGGTGCTAGCCAAACCTGTTATCATGGTATCAGATAAGGTGGCTAGCATATTCATGTAGCTTGACATCTTTTATATGATGTTGTTTGAATGTCGCCTTCCCTTGTGGAAATAGACATGGAAATGTCATTGCAAACAATCCTCCAGTTGTGTATTCATTGATGGGAGATGTAGAAACATTTGGCCATTGTATGGTTGGACTTGGTCGTCCTTCTCCTAATTGTAGTAAAGATCTAACTTCTTCCATTTCTCTACATGCATTGGGTAGGTCTGGCACAAATGAATTGTTGTGCATGATTTCCTCTATTGGATCTTCTATCATTGCTTCACTTTCAGTCATCAAGCTTTGATTCTGGAGTGGAGTTAGTGTTGTTGAGTATAGAAGGTTTGAAATGTCAGTGGACTGTATGGGCAAGGATGCCAGTGTAGAACCATCTACCTGTACGTCTCTGTAATATGGATCATTGGATATTTTGTAGTTTAGTGCTGCATAGACATGATCTCTACTTACCATGAAACTATATTTTTATGGTCTATGTTTTCTTTGTTGACAATAATTATGTCCAAGTCATCTATGGTCCTTGGCAAAAGTGTTTCTATTGTAGAAATATCTTGAGGAAAACATATAGTATGACCACTATATTTTAGTTGCCCACCTGTTGCATAAGTAACTTGAAGGATAGGGCTTATTCTTGCTATCAACATCTCCTCAACTTGACTGAGTATTTGTAAACAATGTGGTTGTTCACTAGGGTTTATATTATTCCATTCTGAGAATCAATTGCCATTCCTTTCTAATGTGCATCTATAGCAAGCGGTCAATCCATTCAATTTCTTTATTTTTATTCCTAGGTATCTTTCCATGCAGACCAAGCATGTGGAAATTTTGGAAAGGTTATCCAATTTGTTATGAAAATTAGCTCTAGCTCTGTAATAATTCTCAGAGAAATGCGATAACTTTATTTTCTCTTGTTGGTTTAGTTGTGTAGGATTTTATAACTGATTACTGCATTCTTGTACATGGTATGACATGGGGCAAGTAGGTTTGGTGGAACTGGGTGTTCCATCAATAAACTTGTTGCGACTTTCTCGTCTTTTCTTGTTGATTGTGTCCTTTGTTGCTTGGTACCTTGCTCGTCTCTTTTGATTACTTTGAGCATGTTTCTCTTGAATTGTAGCATTGCATATGTCCATCTCTAATTGTATACCTAGAAAGAGAGATTAGGTATTCCTGCGATTAGCATTATCAGAATTAGGAAGTTTGATAGTGTGAAGGTAGAAATAATAAAAAATAATGGTCAATGTGTTTCCACTTCAAATCGAGTGCACGTTTTCCTATTAAAATAGTAAATAGGATGGACATTATTATGGTATGAACATAATAGGCCCATTTTTCAATGTTTTCTTTTAATTCGTTATATTCTATAGAAAGAGAAAATTGACAAGTAATGATATTCTTGGTTTGGAACAAAGATAAGTAAAAAATATTGAAGGTGTATCATAGAACAAAAGGGTATGGTAGAATTGTACTTTAATTGGGAAGTGAAAAGTAAATACATAATAGCACGAAATGAGAGGGAACCTCACTACATGTGTTTTTATACACTTGTGGAAAACAACTAAATATAGAAATATAGGAGAAACAATAAAAGAAGTATTTGTTGCTACAATTAGAGATCTCTATTTGTAAACACTATGCATGCCTTAGTGCTATAACAACAACACTCTTTGTTTCTTCTCCTCTAAAGTGATTCATGTTGATGCTAAGTTGGAAGAGAATCTATTTATTGATGATGTTCTCCAATATGTTTGTTGCAGCATTAGGTTCTGCTAGAAGAAGTTGCAAGTCTTCTACTGGTATCCTTACCAAATCATTTATTGGTCTTTCAAATGTAGTAGTATTCAACAAATCACCTGTCTCATCTTGTAAGTCCATCTTGAGCATATAGCTGTAATCAAAGGTAGATAACTCTGTGCAACACTTAGGGCACCAAAATTTGTTGGTTGAAGTATGAACAATTTTTTTCTTACATTTCTTTTTGTCCACTACTAGTGGACAAGAAAGGTAGTAAAAGTTATCCAAGTGCAATTTGGTAATAGTAGCTTTTACAAAAATAGGTTGTGTGGTTGGAATCCCTTGTTTTTCAATAGAGCATATTTTTATTGGATTGTGAAAGGTGTGTTGGGGAATATGGCCTTTTCACAAGGGTACTGAAGGGTGGTCATTTCCTTCACTTGCATACCAAAGTTGTAATGCAAAGGCTTCAAGAAGGTTTGGATTGATTTTAACGAATGTTGAGAAGGTAGTATAAAGTTTTTTTTTCTGTTCCATGAATCTAAACGTGCAAATTTGATTAAAATAACAGTTGGGGTTGGCTGTAGGAACAAATCAAATATTTTCTCCCCTTTGGCCTCACAATGGCAACCCCATAACATTACTTCTATGGTATGATTTGAGATATCTTTGATTGTGGTTGTATAGTTCTTGGTCAAAATATTATTTCTCTTTTGTATGGTTGTTGCAGGCGTGAAAGATACAAGTACGCCAATGTCATCTACAAGAGAGTTAACAAGAAATGTGTCTATTGAATCTATGCTCCTAAAGTGGAAACTATGGTGTGATATTGTAGAGTCTAGACAAGTGGATGGAGATATTGTCGATGTGCATACGAGGTGTATTTCATATGGATTTTGTGAGCTACTATATTTTGTATTGCTTACTTTGATGCGACCACCTGAGATTTTGTATAGACAACTAGGTTGAATAACATTGTAGAACTCATCTACTACTTCATTAAAGCAAGCAAGTATGAAATTAGCTCTAACCATAGTGAAAGACTAACTCTAATCACTATACTACCCATTATGTACATCCTATTCATTGGCTATTTATTTGGGAATAATTTTTCTTGAATATCTATAATGAATAAATAACTATGAAATTGAGAAATAACAAAAAAAACACAAATAATATTTATATCATAAATTAAGTAAGAACATTAAAGTGTAAGCTAGTAATACTATGTTTATATGTAAACATTTATGGAAAATAAATTTGAAGTAAATAATGATTAAAATTTACCTTAATATACATATAAATTATCCTAATTTTATCTTAGTATACCATTTGACTTATGAAAATTTTAATTCATAGATTTGAGCATTAAGCTATAACATTTATAATATTTATCCAATACTACTTTCGTGTTTATAAAATATCTTAGATAAATTACAACTAATTTAACATTTACATTAAATCCAATCCATTATAATCTTGACATATAACAAAACAATTGTGAAGAAGAACAAAATAAACTACTAAAAGAATGAATCAAAATTTATAATAAAAAATAATAGCTTAAAATAAATCATCAATCTAAAGTCAACATTGCATTTCAAAATTTTAAACCGAAAAATTGTGCTTTTAAAAATAAAATATCATAATTGTGCTTTTAAAAATAAAATATCATATTGTACTCTAATATTTGAGCCTACATATAATTTTTCAGTGACCCTAATGTCAGGAAACCCTAACACCAGGAAATGCTAAATTATCGATGGTAGACAAACGACCAATTGCGTTCCGCCAATAGAAGGGGAGGCACAAATGAAACGTTGATATTGAAACAATCAACGTTGGTTCTGCTGAAGCGCAACCTGCACCTTCATAAATGAATCAGAGCAAACTTGACCGTTGCAGCTTCCCCAAATTGATCCACGTATTTTAATTATATGATGTTTATATCATATAAACATTGCAAGATGTTGTTCAACATACGGTGCAACAGTAAAATCAGGCGCTGAAATAGTTGAGATATAAATCAAAAGAGTGGAAGAAAGACCAGGCAGAGGACATGAAGACGCGGCTCAAATGCTATTAAAAGGGAATGGCTGGAAAATCCGCCAACACAACATTGACTGGACAATTTCAACAAGATTTCTTATGCCAAGCAAATGGTTGATTTGCTTCAATTAAACAAAACGATGAAAACCAAAAACACCCTTTGGAAAATTCTATTCAAAAAAGTAAACAAAATCCTCTGATGGTTGACAGAACCACTAGATTAATCTAAATTAACTGGAAAGCATCAATGGTCCTGAAGGGCCTATGGAGAACAATGACACTAACCTGGAAGAACGCTCCTACTGTTGTGGTAGACTTTGTTCTCTGCGTAGTGTGTATTTCCAATGCATAGTCCTGCAATAATGTATGGGTGCTCGGCTCTATTTAAAGGCGGTCTGGAAGACGTTGCAGGTATACAGTAATATCTCTCAGTCAGACTGCAATAACTGTAAATTGGTGAAGCAATAACTTCGATCAGGATATGGGCGATCGGTTTGCCACAAGTCCACAGGAATGTTCTAGTGGCGACAATTAGCATAGCCACATTGTGTCACTGCTATGGAAAGTATTTAGAGTGACCCGGCTTAGTGATACGGCTGTGTGCATTGACTAGAATAAGAAAATGTAGATGTACCTAGAGCCGTAGAAACCTAGCATTCACTTTGAGGCAGCCAAAAGCTTCCGAAATAGTAGGCGCAGCGTTCGGAATAAATGGTAGGCTAATGGTGAAATCTGCGAAAAGTTCTCATCCATTTTAAAAAGTAGAGCTGAAATTAATGTTGGCACTAGCTGACTTGACAAGAGGTATGACCTCTTCGTATGAGCTGTGTCCTGCCGCGTATATTGACTCCAGCGCCAAAAAAATTGTCTTTACATTCCCCCAAATACTTTACATGCCCTGTCAAAGATAACATATTTTGCATTCATGTCTACTAGGGCAGTTTCAAATGCAACATAGGACGAAGTTAATGTGATGGATGTCCATAGCGTTCTCTAAAGCTCCCATTTTCATATGGGCTGGGACGTTGGTTGAATTTTTTTTTAATCCCTTTTAACAAATGCATCTTATGCGTATCCTGTACTCAAAGCGTTCCAATATAATAACCACATTTCTTTAAGGCGTCTGGTCATGCAGTTCATGTACGGCGTTTATGTTTCCATATTTTGCATATATGTTTATCAAAATATTGCCAATTATAAAATCTGATAGTAGTTGCCTTTTGCCATTCCTTGATGGATGTCAATACCCTATTCCAAAATGTGTATATATAAGTGTAGAGATTACCATCAATGCTGTTATTGTTCATTGTTGAAACACCGTCATAATGATAAGAAAATTGGGGGGAAATATTGACTTTGTTTTCATTTTCATTTTTTTTGGCTTCTTACCCTGAATCGATATTCATCACCGCTTAAATGCTTGAAAAGACATGCTCAATTACTCCAATGCTTCGCTTACCAAATCAAACAGTGAATAAATGTTGGGGACGAAAACTAAACACTCTGAACGGAAATGGCCTGTTATGTGGGCCGGGGCACAGCTCTATAGAAAGTGACATGATTATGTTTTCGAGAAGAATGAGTTATTATTACTCAAGCATTCTTTTGTAAAAGTATTCTTTTGTAAAAGTATTCTTTTTGGTGAACAGTGAAAAATTAAAAAGATCTACGGTTCAAAGCGTTCCAATGGTAGTTATTTGCTCTCCATGGTTGTGAACCGTTGGATGTCAAATTGAGCTCCTATTCAAATAGGGAACGCTTATAGCGTAATAATTATGTATGGTAATAAGCGATTATTATTATTAAATGTTTATTTCTTATGATTTTTTAAAATTAAAACTAATACTATGATTTTTTTAAATTAAAACTAATAATAAGATATTTATTGTTGATTAGAAATTTTAGATTTTTTATAGTGAGGTAGCTTATTTGTAGTTAAATTTTGAGATAAATTGTAGTGTAATTTTTTTCTTCAATATTTATGAATCTTTATAAAGCTTACAAGTACTTTTATTGTATTTTCAGTAGGGTAAAATACTAAAAGTTTAAATAGTGATTAATCATTTCAATTTCTACCAATTAGATACAAGTTTTTTTATTTTATTATTAAAGTTTTAAAATTTGCAATGTTTATATGAGTAATTAAAAATTTTTTTTTGCTAAAATTAATTTTTATTTTATTATTAAAGTTTTAAAATTTGCAATGTTTATATGTGAGTAATTTAAAATTTTTTTTTGCTAAAATTAATTCTCTTCCACTTGATTGGTCCATATAATTTGAGTCTTATAGGAGTGGATTTGGATATATGAGATTTATAAGAAAATTTATTAATAATAAATATTTAATGATTTCTCAAAATTAAATACTTATTATTATTTTTCAAAACATTTTAAAGAGATGTGAAAATGTAAATATTTATTCTAATGTATTAAAAATTATTTTTATTCGTGTTTGTTCATTTTCTTAGACACTATGTCTAAACAATGTGGGAACTCAAAACCCTATTTTACCTATAATAAAGAACTTTCTTAATTTAATACACAATATTTATACATATATAAATGATAAAAAGAATATTTTAGCAATAAATATAAAATTATTTAAATTATACATACATACATACATACATACATACATACATACATACATACATACATACATACATACATACATACATATATATATATATATATATATATATATATCCATTTTCAATATTGGTAGTATAAATTTATTTAGTAATATATATGTTTTGCTTACTATGGCGAAATTTCATCATTTTAGCTAATATGACTAAAATGCATTAAAAGTCTATGATTTGTAAATAAATCATTATTTTATTTTATTTTAATTTATACTTCCGTCTTTTCTTGTCTTTACAAGACAAGAAAAGCTTTCGATATATTTCCCTGAATTCAATTGTTGGAAATCCTTTCCAAACATGATAGTGTTGATAAATCTAGATTCTTTTTGATGCTATCATAGGCAATCTTTTCAAATGAATCTTTAGGCAATAATGATGATTCAAATTAATAAGATGCGAGAGGGTGAGAGGTTTTTGTATGAAGGAATTTTGTGTGTATGGTGCAGGATTCTCTAATCAATATTTGAGAGGTTTTTGTATGAAGGAATTTTGTGTGTATGGTGCAGGATTCTCTAATCAATATTTGAGTATTCTTATCAATACTGCTTGTTCAAGGTAGTAAGGTATTTAAGGTTGCAGTAGAAAATGAAATTATTAGAAAGGTTGAAACTCCACTTTTGAATAGCCTTTCATTGTTGGGAGATGAAAAGATTGATGATCATTTAGAGGTGTCTAAGTTATATTTTGGAATAGATAAAGGTATTAATTTTATGGTCAAGATATTGAAAAAACACATTCTTTAGATGGTGGCTATAAAGTCAACTAATTAGAAAGAAGTAATTACAAGTGAAAATATAAATTTGCTAAGATTGTTGCCTAATTGTATCACAAATACTTTCACTTTGTGAAGGTAAAACTTATGGACCATTTGTTAATGTATTAATCATTAGGATTATAGAATTAGGTTATAAATTTCTATTTTGATTGTTATTAAATAGCAGTTATGCTATTTTATTTATGTAATGAATCTCGCTGAATAGAATACAATGATTTCCATTATTTTTTATTATATCAGATTTTTGTGCCTAACAGTGGTATTAGAGCAGGTAAAACTGATGTAGTAGAAGGATGGTTTTGAGAGAAGAAATTGGATGGTAGAAGAAAGTGCAAGAAATGAAAATGTTAATTTTCCTCCTATCGACAGTTTGTTAGATAAACAAAAAATATTGTGATTTTGGAATCGATTTGGCATTCAAAGGTACTATTTACGAAGTAATTTCATATGTTATTGGTCATTTGATCATTACAGGTATTCAGGATGAGCCATTATTTTTAATGTTTCTTATGTATGAAGAGTTGGTGGTGAATCTCTTTGATTTCCATAGTTTGTAGAATTATTTTAAACTTGGGATTCAATAAAAGATTCTGGTTATGCAAGTGAGATATCAATTTAGATTGCAAACATTAGAACAACCTTTTCGAAAAATCTAATTTAAGTGCAGATTTTTAGTTGATCAATATCCAATATTATTGTAGATATTAAATTTACCATGGTTTAATATTTCATGGCATTGGTTTGTGTGAGAAAAAGAATAGAGCAGATTTGGGGGAGAAAAATCAGATTTTTTTGGAATAATTTCAGATTTAAGAGTTCAAATTGATGGATCTATTTTAAGAGTAGGAGAACTATTTTCAGATTTAATATGTGACAGCAAATGACATTCATTTAAAAATCATAAAATCAGATTTGGTGATCCTCTGACTATCTAATAGTCGTGGCCTTGTTCATTTATTTTGAAATGCAATTTCGATAGAATTTTCACTTTGATTATTGAAATGTAATTTGGTTGCTATTCTTATTGGTTGGAAAATAATTTAGATTAAAAAAGTTAGAATTATAGAGCAGATTTTTCCAAAGAAAAGTATGATTTGAAATTGAGAATGGAATCAATTATCATTTGAAATTTTTTATTGTACCTTTTAATCACTTCATCGAATTTCGTATTTACTCCCAAGACTACAAGAGGATGTAGATTTCAATATAAATCAATATGTTTTTTGGGATTATGGGAATCTGAATAGGCTAATCAATTTAAGTTTAAAGTTTGATTTACCTCTTAGTAATGATTTTAAGATAAAATTGGTATCAAAAAGTAATAAGGTGGAAAAGAAAAGAAACTAAAAAAGACCAGTTGGTAAAGGAAAAAAATCTTCTTGAAGAGGGGGGTAAGTGCACCAAGTTGTGGCACTAGAAAGGTGACATCACTTTTTTTTTTTTTTTTTTTCTAATTTTCAATAGCGCACACATGCTATGGCTTGGGTATTCCAAGCCATAACGCGTACATGCTTTTAAAAATCCCAATTTGTTATAAATGGGTTGCAAACCTACAACCTATTCATTTTAACTTTGTTTTCCAACTACTCCTC
Source organism: Cupressus sempervirens (assembly GCA_028749045.1). Taxonomy (NCBI): domain Eukaryota; kingdom Viridiplantae; phylum Streptophyta; class Pinopsida; order Cupressales; family Cupressaceae; genus Cupressus; species Cupressus sempervirens. Next base: position 550,036,580 of record CM053791.1, on the reverse strand, counting down.
ACAACACATATGCGTTTCAACAAATTTAAGGTTTTCAATACCCGCCTTGTCAATATGCCTCCTCATCGTCAAAGTTTGAGATCATGAGCATGTCGTATGTTGTCTAACCTTGTTTTTGCATTGTTTTATATGTTTTTTGTATTGTTTTATAGATTTTTTAAATTTTTTAAAAAAAATTTATTTATTTATTTAGATCTCAATTGATTTCTTATTAGGAAATGTGAATAATGAACCAGAAAATCCCCAAGAAGATCAAAACCAAAACCCTCAACAAGATCCAAACCAAAACCATCCACAACAAGAACAACAAATCCTGCAACCTACACCAATTGAAAGACCTCTTGTTGGCACACAAGAAAACATAATAAATGAAATAGAAAGAGGCAAAACTGAATTAGAAGAACTCATTGGTAGGTTGAAAGCTTGTGGACATTGGCATCCTCCCTCGAGTCCATTAAGACCCACATAGCTTCTGTTAGTGGTCAGTTAGATATTTGGTGGGTTAAGAGGGATGAACAAAAAAGATATTATGCAAATAAATTATCATATCAAGATGTTAAAAAAAAGATATACCAAAAGGGAGGATTTGTGCATTATTTAGAAAGCTTGGTGAATAAGATACTGTTAGAGAGGTAACTAAATAGTTTCCCATCCACTAGTACATACATGATGGTATTAGAAATAATATTTGGGATAGATGGTGGATGGTTTTTAATGCCCCTCCTTGCAATAATCATGAGGTCCTAATGTATTTCTTAAGGAAATTGTATTGTGAGTTTGTCCTTGGTGAGATCCTCAATTATTTTGATATATTAGAATCTTAGAGTAGAGGTGGGGGGTCATCATTTGAGAGGTTGGGGGCATGTCGTGACCCTAATGTAATTAGGGCACCTGTGATCAAGCCACAGGGTGAGCATGTGACTATTCCTTCAATTGTGAAGGAACATGTAGAGGCCAACACTCTAGGGACTATTAGTGCTTTGACACAGACCCTCATTCATTGCACGAGTCCATTAGTTGAGGAGGAGCCTTCTGCACGTCATGGTCACATGTGCACATCATGTGGATCCTTATGCACATTTGGCAGTCATACTGGAGATGGTGCAGATGATGGGCTAGTGACTGATCAGTTCCTGAATGAGACATTTGGCATTGACACACAGGTAAATTACAATTATAATAAACTAATTTGGTCACATTTCATATGTATAGTGAATGACTAATTAAGTAGCATGTATTGACATTGTTCAAAATTTAGGGTTAGAGTGTTGGTGGCCCTAGTAGCGATCCCCCAGCCCCTTTTTTTGTCCTGTTAACGAGTCCAAAGGTATGTATTGATTTAATCATTTAAATTAATACATATGTTTATTAAGTAATCATATAAATTATTGACAAAAAAATTTATGCATGTGCATCAATTCTCTACAAAACCATCAACATTCACTATAGACTTCGAGCCTAGACATGATACGAGCTTCATAGAGGTACATTTGTTTAATTTTAAATTAATTCATTTGATTATATTTTTTTCATGCTTCATGTTACATGTAACATGTATTGTATGACATGCAACTCTTGACATCTGAGACTCCTCATCTTCGACAGTCCGTCGATCATGGAGTGGCTGCAACTATGGCTAGTTCACAGCCATTGATTGAGGTATGAAAGAATTTTCTTAGTTTTACTTGTTGTTTATAATAGTTAGTATCAAAATTTCTAATGTTATTTATAAGTGATTATATTGATTGAATTGTTGTAGGGTCTTGTCACACTCGATTGTCCATGAGCGTTCGAGGTGGACTTGTAGAGTGACTATATGATGGCGGTAAGAAAATAATTAATTTTGTGTGTACATATTTTTGATTTCAATGTATAATAATTATTGATTCATATCTACTTTTTTTGTATCAGCTTGAGTTAGAGAAGAGCCTCAACAAGAGGACGAGCAAGCATGTGAGGAAGACTCCATCATCACCATCATCTCCCTCCACACGATGACCAAAGACCTCTAGAGATTTATTTCCTTCCCCTTGTGGGAAGGACAAGATATAGTTGATAAACATACATGTATAGGCGTCAACATACATATATGTTGGATTTTATGTCAGTGGACATATTTGATATACATTTGATTTATATATGACATTTTATATTTGATGTATGACATTTATTTGATGCATGACATTACTAGACTTATGACATTATTGGTTAATATATGATATGTTTGTTCATGTACAACATTATTGGTTATCATAATATATTATGTGTTTGTTAATGTATGAAATTATTGGTTATCATTTTATATTATATGTTTGTTCATGTATGACATTATTGGTTATCATAATATATTATATGTTCCTTTATGTATGACACATCTAGTACTCGTACCCATGTACCCAAGTACCAGGTACATATATCCCAAGCAACGGGTACTCGATGGAGAGCATCATAGCTAAGGACCTTGATTGAGATTTTGGATTTTTTTTTTTGGTTTTTTGTTTGTGTATCAACTCGTTGTTTATCAAGCTTAATTCAATACCTAATCAATTCGAAACTTTGATAGAATATTGATTAACAATAAACTTTGTCACTACTTAAGCATAAGTTTATCATTTCCAATATGTCATCATCATATGATTTATGATCTTGTTCATGTTTAAAGTTTTCCTTCTCTATTGTTTGTTTATCAAGCTTAATTCAATACCTAACCAATTTGAAACTTTGATACAATATTGATCAACAATAAACTTTATTAGTGTTAAAGCTAGAAATTTATCATTTGCAATATGTCATTGTGATATGATTTATGATCTTCTTGTTCATATTTAAACCTTCCTTCTATCTTATGCATGTAAACATTTATCATAAATTATTATTACAAATATATAATAAATCTAAAACTGAAATCAATACATTATATTTGCAAACTTTATCACTGTTCTTGATTTGAAAAATTATTGTCATGACTCATAAATTCAGGTTTTCTATAAATATAAAAGTATAATTAAAAATAAAGTTTGACATACCCAAGTACCCTTGTCCCCTATTATAAAAAATAGTTGTACCCATACCCGTACCCTAAGTACCCCAAGTACCCCCGTCCCCATGCAACCTTGTATATTATATGTGGATTTGGTGTTTTCTGTACACCTATGTGGTCTATAGGATCTTTTGCTACCTAGAACATCCCTTGACCTTGCCCAACCTCCTCACTAGGTTAACTAATCCAAACTTGCAGCATCACTCCATTACTCTTCTAGGAACAGTATCCCTCCAAAGGTTTTATAGGTCTACTAGGGTACCATAGCACTCGCCAATCCAACCAAGGTTTTCATGACATCCTAAGGTGTTATTGGAACACTTGTACTATGCTTGAATAGATAACAACAATGGATTTGTACCTGATTTCAAGATTTCTTCAAAAAAGAGCTACAAGGAGAGCCCCTAATTAGGCCTCCACCCAGATTTCTAGGGCCAATAGCTCCTTTGTGGTGTAGGAGCACCCACTCTACCTTCAACCAACACCATAAATATTTCAAACTAAGGTCCTTATGGCCTTTAGTCATGCTTAGGTGGTGTAGAAGCACCTAATATACAAGAAATGAGGAGGCTAATATTTCTAATGTGAGATATTTGAATTCATTTGAGTCCTTTGAGTCAAGATGTAAAGGCTAGAAAAGCCATTTGTAATAAGGTGTCAAAGTTGTCTAAGGAGGTCTTAATATGAGAGCTATCAGATTTCCACAATCCATCAATGCTGAGATTTGCTATCTGGATTTGATTGTGTGACCAATTTTTTACATCAACATTTCGGATCACACTCTGTGATCCTTCTCTTCTTTTGTATGCATCCTGATGATGGATCATGGAGTGTGATCCGAAATGTTGATGTAAAAAATTGGTCACACAATCAAATCCAGATAGCAAATCTCAGGTCTTAATATGATCAATAATGTCAAAATGGTCATTTAATATGTGAATGAAACTATATGTATCCATATAAAGTCATTTGAGTCATAGGTGTGATCTAGTTTGGGCTTATACACAAATTGTAATAGAAAAATGCATAAAGTGCACAAAAGGTTGTGAAAACAAATGCATAATGTTGTAAAGGGCTAAAAGAATGTAATAAGTTGGTTTAAAAAGTGGTTGGGAAGTTGTGAACTACCAAAACTACTATAAAAAAATTGTAATGGTCGTTCCAGAGAGAGAGAGAGAGAAGAAAGAGAGAGAGAGAGAGAGAGAGAGAGAGAAGAAAGAGAGAGAGAGAGAGAGAGAGAGAGAGAGAGAGAGAGAGAGAGAGAGAGAGAGAGAGAGAGAGAAGGAGGATATCAATTTGGAAAATTTGAGTATTCAAAACTTGTTATTTTGATTGGTTTCTTGCATTTAGTTTCTGTTTCCAGGCCTTGTACAGCCATGCACAGCCTAGAAACTATATAAATTAGTAATGGATATATATAGTAACGAATCCTCTTTCTCATGCTTTTGGTATAAATTAATTTCAGTAAGTTTTGAAAGTTTTGACAAAAGTTGTTATTTTTAGATTTAAGGATGCCCGACTATAGTCAGATTGAAATGTTTGGTACATGAAGATTATGATGAATCAGGAACTAAATCTATATGCATTGGAAAGATATATGAATTATGTTTCATTTAAAATTTTTTGGGTCCTTTTGATTCATACTTGTAAAAGTTATGTGTATTTGAGTGAAGACTAGTTTTTATAGATCTTTATTGGAGTTACAGTCAAAGATATATTATTATAGAATGATTTATGGATTGGAAAAATTGATGGCTTATATTTTCAAAAACTAGACTCATATAATATTGAGTGAAAACTGGTTTGGTATGATTTGGACTTCTCTTGAAAAAGTTATTTGATGCCCTAGGTAGGGTTACTAGTTTTACTTCTAGTTTTTGACGAAAAATATGGGTCTTGGTAGAGAGACCATAACTTCTAATTTGTTTATTGGATTTGACTCATCTTGGAATATGTTTGAGAAATAGTAATTTTAGAAAATTCCTCCAAAGGGTTTTGAAAGAAAATCTCATATTTGAAATTTATGAGTAATTTATTTGGATATAGAAATTAGACTGTGTGGATGGGGATATTGACTTACTCGCCTAAATGTAAGGGTTCTCTATTGAAGTCTTTGAGATGTAATTAGTTCTTTGAGGGTGTTACAGCCTATTGTGAAGCCTTTGAGTTGAACTAGGATTCCTTGAAGGTAAATATAGAGGGCTCTGCATCATTAGGAATAATAGATTTAACATTGGATCTCATTTTAAGGCCATACCTACAAGATTGGTATTTTATAAGCCATTGTCTAACTATTGGTCATTAATGATATGAGGCATATGTATTTATATTTTTTTCATGTTAAAATACTTTAAAGATCATAAAAATAAGGTTAGGACCAATTTTGGTCACTAGATATGCAAAATTGCAAAATATACAAAAATTGCTCTAAAAGTTGTCAAAGCAACTTTGAGCAACTTCTTAAAAAGTTGCTAAAACTTGTAAAATACTCTCCCAAAAATATATTAGGTTAAAACCACTCATATAACCATTGTAATCATCCTATATAAGCCCTTATAGGAAGGTGATAGGACAGATATGGAATTTTTGCATTGAAAGCAATAAAATCAGTTTTTTTCCTTTCATAAACACATGTTACGAACCTTGTTACCGATGTGTACGGATTATTGGAGATGTCTCAGTGGATTTAAAAGTTGGAAAATTTTATCTATTTCATTTTCCAAAAAGTATCATGTTTTAACTCTTCATAGTTTGAAAGTTATTCAATTTTTATTGCCGACAACCCAGAAATCAGCCTACAAATCAACAACTTGCTAGGGCTGGGTTATTTTGTCATATTCCACCATGGGAAATTGATTAAATTTGGTGGAATACAAGGTATAATAATTTACTTTCATATTCTACAATTTTTTTTTCTAGAAGATGCAAGGAGGTGAGTTTGCCACCGTATCCCTAGGTGTGCTTCATGAAGAGTACACCAAATCAACATTTACAACAATTCTTCTAGATTGAGTTCTTGGGTTCACCAAAGGCTAAGGTCATAGAAATTTGTCTCATTTACATGCCCACACATGTACTAATTTTTGGATTGTATTTTCTATCTGTAGAAAGTGTACCTACAGTGCAAACAGAGTCCTAATTAGGCCTTCAAATCTGGTCTAATGTTGCAACAACAACAACCTCCATTCATATCATTGCTTGGGAGCTTTGGAATTTTTCATAAGATCAAAAAGGGTATCCAAATCACTAGTCAAGTCACCATTTCCTTTGGAAGATTCCAAATTTACACATGTTCCTCATTCTAGGAGGGCTATAAGCCAATTTAGTGGTTTTTCAAAGCAACTTCATACTATAAGTCGTCTTTGATGAAATGAATCATGGATTCATGTTTTTTAGGACCTAAATAAGCCATAATAGTTATTGTAGGACACCCCTAGTCTTTTTATTTAGTTTTTGGGGTTTGATCCCTCTTTTGGCTGAGGGAATCTACTAGTGCATATTGAGTTTTTGGTGCTTGGTACTTGGGTAGGCCTAGTGATTAGGTTACCTTGTCTTGTGGGGTTGTGATAACCTTCGATTAATACCACATCCATACCTATGATAGGTATTTGGCACTAGGACCCTTCACCTTGGGTGTTGAGGGAATTTGAGCATTTCCACCATTCCTTGTTGTTTGAAGACTTCTACTGGGTACTGCTGCATTACTTTGTCTTGGACAAGAAGATGTAGAATAACTCCAATTTTGCATTGGAATTCATGCACATCCTGACCAAATCTTTATGCCAGTTGAAGAAAAACACACTTGAAAAGAAGAATAATGACAAAGGTAAATACAAGGAGCTCTACAAATTTGCCACTAAGGATTAGGTGATAGTGATGCTTAACATATGATGCAATTAAAAGGAAGCTCAAGGAGTTCATCCCTTGTTCTAGGTTTTTAAAAATATTTTTAGTGGCCTCTATGAACTTGATATAAACTTTGTTATTATTCTAAGTATTTCTTCACAAAAAGGCTACTAGAAGAGCACCTAATTAGGCCTCCACCTAGATTTAAAAGGCTAATAACTTATTACCCTTAGGGATTCATTAGACCTAGCCTTAAGAACATTTGTTTCACACAATCCATACTCAAATATTTTTGAGCTTTTAGGCCACCAAAAATTCGTACAACAATAATGCAATAAAATGAGGGTTTTGGGGGTTTTGAGCACTTCCTACTGTCCTCAACATTTGAACACCTTATTCAACTCATAGAAACTTCTCCTCTTCAAGAAATAACCTTCTTATATCCCTCTTGAACCCCTCCAAAGGGAAAGTATTGAATATTTATACTTTTCTCTTGAGAACTACTTCTTTGTTGATACTGGGATTACCTCTTGAAGCTTTGTCAAAATTGATTTTGACAAAATCTCTAAAAGGGGGATGTCATTTAATAATGGAATTGTCTTTGGAATGAATGTATTTCCAATTTGGAACTAAAACAACTCGTAGGAGAATGTATTTCCATCCTTTTAAAGCCATATTGTCCTAGTGAGAAGAATAATGATTGCATTTGACATTGGATAACTTAGAGTTAGCTATCTTCGAAATAGAGACTTCTAGCTTATCACATACCTAGTCAATAGAAGAGACATCTTTCTTGAAGAAGGTATACATTTCCAAAGGTAAGAGAAAGTAGAGAAAGAGAACACCAGGGGCTAGGATTCAGACAAATCCCATATCTTGTTTGGTAGGGGCATGGACACATTAAGTTTCTTGAGAATAAACAACCAACAGGAGTAAGCAAATCTGCAATTAATAAATAGATGGTCCATTGATTCTAATGCTTCCCTTCATAAGACACAATAAAAGGGATTTGTAATGCCAAACTTTGGAAGCCTATCACTTTTTAGAATCTTCTTCTTGAGTGCTAACAAAGAGAAGCAACCTTGTTTAGGGAGGATAGTGGGGTTCCAACAAAAAAAAATGCTCTACTCTTACTATTATTGTTTTCAATTTGTTGAAGAGCTGGATAACCTTCCTTAATTGAGTACTTATCATCCTTAGATGGAACCCAAATAAGCTTGTCCTCAAGGTTCAATAAGAATATAAGCCATTGTTGAAAAATATTTATGAGAAAGGAGGATTGCAGATCATTGAGAGGTAGTGTAGATGGGTCCTTTCAAAATAGTTTTCTGGAGAATATTTCCATAGCCAGTACATAGTCTAGCAACTTAGAGCCCCAGTATCTAGTCGTAATGGAAATGATATCTTCATATTGATCCAATTGGAAGATTGGACGGAAGCTATTCCATGACCTAGACCATAATTTTGTGACAAGATTTTAACAAGCATGGGGCAATAGCTTGTCAGATTTTGTGACAAGATTTTGAAAAATAGGAACATGACATATGTAGATGTTGAGGATGCACTACAAAAGGTTGCAAAATTATTTTCCATGTTTATGAGGAAAATTCCATTTATAAGATTGTAGAGTTTTATATGTGAAGGCTTGGAGACAAGCCTATTTGCTATAAAGTTCAAATATTGATTATGAAAAAAAGCCTCTTTGGTAAGATAAAGCATAAACATGGAGGATAATTTACATATAAAATGGAGGGCATTCTTACCAATTATAGAGTTCCCTACTCTTGTTCAAAAGTGGATCTCCAAGTTATTTGCAATAAAACTCTACAATCTTATTGACGACATGTACTTGATAGGCATAGGGAGATAATTTTGCAACCTCATCAAGGGAATTTTCAACATCTATATATTTCATTATCCTATTTGTGAAAATGTTGTCACAAGACATGACAAGCTATTCACAAATACTCTATCCTGTAACTTGTTCATTGCAGAAACATTAAAGAGTTGTTGTAGTGCAATTTTTTAAATATTATTTCTCCTTAACAAATTGAAAGTATTTTTGATGCTATTTGGAAACAATCTTCAAAAACTGATGGTTTTCAGTGTTAGTTACATTTTTCTAATTATATTTTCCTTTATAGCCTCCATATGAGTAACACGCTTTTTGAATATAGTTGTCATGAGATGAATATGTTTATCTATTCTAGGATACAACTTAAACACTTCTGAAAGATCATCCATTTTCTCATCTCCCAATAATTGAAGGCAATCGAAAAGCTAACTTTCCTGTTAGCCAAAAATTTCATTTTCTACCATTTCTATAAACCTATTTTGGCTACTTCAATGCATACAATACATTGCCATTATTTCTTTCTCCAACCTTAAATACCAAACTGCATCCAACAAGTAGTTTAGACAAGAATATTCACATATCCATGAAGTGGTCTTTCTCAAATAGTATTCAAGGACATTTAAAAAAATGACTAGTAATTAATCTCTAACATTTAATCCCCAAATCTAGCATACCCATAAATTTGTTCAATACAATCTTATCATCAAGAATGCTCTAACCCTTTGATATTTTATTAATTTGAAGCATCACAACACAACTTGCATGACATTGTGTTAATTTCATTGTAGAAGTCCTTCCTAAAATCTTACCACAAGACATGAAGCTTTTCACCATTTGAACAATAAGTTTTGTTGCATGAAGCGCCTTTATCCCATTTAGAATGAATTGAAATTTTTAGACTTTCTTCTCTCTATGCTAATCTATTAATCTAATAAAATCTTCTATGAGATGCCTGAGAAATTATTATTCATATGATGTATATTTTATGACATTCTTATAGTTATTTATCACAAAATTCATCATGTTAATTTAAATTTTTAAAAATAATTGGTATAAATGATTATTGGATTGATTAAGTTATATGTATTATTGTTATTATTAATATTGTCTTTTATTCTTGTACAATCCAAACCATCTATTATAAGGAAAGGAAAATTTGTGAAAGGAAATTTTAAAAAAGACCAATGATTAATCTCTAACATCCCCAAATCTAGCATACACATAAATTTGTTCAATACAATCTTATTGTTGGGTACGCTCTTACCCTCAGGATTTTTATTAATTTTGAAGCATCACAACACAACTTGCACGATATTGTGTTAATTTCATTGTAGAAGTCCTTCCTGAAATCCTATCACAAGACATGAAGCTTTTCACCATTTGAACAATAAGTTTTGTTACATGAAGGGCCTTTATTCCATTTAGAATGAATTGTGATTTTTAGACTTTCTTCTCTCTAAGCTACTCTATTAATGTAATAAAGTCTTCTTTGAGAATTGTGCTCGAGAAATTCTTATTCAATTGTTGTATATTTTATGATATTCTTGTAGTTATTTATCACAAAATTCATCACTTTAATTTAAAATTTAAAAAATAATTGGCATGAATGATTATTAGATTGGTTAAGTTATATGTACTATTATTATTATTAATATTGTCTTTTATTCTTGTACAATCTAAACCATTTATTATAAGGAAGGGAAAATTTGTGAAAGGCTAATTAAGATATTTTCTATTATATATTTATTATTAGTTCATACTATGTTTTTTTGGTTGAAAATAACAAAATTTTGTTTCTAAAATAGTTTCCACATAACTAATATTTGAAGGTTCTTTTATTTTTATTTTGAATCATTTAAAAAAAATTCTTTTACAAACTTTAGAGGAGAAAAAGGAAGAATGAGAAAATCCCAAAAATAAAGTTTCTATGCAAGGATAAATTTGATTTATATGTTATTTTTATATTTTATGTAAAAATCAATTAAAAAAATATGTTATGGTTTTGTGCAGATTGAATCAGATACAATACATGGCTTTTATAGTTCCAATGGCAGTAATATTTTCATCACTCTATAAATTGATTTTTTATTAGATTTCCCTAATATGGTTTTGCAGGAAATAGTTCCAGTGGTGGTAATATTTTCTTCGAAGTCCTTTCAGCCATCATATTTATCTAGTATTACTCTAATGACTCAATGGACATTCAATGTATTAAAATCAAGTCTCTAACCATCTAGAGTAGCCCCAATTCAATTTGTATCTTCATGGTCTACATTTGTCTTCCATTAATTTGTCTTCTATCAGACCAATACAGAAACAATTAGATTTGTTTTGTCTTCTATCAGTAGGATGTAGTTGAGTACAATCAATGTGATATTTCTATATGCAAAATACTGGCCCAAACAAAATTATTATATTAACAAATTGACTATGTATACTAATTATAAAATATAATTTACCATGGAGTCTTGTGTCTAGGATGACCGCACTTGGAAGGGTATGTGAAATGAAAATTTACTGTCTAAATGAATGCTTAGAAGTTCTTGCAGAGTTTCTCTAATATGATAGAGATGAATATCATAAGTTAGTTTTTCATATAAATAATTAACAAGTACAACCATGCTATTAAGCACAGTTGTAATTGGCAATGACTTTGTTATCTTATTTATTATTTTTTGAAATCTGTCTCGCTTATCTCTTCTAACAATAACTCAACTCTTCTATACAATATTTTGTTTTATTTTAGACAAAAGTAGGTGACCCACTAAAATATATAGATAAATGAGAAATAGGCCGATTCAAAGGCTCATTTGGGAAAGAAACAAGAAGAAAAATCATTATTCTTGCCAAAATACAAGATGAAGAGAAAGAAAAGAAAAATGAAGAAGCTGAACACCCATCAATGAGTTAGGAAGAGGAGCTAAAAGAGGAGGTCAACACTAACAGTTTGAATAAACAAGTTTAGAAGATAATAAATTCCCCAATTTTGCAATCAAATTTGAGATCTGGTCTACTGAAAAAGATTCAATAAACTTTCCATCACAACCAAAATATGATAAGCACTCAGCCACCTTGTGACCTTCTCTAAATGTGTGATATGAAAATATACTAAAATGAATGAAGTAATTACCAAATCTGCTTCATAATATATCAAATCTGCCAGTTGTGAATATTCTTGGTCGTGCATCCATTAATTACAACAAGAGAATCCAATATAATCTAGACTTTAGAAAAACCAATCTTGTTTGCCAAAACTAGACTGTGAAGAAGTGCATGTGCTTTTGTCATGTTGTCTATGCTAGGATTGATGGGAGCACCATTAACTACCAATGGCTTGCCTAACCATTCTCTTATACAAACACCAATCCTAGAGATACTGGGATCACCTCTTGAAGCTCCATCAAAATTGATTTTGACAACATCTCAGAAAGGGGGATGTCATTTTATAATGAACTTGTCTTTGGCATGAATGGATTTCCAATTTGGAACTGTTCCAATTTGTAGGTGAATGTATTTCCATCCTTTTAAAGTCATATTGTCCCAGCGAGAAAAATAATGATTGCATTTGACATTGGATAAATTAGAGTTAGCTATCTCTGAAATAGGGACTTCCAAATTATCACAAACCTGATCAATAGAAGAGATATCTTTCTTGAAGAAGTTATACATTTCCAAAGGCAAGAGAAAGTAGAGGCGGAGAACACTAGGGCACAGGATTCAAACAAATCCAAAATCTTGTTTGGTAGGGGCATGTACACAGTAAGTTTTTTGAGAATAAATAGCCAACAAGAGTAAGCAAATATGGAGTTGATAAATAGATGGTCTACTGATTCTAACTCTTCCCTACATAATACACAATAAAATGGATTTGTAATGCCAAACTTTGAAAGTCTATGACTTTTTAGAATCTTCTTCTTGAGTGCTAACCAAGAGAAGCAACCTACTTTAGGAAGGGCAATGAGGTCCCAATAGAAAAAATATGCTCTGCTCTTAATGTTATTGTTTTCAATCTGTTGAAGAGCCCTATAACCTTCCTTAATTGAGTACTTTTCATCCTTAGATGGAACCCAAATCAGCTTTTCCTCAAGGTTCAAAAATAATATAGACCATTGTTGAAAAATATTTATGAGGAAGGAGGACAAAAGATCATTGAGAGGTAGTGTAGATGGGTCCTTCCAAAATAGTTTTTTGGAGAATATTTCCACAACTAGTACATAGTCTAGCAACCTAGAGCCCCAACAACTGGTCGTAATGGAAATGATATCTTCATATTGATCTGACTGGAAGACTGGAGGGAGGTTATTCCATGAGTTTGACCAAAATTTTGTGACAAGATTTTGACAAGCATGGGGCAATTGCTTGTCACATTTTGTGACTAGATTTTGACAAACAAGAACATGCCATATGTAGATATTGAGGATGCACTTCACAAGTTTGCAAAATCATTTTCCCATTTCTATGAGGAAAATTTGATTTATAATATTGTAGAGTTTTATAGGTGAAGGCTTGGAGACAAGCCTATGTGCTATACAATTCAAATATTGATAATGAAAAAGGCCTCTTTGGTAAGCTAAAGCATAAATATGGAAGATAATTTACATATAAAATGGAGGACATTCTTACCAATTATAGAGTTCCCCACTCTCATTAGAATAGTCCATCAATAATCTGTATTCAAAGATTATGTTTGCAAGCTAGCCAAATGGGTAACTTGGAAACATAATCTCTGAACATGCATTACCAATGGAATATTTGAACAAAAATAGGTAACAAATGTCCAATAGTTAATCACGCTTTTCATTTTAAATGTGTATTGTGTTCCATGGTTACACATTAATTTATCTAACATGTTTCTTTAATTATCAACAATTGAATTTTTATGACACAAAGGTGGATCTCCAAGTTATTTCCAATAAAACTCTGCAATGTTATCAATGCCATGTTCCTTATAGGCATAGGGAGATAATTTTGCAACCTTATCAAGGGCATCTTCAACATCTACATATATCATCTTCCTATTTGTCAAAAATATTGTCACAAGATGTGACAAGCTATTCCCAAACACAATATCCTACAACTTGTTCATTGCAGAAAGATTGAAGAGTTATTTTATTTCTCCTTAACAAATTGAAAGTATTTTTGATGCTATTTGGAAACACTCTTCACAAACTGATGGTTTTCAGTGTTATTTACTTGTTTCTAATTATATTTTCCTTTATAGCCTCCATATGGGTAACATGCTTTTTGAATATCTTTGTCATGAGTTGAATACATTTATTTATTCTAGCATACAACTTAAACACTTATGAAAGATCATCCATCTTCTCATCTCCCAATAATTGAAGGCAATCCAAATGCTGACTCTCTTGGTAGCCACAAATTTCATTTTCTACCATTTCTACAAATCTATTTTGGCTACTTTGATGCATACTATACATTGCCATTGTTTCTTTCTCCAACCTTAAATAGCAAACTACCTCAAACAATTAGTTTAGACAATAATATTCGCATATCCATGAAGTGGTCTTTCTCAAATAGTATTGAAGAACATGTTAAAAAATGACTAATAATTAATCTCTAACATTTAATCCCAATATCTAGCATACACAAAATTTTTTTCAATACAATCTTATCATCAGGAATGCTCTTACCCTCTGGCATTTGATTAATTTGAAGCATCACAACACAACTTGCATGATATTGTGTTAATTTCATTGTAGAAGTCCTTCCTAAAATACTGCCACAAGACATGAAGCTTTTCACCATTTGAGCAATAAGTTTTGTTACATGAAGTGCCCCTATCCCATTTAGAATGAATTGTAATTTTTAGGCTTTCTTCTCTCTAAGCTAATCTATTAATGTAATAAAGTCTTCTATGAGAATTGTGCCTGAGAAATTATTATTGAAATGATGTATATTTTATGACATTCTTATAGTTATTTACCACAAAATTCATGATGTTAATTTAAAATTTTAAAAATAATTGGTGTAAATGATTATTGGATTAATTAAGTTATATGTTTTATTGTTATTATTAATATTATCTTTTATTCTTGTACAATTCAAACCATCTATTATAAGGAAAGGAAAATTTGTGAAAGGCTAATTAAGAAATTTTCTATTATATATTTATTATTAGTTCATACAATATTTTTTGGTTTGAAAATAACAACATTTTGTTTCTAAAGTAGTTTCCACATTACTAATATTTGAAGGTTCTTTTATTTTTATTTCGAATCATTTAAAAATATTTCTTTTAAAAACTTTAGAAAAAGAAGAAACAATAAGAAAATCCCAAAAGTACAGTTTTTATGCAAGGATGAATTTGATTTATATGTTATTTTTATATTTTATGTAAAAATTAATTAAAAAATTCTGTTAGGGTTTTGTGCAGATTAAATTAGATACAATACATGGGGTTTATAGTTCTAGTGGTAGTCCTCACTCTATAAATTGATTTTTTATTAGATTTCCCTAGTATGGTTTTGCAAGAAATAGTTGAGTGGTTGTAAGATTTTCTCTAAAGTCCTTCTAGCCATCATATTTTTAAGTAGTACTCTAATGAATCAACAAACTCATTTCATGACAACGTATGTCCCTCTCGATGCATTTCATGACAATGTATGTCCTTAGGGGCCCTGAGACCCCTATGGACGTATTTGATTTGTTCGAATGTGTCGAGAGGGGTCATAGGTTTTGACACATTCAAAAAAACCAAATGGATCATAGGTCATAACAATAATACATATATATATGTCTATACATATATATATACATATATATATATATATATATATATATATATAGACATATATATATATATACATATATACATATATATATATATATATATATATATATATATATATATATATATATATATATATATATACATATATACATACATATATATACATATATACATACATATATATATATATATATGTATGTATGTATATATATATACTATATTTGATAATTATAGTAAAAATCTAATAATATAATTATGTATATATATATATATATATTATATACTAATATATTATATTTATAGGTCATAATAATAATAACAATAATAACATATATTGTGTTATTATATTTAATAATAATAGTAAAAAATAATAATAATATAATATAATAATCATGATAATATAATATAATAATCATATATATATATATATATATATATATATATATATATTAATCATATATAATAATCAAAGTTGTTTACATTGCCCATAAAATTTGTTCACTTCCCTCCAAAATTTGGGAATCATTTTGGGTACTCGATCTCATATCGGGTATTCGATTTGATATCAGATACCCGATATGAGATTGGGTAGCCAATATTAATGGAATGATTTTCCCAACATATTCCTTGTCACTGTAGACCAGAAAATCATGCTTTTTGCGGGCCATTTTCATGGATTTGGAGGAAATTGACTTTTTGGGGCTCATATGATTGAAAAAGGTTCGATAATATATGATTAGGTGTCCAATATTGTTTTCTGAATGGGGAGCAATAGTCATCAAAAGGCTAAATGCAAAAGAAGGTATCAAATGAAGACATTGTGGCATATAGGGAAAGAGACAAGCTAAATCACTGAAGGAAGAGACAAGGTATGTTAAATGTGACTCAAGTTGATGATGTATTCGTCGAAGGTGAAATCATAGAGTCAAAAAATGAATATGTCCAATTGGAGAATGAAAATGTACCAATTGATAACAATAATGTTAGGATTTAAAATTTGGAGGATAAAAATTTGGAGAATGAAATGCTACCAGGTCATAATGTATATTGCATGATTGACCATGTTGAAAATGAAAATACACAAGAACCTTACATATCTCCTAATTATAATTGAGATGAAGGTTCTAGAACACCAAAATGGATAATTGAAATTGATGAAACAATTATTACCAATTTGGAAGGAAAAAAATTAGAAAGAACCATTCGGTTATGGGCTTCAAGACTATATAAGATGTTTTTTGATAGCAAGACCATGGTGGCAAAATATTAGACCTATGCTTTCCAAATTGAAGATTTGTGTCAATAAAAAATTGGAAAGAAATTCCATTATTATGAAGAATCTTTTGAGTGCTCTCAATAGCATTAGGAAAAATAGCAAGGAGAATGATAAGAGAGATGCTTGAAGGGTTATTACAACCTCTTTGGTAACTCATCATTTGAGAAAGGGTAGATATATGAGACAAGCTTGTATTGACTTGAACTTAAATCATACTACTTTGAGAAGAGCACTTAGTAGACGAGAGATAATTGATGATCCTCTTCAAAATGAAACATGGGCTTTTGGTGGGAGACTTCCATGTTTTGAGTGTGATTGGGATCACTATGAGTCGAGTGAGTGGGTGGACACATGGGCTCCACATTATCCTACTCCATTTTCTAACATACCCTCTATTAGAAATGATGAAGTGGAAAGTTCACTTGAGCATAACCATCTATCAGATTTTCTTCAGCTAGGAAATGTCTTTGCATTTATTGCACCATAGGGGAATGATGAGAAATTAGATTATCCATTTGCACGTTGTGTAAGAGGTAACCAAAAACTTGCACAACTGATCACAGATGATGATGGATTCACATATCCTACTAGTTTAGTGGTTGTCACTGAAACATGGATGTGGACATACATAGAAGGAATGGAATTCCTATATTCGAAGATTATCAGAAGCACAAAATAATTCTCGTATATTCACATCTTATTATAGCAACAAATGTAAAGTTGTTGAAGCATCAAGGAAGAACAAAAGTAAAAGAACTTTTTACTATTACTAATGCTGATCATGAAGCCCTATTGGAGACCCTAAAATAGAGAGAGTACCCTACTGGAACACTCGACTAGGTATATTTACTTCTTATATTATTTTTGTTCATAATAATTCGATGAACCTATGATTATCTTTTTTAATAGAATAAGTTACTAATATTTTTTATGATATTGGAATGTAGGTACATCATGAAGAGTAGCCATGCATGAAGATAAAAAGCTAAATAAGGAGTAGAATGAAGAAAAATCTATTCTATTTTTGACAGTACAATTTTTGACAATACTTTTATTGACACTACGATTTTTAACACTACTATTTTGACACTATGACTTTTGGTAGTTGTGTATTGATGTAATAATGATGAAAACACTTGAGATTTTGTAAATGTAAACTTGTTGATTTAATGTAAGAAACAAAGATGATTTTACTTAATGCAATTTATGTGGAGGGACCTAAAAAATGATGATTTTAATACATACTAACACCAAACTTGCACTTTGCCCAATGCCAAAAACTTGAGAGAGGTAAAACATATTATTTTTTCTTAACACTAACCCTAGTGAGATCCTTGTTCCACCATGGAGAGCCTCCATCATCCACAACGACCCCGTATCAAGGAGTCTCCAAGGTGCTCTAAGTGCGTATCAAGGTCAATCTTCTAAGGGTCTTAACTCGGTGCTAGTGGGGGCTATTGATAAAACATCAAATGCTACAGGATGGTCATGGTGAGGCCCAACATAACCTATCTCATTTTTGAGAGATCACATTCCTTTTAGATTTGGCACAATGATCTCACTTGATGCCAAAACTTGCAGTGTGCCTCAGTTCATAGGTGCATCACAGTGTAACTTTGAAATCACTGATCTTGGCATCAAATCATCAATTCTATTAGCTCTAGATGAGTAGGTAAACCCTAGTAACACCATTTTTTTGGCTATGGAGATCCTTTTTCGTCTGTGGCCACCCTGTACTAAAGAGTCTCCAAGGTGCTTAAAGTGTGTATCAAGGTTAATCTTTCGAGGGTCGTAACTCAGAGCTCATGAGGGCTATCGATGAAACATTGAATGTTACATGATAGTCATGCCGAGGCCTAAAATAACCTATCTCATTTTTGAGAGATCACATTTTTTTTGGATTTGGCACAACGATCTCACTTGATGCCAAAACTTGCAGTGTGCCTCAGTTCATAGGTGCATCACAATGTAACTTTGAAATCACTGATCTTAGCATCAAATAATCAGTGCCATTATCTCTGAATGGGTAGGTGAACCCTAGTGACACCCTTGTTCTAGACATGGAGAGCCTCCATCATCTGCGGCCACCCCGTACTGAAGAGTCTCCAAGGTTCTCTAAGTGTGTATCGAGGTCAATCTTCTGATGGTAGTAACTCAGAGCTCGTAAGGGCTATCAATGAAATGTCAAATGCTATATGACAGTCATGCTAAGGCATAAAATAATCTATCTCATTTTTGAGATATCATGTTCTATTTGGATTCAACACAATGATCTTGCTCGATGCTAAAACTCATAGTGTGCCTCAGGTCATAGGTGCATCACAACGTAATTTTGAAACCGTTGATCTTGACATTGAATTGTCAGTGCCATTAGCTCCATATGGGTGGGTTCACCCTATTAAATCCCTTGTTTTGGCCGTAGAGAACCTCCATCATCCGTGGCCACCCCATACTGAAGAGTCTCCAAGGTGCTCTAAGTGTGTATCAAGGTCGATCTTCTGAGGGTCGTAACTCGAAGCTCATGAGGGATATCAATGAAATGTCAAATGCTACAAGATAGTCATGTGAGGCCTAAAACAACCAA
Organism: Cupressus sempervirens; assembly: GCA_028749045.1. Classification (NCBI taxonomy): domain Eukaryota; kingdom Viridiplantae; phylum Streptophyta; class Pinopsida; order Cupressales; family Cupressaceae; genus Cupressus; species Cupressus sempervirens. Next base: position 550,017,228 of record CM053791.1, on the reverse strand, counting down.
TCTCATTTTTGAGAGATCACATTCCATTTGGATTTAGCACAGTGATCTCACTCGATGCCAAAACTTGTAGTGTGCCTCAGTTAATAGGTGCATCACAGTGTAACTTTGAAACTATTGATCTTGGCATCAAATCATCAACACTATTAGCTCTAGATGGGCGGGTGAATCCTAGTGACATCCTTGTTCTGGCTATATTCCTATGTTCTCCACCCTTTGATGATTCTCCTTCATTTTTAGATGATAGGTTCTCAATATAGCCTAGTCTAGAGGTGTCATTTGATCTCCTTTGTGTTAGTTCCTCAAAGTATCACATAGATATTTTGAATTTCTTTCTTGTTGAGGGAATTACCTTAGCTATATAACTTGAATTTTATATGTCCACCACATTCTATAGCTTAAAAAACCTATAGAAATCTATAACAGACATGAAATCATGTGTTGAAAATTATGTTTCTAAGATCTTCCTATCCTCCATGCTTATGGATTGAGGTTTCAACTATCCCTGAATTGTTTCCTCAAAAGTACCATGTGTGTGTATGTGATAGAGGAAGAAAAATCACTTGAGCAAGACCATCATTGATATTTGATATTGAATTATGGCCACCTTCTCAATTGCCTAATGCTAAGAGATTGACGAAGTAAACATCTAAAATTATCATTCATCTTCAATGACCAATGTAGATGGTATAAAAGGATAATCTAGAAAAACTAGGTAGTATAAAATGATAATCAAGAAAACATATGCATGCAATACCTTTAAAAAATGAATGACAACTGATAAAGAAATGAAAAATTCCTAGAGGTTGTGTTACAAGAGCCTATCCTCCATAAACTATCTTTCTTAAGCACAATAGAAATAAGAAAAGAAAAGAAAGGAGTATAACTCTCCATGCAAATTTTCATAGGAAAAATATTTCATTGTGCTTAATAAACATGCAAGATCTAATAAAATATGAACTAATTCAATCCTAGTAAATAGGAACCTGAAAGGCTTTTTTAACATCTCACAAGGAATTAGATAGGGAGATGATAATTCCCCATTCTTGTTTGCAATCATGATTGAAGCTCTTTATAGAACCTTTTAGAAAGTCCATCAGGATAGGAAAATTGAAGGTGTTAAAATTGCAAATAACTCTCTTAACATCACCCATCAACAATTCTTTGATGATAGAGTACCAATGAAGAAGCATATCAATTCAAAACTATTTTGAATAAATGTATGGATATCTCAGGTCAAAAACTAAATAGGAAATCTTCTTCTTTAATTAAAAACCTGAAATAGAAGCTGAAAAATGTAGGATATTAGGCTTTAAGTTAGGAAGCTTCCCCTGCAAATATTTAGGTGTTCTGTTAGAAAAAGATTCTAGGAATAAAAAATAATGGGATCAAATAGTGTCTAAAATTCATAAGAAAAGTGATGGTTGGAAGGGGAAATAGCTTTCCAATTCTAAGCGAGTAACTAATTAAATCAATTCTCTAGGAAATTTGCACATACCAAATGTATATTTTTTCACTAACACTTAGTGTTAAAAATAAGTTAGATTCAAAACTTAGAAACTTCATTTGGAAAGGAGCTTCAGACAACAAGAAAATGATATGATTAATTGAATGGGAGTATACTTGCAAATCTTAAGAAGAATAAGGTCTAGGGATAAAACATTTCTTATGGAAAAACCTAGCCTTGGGGGCTAAACTTGTTTGGAAAATGCTTCAAGACCCTGAGAGAAAATGGGCATTTATTTTCCTTAACAAATACATTCTAAATTTTTAATATATTAATATCTTTAGAGAAAGGAACTGCTGTAATGGTTCTTAAATTAGAAATTTTATGAAATCATGTATTTCTTTAATCAATGAAAAAATAACATGGGATATAAACAATGTCAAAGAAGCACTTTTTTGGGAAGATTTATGGGCTCGATACTAAACCCTTGAATTATTAGGCTTAGATCTCAATATTAAAAATACCCTTATCCAGGTCTGGGGAAAAAAGATAATTAACCTCATTATCAAAGGCAACTTGATCCCCTCATCAAGATGTAAATAGAAACCTTTAGATGATACACCTCTTCAAGATAATCAAAAGCAATAATTTTCTAAGTCACTAGCTAACATATACTTAAAAAAATAAAAATAAAAAACATGCAAGATAAGATAGTAGGGGTTGGATCTAATGATGGTAAATAAAAATTCAAAGGAAGTATATCTCCAATTAACTAAGTCTAAAAATTGGTTGCTAGCCTAAAGTGGGTGCATTTCTATGGGCTGCAACGGAAAATAAGGTCCTCACTATTTAATGGTTTAAGAATTTATGATTTGAAGGGATTTCTTGATGTGTTTTATGTAAAAATGTAGAGGAAACCAATAATCATATTCTTTTTAATTTTCCATTTACCAAAAAATGTTGGGATGTAATGTGTAAAAGGCTTAATTGGTATTCAACACATCATTGTAACTTTTTAGACTTCCTGTAACAGTGGACAACAAAAATCTATAAAGGTCTATACCACAAATTGTAGATCCTAACACCCTCTATAGTAGTATGGGAGCTATGGAAAGAATTAAATAGATGATTATTCCAAAATAAAGAAATGACACCTCAATTATTAGGAAACAAGATCAAGGTAAGTATTGTGTAAACCCTTAAGAAGCAAGACTAAATTGTAAATGGTCAATCCATAAGAAGGAAGAATTAGTTTGAATTAATCATTCCTCCTCAATACATTATGGAAAGAAATAAGAAGAAAGTACGCAAGACTAAATTGTAAATGGTGACCCCCTATGAAGGGTTGGCACAAACTTAACTTTGATGGGACCTCTCGAAGGAACCCTAGTGTTTTCAAAATTGGATGAGTAATTCATGATTGGAAAGGTAAAACCATAACAAAATTTGCTAAATTCTTGGATGAACCAACTAACAATGGAGTGGAAATTATCACTTTATCCCAAGGATTGAAGATTTGTAAAGACTTAGACATTAAGTTTTTAGAAATAAAAGGAAATTCACAGATTATCATAAATGCTTTAAGAGATAGCAAAAATTAACTTCATTTTAGAACGTAGCTTTGATCTTCTACAATCTTTCTCATATGTGGAATTCAAACATAAATACATAGAAAGTAATAATATCACGGATCGACTTGCCAATTCCAGAGAAGACGTCATATAACTCAATAGAAATACTTATCTAGAACTCTAAAACCAATAACTATAATAATGAACCGAACATAACACTGTCAAAAGTAGGAGATTAATAGAGTAACCAAAATAATACTATCCTTACACATAAGTGGTCCAATATTGAAATATGTAACTAGGAGATTAATAGAATTATCAAAATAATACCATCCTTACACATAAGTGGTCCAATATTGGAATATGATTTACAGATGAAAACATAGATATATTCAATTATATTAATGTATCTTTAAACATGTATTCATTTAATTTAAATTTAAATATCATTTTGTAATACATAAGACCTAAACAAACAAGAGCTCTGAAAGAGCTACAATCTCTGCCTTCCAAATTAATAGATGACTGAACTTGATGTAGCCAAAATAATTAAAGCTGAGCTCCAAACCACAGATTGCTTTCAAATTCGCCATTCTCCTTCCTTGTGTAACTTTGATACTTCACCACATTTTTATTAATTCTACACAGGCTGGAGAGGTTGGCAGTGATTATGGTGTAATAGCATGAGCCAAATCTCAGAATGTAAACCTAATAGAAACTTCATATGGACATAGGACATATTTAGTGAGATTGTCAATTTGTATCATATATCTTATATAATGGATTGTCCAACTTCTGTAAATATATCCCATCAATAGGTCTAATCTAAGGTTTATAAATGATAGTTCAAGCTTTGCTACTATCTAGTTTATTTCTTTAAACAAAGAATCAAAATATATCACGAAAACAATCAATGTGTTAATGGCTATGTTTACCAAACAAGTAGTCCTCTATTATTAGAGATTGTGTTTGTTAAGTATATTGTCAACTCATATTTGAATAAATGACCAAAATACGAAAAGCTGAGAGTAAATGATTCACTATTCGCATATTTAATTTGTTTCTAGATTTGTGAAGTGCAAGCTCCCTACAAGAATTTACTATTGCTTCAATTAATCATCTTATTAAGCCGATAGGCTTATTTCTATGAGACTTTCCATCAGATTGTTGTGACAATCCGGAATTGTCGAACGCTGATAAAAAGAGAGGATATTGGAAATTAAATTTTCCGGGATGGTGTGCTGGATAGTCTGGGCATAATTTTTGTCATGGAATTTCATCTACAACAAGACCAACTGATATATCGAGTATTGGAAACCACGACATTAGGATTTAAATGTCAGTCATCATTAGTTACGCTTTTATCATGCTCGCGTGGTAGCAGCAGTCGGGGCAGAAAGACTGACCAAGTCATTGCAGTCACTGATGACTGTGGCCCTTGGCGAGCTAATAATATGTATTGGCTGCTATTTTTCTACCGTTATTCTTTTGTCTAATTCGTAAATCTTAGTGTTCATCTTCTCTGTTTTATTTTTAGGATGATTGCATATGCCTGTGGCTCAAAGGTTAATATAAAGAGTTTTACATGCACCGAGTTCAATAACAACAAATGGATGAGATTTATAAGAAGAAATATAAGTACTGAAAAGAAGAAGAAGAGTGACAAAATAATGGGGTGTCATTTTTCTTAAGAATCATAGACATTAAGTAAATCTGTCCAACCTGTTTGTGTGCTGATGTCTCTTTAATTCTTTCATACGTTTATCTTAATTATAAGTTAGGTAAAAAAATATGTCATTATATTTGGTCTTCTGATGTTTATAAAGTAATTTAAAACAAGTTAAACAAATAGTTCTGTTTGAGCATTAGTCCCTGTCTATTGTAAGGAAGAGTACTTATTTTAAGTTTATAACATATTATTAATTAAGGTGTAGAATTTTAATAAGGTCTATAAATTATTTTAGTCCATATATAATTAAATATAAATAGAACTGATCTGAAATATATTGTACGTTTAACATTTAGTAATAATTTGTGCAAATTTGAAATTAACTAAAGAAGATAAAAATGTAAAGTAGAAGTAACTAAAGTTAATTTTCAAAATAATTGTTAAAGCTAATTTTTTCTTTGGATTAAGATGAAAATTTCTTTAATCTGTGATTAGCCTAAGCTAAATTTGTGTCCATAAGTGTTTTTTTTATAATATTAGTATCTTATTTTTTAATATTATTGTCATGTGTTTGATTGAAATAATAATAAGAAAATAATAATCTAACAATGTATTAGAAGAGTATAATTACTTTCAGATTATTTAATTCTATGTAAATATATGAATTTAATTTTAATCTAATGAGAAATAGAGAAGATGAGAAGTACTGTTTTCAGTTGCAGGCGATTATCATACTATTATTATTATCTTATTATTTTATGGTATGTTGTCTTATACGAAGTCTACTATTTTTTTCAAAGAATAAATTGTATTCTCCGACGCCTTTTTATGAATTCTATTCTTAGTATATTTTTATTAATAGAAAAGAACTATTCATTAAAAAAGATGACAGATGTAATGTATTAACAATTCAAGTTATAGCAATCTGTCTTTCATTTTCAAGACATATGCAATATAGTACAGGGTTTTATATGTGATGAAAAGGCTGATGACATCGTCAGTGTCCGTTGCAATTGCTCTCCTGGCGATTCTTGCAAGTCTGTTTCCTGCAGACACTTGCATCTGACACCCATCATTTGTGCCATTTTGACTCGTCTTTGCAGGCTACAAGTCCTGCAATCAAAACTGTTCTATTTCCAATTATTATGTAGAGCGACTCAATAGGTAAAAGGCTGTTAAATAAAATGGGTGGAATAACACGAACTATAGAAAGAAACAAATTTGTGTAAAACCCATTTCAAAAACTTGTGTTTGATATTTAACAATGTTGGCTATATTGATCTAGAGGACATATAGTTCGAAGATAAAAGCAGAGTTTAGGTCATTTGGTGGGAGCCATTCATCATTGTCATTATGAGAGCTATAGAATAATTGTAACAGATGACTGATCGAGCAGAAGCACCGGCTGATTCAATGATCTCCACAGCATCTTCATCATTCATAAACAGATTATTGTCTATGTCTGCGACATTTGCCATGGACTTAATCTCCTGTGTGCCGAGATAGATGTGATTGTGTCTTCAGGTGAACGATGTTGCTGTTGAAGAACGACAGGGAACAAAGTATAAAGGCAAAGACGGTATACGAACAGAGAGTTTAGGCATGTTACAGTTTTAGTGTCTGTAACAATTACTTGTAAAAGAGGATGATTGACATTTACAGATACACCTATTAATCTATATTACTGATCCAGTTTTCTTCTGTATATTATGGAGTGTAGAATGTAATTAATGGTTAGATTTAAGTATAGAAAGAGAATCGTTTTAAATCCATATCTAAACTTCTGTATGTTATGGAGTGTAGAATGTAATTAATGGCTAGATTTAAGTATAGAAAGAGAATCGTTTTAAATCCATATCTAAAACCTGCGTTTCATCATTGTCACAATGAGAGGCATAAAATTATTGTGGCAGGTGCTTGGCTAAGCAGAAGCATCGGCCGATTCAATTATCTTGACAACATTTTCATCATTCATATTCAGATTCTGGTGTGTGTTTGTGACAGATATCATGGATTTAGTCTTGCCTGTGCGGAGATAATTGTCATTGTGTGTAAGGTAAACTATGTTGGTGCTGAACAATGAGAAGGCATGGAGGATTAAGGCAAAGACGGAATACGAACATAGAGTCTGGGAATGTTACGGTTTAAGTGGCTGGAAGAACTATCCGGCAAAGACGGTGATGGACAACATCTTCATCATTCATATTCAGATTATGTTCTGTGTCTATGACAGATATCATGGATTGAATGTCGTTGCTGCTGAGGTGAATATGATTCTGTGTTAATGTTAAGCATGTGGGAATGATAGGAGACGAAGGATAAAGACAAAGACATTATAGGAACAGAGAATTTAGGAATGTTAAAATTTTTGTGGAAGAGTATGATTGACATCTAGAAAGATACCTATTCAGTTATATTACTGCTGCAATTTAATTCTCTATGTTATGGAGTGCACAATATAATTAATAACAAGATCTAACTATGAAAAGAAAAAATTCTTTAAATTGAATTATGAAGAAGAGACAGAGTTTAGTCTATTACAGTCTAGTCCAAAAGAGCAGGATGGCATAGGTAAACCAGCGGGCATTGAAAAACTTTGTCTGCAACCTACAAAATATTGAACCAAAATCTAGATGATGAAATGCTAAAATTGTGTGCTTCAACCTGTGCATTGGGCAAAGAGAATTGAAGTCTACATGATGCTGAAGACGGAAACCAATTATTAAAAATGAGCCTATTTTAAACCGTTGATAGTGCCAAGAAAAGAGCAAAGACATAGGTGGGTTGTTCTCTATCTTTTATTCTTATTTTACCTATGTTCTGCCTCTGTTTCACAATTCAAAAATCTGAGTTTCCCTAAATTCTACAAACCTTTTTCCCTTTTGAAACTGCACAGTAGAACAAAAATCTATTCGAGCTTTCCAAATTGTTTCTCATAACAAAGATCTTCTGTATGTGTGGACAAAATTTGAAATCAAATAAACATATGAGGAAACTCGAGTGTGCAGGAACTCCATTTAAGTAGAATAACATTCTACTCTTCAAACCTGGCATGATTGCAGAAATTTTCAATATAGACAAAAACCTATAATCTGAAAAATAAGAAAATTATCAACAAAAAATAAACTGGAAAGCCCAAGACAAATAGTGCAAAAACACCCACTTAAAATACAAAATGTTGATAGTATTTAAGAGAGGATGAAAAGTTTCAACATCCAAACAAAAAGAGAATTCATCAACATATATGATCAAACCAAACTAATAACACAAATTTGTTTGTAACAAGTGTTAATTTCTATTGTAATAGATTATAGGTGCTGCAAATATATACAAGGAAAATGAAATTAAACAAGGCAGTATACAAGCAAAGAAAATTCGAGTCAAAACAACTTTTTTCTATAGATAGCAAAATATTAGACTGCATGCTTTGGACTGAATGTTATTTGTCTATGCCTAAACATAGGATACAAATTTCTAGTCATACCACATAATTTTTCTTAAAGTATCTGCAAGATCTGTGTATTGGAACTTGTGGATAGCAAAAATATTATACTTCATATAGTCATAGGTATTGTTCATCAAAGCCTTTCTATATAGACCAAAATTTTATCATAGAAGTGATTTCTATTGAAAATATTGTTCGTAGCATATTTGCAAGATTTTCACTAGATTCAATGTGACAGTGTAGATTGAAGCTTTCCAATGACCAAAAACATGGACTGTAGGCTATGAGCCTTAATTGACCTACAATACATCCCAAAATGGCTTCGTTAAGTGCAAAGGCGTGGAAGGGAAATAAATATTTGACAAAGAAAAAGGAAAAAAAAGACAAATTAGTTCTATCTTATGTTGGTGGTTTCTCCTATAATGTAGATGATATTATAATTCATTGCAATAGAAAAAGTCCCTTGTATTTCAAATATTCGTAGCAAGTATATGACTGTTAAGATATTTTTTTTGTAGGTGTCAAAAGGTATGTTTGCAAGCTACGAAAAGCATTCTTGAAACATTTTTCCAGTCACGATACATTCAACAATTTTATTCTTAGTTTCTATGGTGCATTGCAAGAAAGGTCCATAAGCAAAGTTTGTGATTCGGCCACATGCAAGACATTGGACATTTGTGGTGGTTGAGGATGGCACCAACAAAGTTGGCTGGTTGCATTTTGTACACAGTAGCTAGTATGGTTGCAGATAAACATTCTTTAGCCAAAGGGTTCCAGTGACCTAGGAAATAAAAGAAGATTTTGATATCAGTTCGAAATGTCTTTTATCTAGAATATGATTCCAGTATTATTGGAGAGGTGGTATGGTTTTGTTGGTTACCTGGATACTATAGGAGAGTATGTTTTGTAAAGCCTTGATTGTACTTTCATCATTGAGTCTATCAACATATGTTGATGGTGTTGTTTTAATGCTATTTGTTCCTCTAGGCCCACTACGAACAACATTCTTGAGGAGGAGGAGTAGTGTTGTAGTAGAATGCAAGATTTGTTGGAGTGTTGTGTAAGCTTGAGCATGGAATTCAAGAATGGTTACTTGTAATAAAATGAATGTGTTAGTCAGAAGAGAAAACAACTGTATATTGAGGGAAAAAAGAAGAAGTGTAGATGTAGAAATGGAATAAGAAGATTAAAATGGATGTGTCTGATATAGATTCTCCATCTTTGACGTGGAGCTTGTACTCCTTTGGTGTTTGTTTATGAGTTTCCACTGTAACACCTAACATGCCAATTGAATAGTTGTTAGTTGACTAAATAAGTTAACATATTCTTGTGTCAGGCATCATTTTTTGGTGGTTACAGACTTGGTCAATTGTTTCAATAGATGTTTGTGTAGTGAGCTAGATGCAATAGTTTGCATCACCTCTTTCATATTATATTTTTTTTTCTTGAGAGAGAAATCTTTTATGTGGACACTTGTGCTGGGCAAAAGCTTTGTCATAAATCTGTTGATTAATTGGTTGGTTATGTTTAATATTATGGTCATGTGACCATCACTAGTGACAATATTAGCATGCACTATAGGAGCCTTTGTTGGGCTTGTTAGATTTTGGCATAAGATAGACCATAAGTGATAAGGACATCACCTTCAAAAATAGTACCTGATTGTGTCTTACAAATATCTGCAATGGTGGATACATTGTCTTCTTTTGTGTTGAGTTTGTGAAGTAAAGATATTATTACTCTAGGGTCTCTAATGATATGGAAATGAACTAAATAGTTTGGAAACTACACAATCATTTATATCTTTTCGTCAGATGTCTATCATGAGTTCTATTGTTATCTTCTGCAATGTTTTGTTGTCCATGTGAGGATATGAACAAAGTTCTAAAAAATGTATTAAAAAAAGTTAGTAGAATAACTAAATATGTATATAAATTAAATGGATATATGTAAAGGTATGGAATGTTGTGTATATTATTGCAATACCTTTTTGCGAGAGTTAAAATCTACTTTTATAGCTCGTTTGTATCAAGGTTGCTGTTAGATTAATGTTTGTTGATTTTGGATGGCTCCATCGAATATTTATTCATGAATTAAACTATGACATTGTTCAGATGTAAGAGCAATACAAAAATGAATTTGACAAAGGTCATATGAATAAAATGGGTCAATATTCTCATGCAAAAAGAGAGTATAAAACTTATATGTACTTGTGTAAAGATATGGTATGAGGGAGGCTTGTAAAGGAAATTAGAAAGCTATGTTAGATACTAGTTTTTTAATGCATAAGTAAAGAATCTAAGTTGCTAGCTGTGTCAAGGTAATTTTCTAAGATGAAGGCTTTTTAATTTACAAATGGAGTTGTAGAAATACTACAAAATGATCTAACCAATATGTATCTAAGAGAATGAATTTTTTAGATTCTTGATTAATATTACGTATCCAAAAGTGGTCTAATAAAGTACCTACAAATATTGTTGCTTTGTCAACTATTAAAGAGAAGTTGTATTTTTGCATGAGTTCTGTAAGCATTTTTAATTTTTTACTAGGATATAGCATGTCAATGTTAAAGTCTCTTGTAATGATTACTTTTGAATTTGTTGGCAACAAGGTAAAGGTACTTAGTATTAGGTTCAAAATGTCAGTGATAGGTGCACCCAGTCTAATATAAACATTAGTAATTCATATGGTATGACCGATATGTAATATATCAATGGTGATTGATTCTAGATAGTCTATTGCAAAATAATTTATATTGAGTATTGTAGTTGTTTTCGTACAACAAGACAATATACCATGAATAGAAAATGAAGAATAGAAATTGTATAGTTCATGTAGTAATGGGAGGTGTGCATTGGTCTTATATCTTGTTTCTTGGAGGTATAGTACATGTGCTTTGACCAAATCATGGTCACAAACAATTTCCTCTATATGTAATGGAAGGCTGCGAGTATTTAGTGAGCATATGATAATATATAGCATTGATAGGAGAGGGAGACTATATTGAAGTTTCTGTTCTGCTTGATTTTGAAGTTGTTCCATTTTCTTGTCAACTTTTTGCGAAATTTTGAAAATTTTCTATTGTAGTTTATGTATCAAATATAATGTCTCAATTGTTTTTACACAAGATAGGGCTGTCTAGGTTAGACCATGTTGGTATACTTTTTGATGATCAAAAGTGAGCCCATCCATTGTTAGACCCTATGCCCTATAGATAGTTCTTGCAGATGCTAGTTGAAGAGGGAACTATTTTTGTGTGATAAATTTAGTAGCAATTTTCATTTTTTTGGTTATTTTCATTATTGGGGTCCAAGAAGGTGAAATAGAATTGGGGTATAAGCTTTGCATTTTCCTACCTCGTGATATGCCAATTGTAGTGTCATTGAATTGAATCCATAGAATGTCTTCATGATTTTTTGTATATAGTTGGAAGACTCTATTAGCACCATTGACTAGTCCATCTTGTGTGTTAAGGTTACTATCTAGGTGCTCAACTGAATTCCTGACTTTAGATAAATTATAGCAGGCAATGATGATTTCTAAACTTGGTAGTGGAAATTGGCAATGTGTGATTCTATTTCATCAAGAGCTTCGAATACATAAAGTGTACTAGGCAAGAAGTCCAACATTCATCTATTATATTTAGAAATAGTGGATTTTCTGTGGAACAAGTATGAGAATTTAGGGTCGTTAGGAGGTGTCTTGTAACATGTTATATTCAAGTAGCTAAGGTCTTCATCATTTTGTTGACTAGTTCTTACACAATTAAGAACGAATATGAGGTGTTTGTTTGTTTATCTCACGACAATGTTTAATTCAAAGCATAAGACATTTTTTAGCCAAAATGTGTATGGGATTTTTTTATTGTTTATTATTGGTAGTTCAAATATCTAATTATCACATATGGGTTGTGCTTGATATAAGTCACCACAAAATATGATGTTAACATTGCCAAATGGTTTTGTTGGTGTATGTTTGATTTGAGAAAGTTTTCTATCAATATAATATAGCATTCTTGAGCCAATTAATGACACCTCATCAATGAGCAAGATGTGTAGTTGATCAAATTTTTTGCTTCAGCTATCAAGAGTGTTTGAGTCCAATGGAAACATCTTTGAAGATTTATATGACGGCTAGAAAATAGAATGTGCAGTTATGCCACTTGGATTGAATGCAACTTTTTTTGTGGAAGCAACAATAATGCCTTTGGGCTTGTACATGTCACTTTCTATTTGCTTATCATAGATTTGGATCACTGCATGAAAGAGGACTTTTGCTGTAAGTGTTTTGCCACTACTAGCATCTCTTGTCAAGAACAAGTATTGTGGTTTGTCAAATGCTAGTCTTCTTGTCATGAGAAAATCTTCCACTATTGATTATTTCTCTTCATTTAGCTGCCTTTGCAAGCTAAATTATTCTTCATTTGGAAGAATGAATGGGTGGGGAATTTTTGAGAATAGTGAGTATCTACTAGGATGCATGTTTTGTGAGACTTTTATATGTTTCATGTAGACATAATGTTGTATTTCTCAATTTCATTTTGGCCTTTTTTTTGTGCATGGTCAATGTCAAGGTCTCCTGTCAGGTGATTGTTGTCACTAGCTTCTGTTGCAGCTTCACCGATGTCACCCCATTTGTTGTCTATTGGTGAAGTGAACATTTTACTATTCCTAGTGATTTGCACTTTGTGTGTTTCAAATGCTAAACTCCATGATTTGTGCCCGGTCAATAGTGAGTTTTCACTATTTTTGAAAGGGACATAAAGCATGAGTTTTTCTCTATAAATTTTTTTTATGATCAGTATGTGGATTATATCTTACATAATGTATGATGTGTGGGCTTGTTATTTTTTTGGGCTTTGGTGGGTTGTTTGGGTAAAAATTTTTATATTCTACAAGTGACATTTGGTCAAAGAGTTCTGGCCATTGTATATACTTGTCTATTACAAATGCATACATTATATTTTCAGATTCATCTTTCTCTTTTGCTAATTGCTTGGGACTTTTAATCATAACAATTTTGGTTTCTAGTGGAGTGATATTGATGAATACAATACTTCTCAAGCTTCTTTGTAATGGTAAAGACAAGGCAATATGAACTGTTTGACGGCTAGACATTTGTTGGTAATTTAGCAATGAATTTCCTAGTTTGCATATGAAGTGCGCCTTCTCATTGTAAGCATAGGTGCATTGTTTTCATATTTGGTTGAATGCTTGCAATAATAGTTTATCTTATTTTATTATGTATGAACTAAAATATGATGTAACAACAGATGCATCCAAGATAAATTGTGTGTTTGTATTTGCATACCATAGTGCATGTACTTTTCTAGCAAATAAATTTATCCATATATTAGCTGGTTGCCTTGTTAGGAAGACAATATTTTGGGACAATGATGCTTGCAAGATGGAAATGTAACCAACTTCTTCAAATTGAAATTCATTGAGAAAATTATCAAATGTAACTTCCATTATGTAATGTTTGGTTGCTAATTGTTTGAAGAAAACTTTTTCTCTATCTTTAATTGTAGGATCAATGTTTAAAAACGACTCCAATATTGTTGTTTGTCTCATTGGAGTAAAGGGAAAGCTAAACCTATAGCTAGATGCTCTATACTTTTTGCATATTTTTGTGTGGTGGTGAGTTTGCATTATGACAAGATTTGGATCTAATAGTGTAGAGTTACATGAAATGTACTTGTCAATGAAGTCCTCTATGCTATTTTTTTTGCAATGTCTGAAGACAGGTACATCTTTGATCCATAACATGAAGTGGACATGTTCATTACCTCAGTTTTGGAATTCAATTACAAGAAAATAATCAGACACTTTTTCGAATAAGGTATCATTTTTGACAATCATTTTCCTAAATGCATTGACCCTGTGATTGAAATAACAACTGCAAAGAACTAGGTTTTTCCTTATTTTGAAGTCCAAGTCTTTATCCTCTAAAGATTCATTTTGGCTTCATTGTTGGGTGTTAGAAATATGCTACAATGCATTGCATAGTGGCTGCCAAAAGTGTTTAACACTTGTGAGTGTAACGAAAAAGGTTGGAGGGCCAAGTTGTCAGATTATCGCAAAAATATTTTTTCTCATATTGTGTAAATATTTAGGAGATATATGAATACTTTTGAGCGATCTAAAACCTATTGGAGATCTCAAAATGTTTTCTAGGTTTGTAGGGTTTTACACATCCCTTACATATAGTTTGTTACCTTTTAATTCAACTTTCCTTATATAAACCCATGCTATCGACAATATCTGTTGAATTATTATTCTAATAACCTTAAAAAAAAATGTTTGTTATATGTGTTGAAAAGTGATTTTCTTTATGCATAAGCTCCCACTTAGCAATCTTTCGGTAGGTGAACTTTTTGGTGATTTCTTCTGCTTATGAAAATCCTAAAAAACAATGTTGGGAAGTTCATTTCTTTTGAGTAAGTATCTTGGAAAATGCCTAGAGGTTTGAAGCCTTCTGTTGGTGCAATTTCAATAATAGTTGAACCAAGATCATTGATTGAATGTGATTCATTAAACCAATGTATAAGTGATTCAAGTTCGATTTCTTCTTCATCTTCAAGTACTGTATCATGTCCATCTATTTTGCCATCTATGTCATTATTTGATTGTTGTTGCATCTTCTTATTTTCCAATAGAAGTTACCAGTCTTTATTGATCGAGATTTTTTTTCTTTCTATACAATGGTGTCTTCGACAAGATTGTTAAAGCATTCATGACATGAGCAGGTCTCACATTTCCTTGTGCATATGCATTTTTGTATTGTAACTTGTGTTTTAGTCTAACTACAATAGTATTTGTCTCATCAATGTCTCTAGGCAATGCATGTTGCACTTTATCAAAATTAATAGTAACATTGATTATTGTACCATTCAAGTTGTATTGTGCTCTTTTGTATCCAATTGCCTTATTTGTGCAAAAGCAATACACAAGGAGCCAAGCCTTTCTTCTAGGCTAGTCAAAGTTTGTATTACAGGGTTTCATTTATTCTAACTTATGTTCTAGGGTGCAGCATGATTAGGGATACTACTATCTACAATGGCATCTACACAATCTTTGCAAATCAGATCGCTTGTTGCAATTATCTTTGTGGCTGGTTGAAGAGAGAGAAAACAAAAAACATTGAAAAATGCACTAGTGACTTTGTGGATGAGTTTGTTGAAGCACAACATTTTGCAAATTGTGCATGCTTAAGTTGGGGTATCATTGATTTCTCTTGTGTTTTGTTTAGTGTAGTTTAATATGGATAGCTTGTAACTTGGTGTCTTGTGCATGGCTTGCGAAACACATATTTTCCCTTAACAATTGTAGTTGTCCCTTCTTCTTTTGTCAGATTGTTAGTGTTAGTTGATTGATTGCTGCTCATGTTTTTTGATGGTTGTTGTCTATTGCGGATTGTTGCCTTCAAATATAAGTGAACAATGAATCTTGATGATTTTTCCAGGTATAGATGCAATAATTGGAGTGCTTAAGCTGTTAATAGGAGACGATGTTCTTTTTCTCATTTTTGTTGTAATTTCTTTATCTTGCGAGAGAGTGTGTTTAGTTGTTTTTGTTTGATTCAATATTTCTTCCTTTGGTTGGAGTGGTTCATAATGGAAATGACCTATGGTATTCTTGAAACAGATCAAGTCAATGGATGTTCTTGGTTGAATCCAATTGTAGTAGATGTGGACTTTAGATAACGGATTTGGTTTCCATATGTTTATGGCAATATTGAAGATGTATGACAACCATAGCAAACATGATGCACAACCTTCCAAGTTGCTCTTGGAAAATTGTATTCCAACCTTCCCAACTAGTGTGTGTGCTTGCAAGAGGAATTTATTATCTAACATGGGAAACTGACTGTCCATATGAAAGCAACACAATGTGAATTTTCTATTTACTTTGAATGCATTGGCCAATGACTGGGCCATGAACAATCACAAGGCAACTGCATCAAATTGGCTATCAACCAAAAAGGCTATAGCTACAAACATGCTTTCACCATATGGAGAAGTAAATGTAGTAGATTGTTTCAAACCAATGCAAACTAATTCTTCTCCAATTATGTCTAGAATATTTAGTATGGGGGACAATAAAAGTGACATTTGTTGTTCCAAAGTTTGTATTTTGTTGTATTTACTTATTCTTGAGAAGATAGGTTCATAGTGCCTGACCAATGGATTGATATCATGGAAAAGAATTGATATTGTAGGATGAGGTGCATCTTTTTTGAAATGGAGGTAGGTTTTTTGCATGTCAATGACTAAATGAATATGGGTATGCCCATCCAAAGAGACAACTAATGGATACAAAATGTGTCACCCCAAGGCTTGATTCACCTAGCGAATTGGTTTTAGTGGCTGAGAGGCACATTCTCCACAAGTATGTGGCCTTTCCAGTCACTTTATGCAAATCATAAAGCAATGATGGGTGGAGCTCATGCAAAAAAGAGGTTGAAGCTATATTAGAACCATGGTGGAGCTAGTGCAAGAAATGATCAAAAAGTCCATAATGAAGTTTAACATGTATATTGAGAATGAAGCAACAGTCATATTGTATCAAATAAACACTCACCAATGTTGAAGTTAAATGAGCTGATTCAAAAGCAATGGATGGTGTCAAGAGTGTCGTCAATTGATCTATTTTGAAATATGTTACTTGATTTGTATGTGTCTAGTATTATTGGACTTGCTAATGACTTCATATTTTACATAATTCTAGATTCATTAATCAATACTTTTATGGGTGGCAGAATAATGACTAGTTAATTGAAAAAACTAGAAAACCAAATAACAATTGGAGAGAAAAGTATCTCAATTGGCTTTGTCATATATGTAATATACTTTTGTTCAGTATTAAAGAAATAAGAGATTATGAAATGATTTCTATAGCAAAGACTAATCTTCTAGAAATCCTTTGTCAATGCATTGACATCATTTTTGAACATAATTTTGTTGACTAGTTAATGATTTTGGAATCCTTGCCTATTTGACTGTCAATATTTTGTAACAGGAATCTACAAGGAAGGAACAACTGGAGCAAGCATCGAGATGGGGGCCTGTCACATTGACACTATTCTCTAGCAAAATGTAGGGATAGATGAACAATTAAAATGTGTCTTAAATTGGTAATATTGGAAAATTTTAATGATGACAACATGTTTGTTGCAAGGAATATGAAATATAGTCGACCAGTGATAAGAGCCTAGGTGTGCCCATTTTTTTTTATAATAGGACAAATCCTATGTTAAAATTTGTGGCTTCTTTTATGTGTACTACGGTTATCAATTAGAGAACTAATAACCAATGTTAGCATACATAGCTATTTAAGGAATAGAAATAACTAAATTAAGTGATTGTATAAAATTGGTATCAAGTGAGCATTGCCAATGCCAGACATATGAACATTGGACAAAAATTGATACCTCTTGCAAAACACTATGCCATTTAGAGGTCCA
This sequence comes from Cupressus sempervirens, assembly GCA_028749045.1. Lineage (NCBI taxonomy): Eukaryota > Viridiplantae > Streptophyta > Pinopsida > Cupressales > Cupressaceae > Cupressus > Cupressus sempervirens. The sequence goes on along the minus strand of CM053791.1, from coordinate 549,999,634 downwards.
ATGTTGGAGCCTGGCAAGAAAAGATGTTACCTCTAATATTGAGAGGACTAATTCTATGTTGAAGTTTGTTGATTCTATCAAATGATGAGTTAGAGAAATATATAAGCCCATAGAATATAATTTTATGTCTATATGTATTACTTACAAATTGTCTTATCAACAAGTTAGCAAGGATCAAGTCAAGTTTAATAATCCAAGCATATGAAGGGGAAAAATAGATATATACCTAGTCATATACAGTAAGAAAACAAAACAAAGTATGATTCTAGATATAGAATTGAAAGAAAATATGTCAAAAAGTGGTATACATACCACTTGCATATGAAGGAGGTCGAAGAAAAGAATCCAAGGTGTATGGTGCCATGTATATAAATTGTTCAAGTATATCTATATGTACATGTTCAAGTTGACATATTCTGCAAACTTGAGATGAAAGAGGCTTATGCACACACGGGTAGTTGTAGAGGCTTTCTACAAACTATGATTCTTGTTAGCCCATGGGCAAACAATTAAAGAAGATTTTAGAAGGAATCAAACATTTATACAACTTTAGAAAGGAAAAGATGAGTGCTGGCATGTCTAACTACAACTTCTAAGAGAGTAGAATGAGGAGGGCCTATTATGAAATCTGCACAAACATTTATTTTTGACCAAGAATTGAAATTTAGTAGAAAGAAAAACATTCAATAGCTATTTAAAAATTATAGATACTATTGTTTGGCTGTCATAACTAGGCTGAAGTTAAAGAAACAAGCTATGTTTAATACAAAAATCATCTTCAGAATGATTGAGACATGAATTCATTTCATCTTCTTTGATAGCAGCTATAATCTATCGCTTCTTTTGTGTCTATTGGAGGTATTGATCTAAGAACTAATTATTGATGCCAACATACATAGCTATGAAATAAAAATAAATAAGTAAATTTAGTCAGCATATAAAATTGATATAAATCTACCATTGCCAATCTGAGACATACAAACATGGGATGAAAATTGATACCTATTGTAAACCACTTGGAATTTAAAGGTCTAATATTGAAACTTGGGAAGAGAAGACTTTACCTCTAACATTGAGAGCAGTAATTGTGTGTTCAAGTTTTTTGAGTCTAGCAAATGAGAAGGCATAGAAATATAGAAGGCTATAGAAGATTATCTTATGTGTATATTTATTTCTTACAAATTTTTTCATTGACTAGTAAGGAAAGACGAATTCAAGTTTGATAATCCAACTATATGAAGGGGAAAAATAGATATATGCCTGGTCATATAAAGTAAAGAAAGAAAATTGACTACAGTTCTAGATATAGTATGGAAAGGAAGTATGTGAAAAAATGGTATGCATACCAATTGCATATGGAAGAGGTTGAAGAAAATGAGCAGAGGTGTTTGGTCCCATGTATATGCCTGGTTATATAAAGTAGGAAAAGAAAACTTAGTGTGATTCTAGATGAAGTATGGAAACAAAATATATCAAAAATGGTATGCAGATCATTTGCATATGGAAAAGGTTGAAGAAAAGGGCAGAGGTGTTTGATACCATGTATATAAATCTGTCGACTATATCTATATTGTTCATCTACAAGTTTACATAGCATGCAAGCTTTAGATGAAGAAACATTATCCATACAGGGATAGTTGCAAAGCCTTTGTACGAGCTATGATTCTTGCCAGCCTATGTCCAACCAACAGAAGAAGATTTGAGAGGGAATAAAATATTTATACAACCTTAGAAGGAAAAGATGAGTGGTGACATGTCTAACTCCAACTTCTAAGATAGTAGAATGAGAAGGGCCAACTTTGAAAACTATACAAATATTAATTTTTGACCAAGATTTGAAATGCAATAGAAAGAATGTATATAAATTGTTCAACTCTATGTACATTGTACATGTACAAATTGACATGGTGTGTATGGCTCAAAACTGAGTCTTCATATTTGATGGGGGAATGGGAGAAGAACCATTGACAAACAAACCAAGCTAAGGGAGGTGATTTTTAAATAGAACATCTTTGTGGTGAACCTTCTTGACCAGAAATTTGGACTCTTATTTGGCAAACATAGTGTACCACATACCCTTTATCCTTGACTTAGAGAGGAAAACATATGGAGTTAGAAGCATACAAATTTCAATATTTTGATTCAAGTTATAGGAACCAACTCAAGGGTTATGAATAAATATAGAAACAAGAAAGGCCTTTTTAATTTTGTGATGGACTAGTTACCCAAGTCTAGCTTTATGATGTAATTATGATTAAATGTAGAGGGAAGAGAAAGAAGCAAAAACTAATATATGATGCATCATTTTCTCATAGAGTAGAGATTAGATGGTATAGAGAGCAAAGCCATTAGTTATTACAAAAAACAATAGAGATGAATTAGAATGTCTAAGGAAAGGGCTTAGTGGAAGTCTAAAATTGGTCATAAATAAAGTAGTTATCGAAGGGGATATTGAGCTTATTTTGAATGTGTTAAGAAAATAGAAGATCCCAAATTGGATCAATAATTCAAAGGATGAGACCATCCTAATCCTCATAGATAAGTTGAAGGAAATTATGTTCCTACATATTTATGAAGAAGGGAATACAAAAACATATCATCTAGGAAATAAGGGAGTGGATGGAAAGGACATTAAACATCAAGTACCCGAGATCTAACTAAGAGTTCAAATCCATATTGAATTATGATGATGGCCCTAATTCTCTTCAAGTAGGTTACATTATATGTCTTTAAATTATAATTTGATTCCCTTTCCTTGGCTTTCTCTATAGCTCTTCTTTTAGCAACCCCTTTCCCTTTGATCAAACATATTAGAGCCTATAATCGAAGGGACTAGAAATGACCTAGGCTTATACAAAGTCATGCTATGACAAGATCTTGATCCATTCAAACCAAGGTACGATGATCCTCACTCACCCATGAAAAAAAGAAACTCGAGAATAGGGAATTATTTGAAATCCATGTATATACAAAAACTAAGTTGACTGAATTCTATAAGTTGTATGATATTTATCTTATATATGGATTATTCTTATATGGAAGGATGGAACAAGCCACAATTTTAGTTACTTTTAAATACTATAATGTTAATTTTAGTTTCTCAACAATGGCTATAGATTAATGCTTGTTAACTAGAATGAAGACTATAATTAATATTAGTATGAAACATTTACACTCTAAATTTTTTACCCGCACTAACATATATCTAAATCTCAATAGTTAGAATAAAAGGGAGCATATGGTAAACATTGAAGGGATAAAACTATTTGACACTATTAAAGTTATTAACCTCTCTATGTCCAGATATATCAACATTCATACAATAATATTAAAACAATATCCACATTCTAATGTAAGGAAAGTAAATTATGATCTTTACATCTTTAGTCACTATTTTGAAAATAGATTTTATGCGAGTCTATTTCAGTTTAAGAAAGGAAATTTTAATGACCCATGATATCTTTCTTACTTAAATGGCATTATTTGTAAGCTCAATCCACAAATCAAATATTAGGATAGGGTTAAAACTCCCTTCTGTTTCTTACTCTATTTAGGAGAATGTATGGAAAGGAGGTTAATTTGAGGTTGTTGATGTTAATTCATCTTCAACTTAGTTCTCAAACTGGCTTATTTAAATGGTTCAATTTTGGTATTGAACCCAAATATAGGTAACTTGTTAGTCTGAAGATAGAAGGGACATAGGTTATTTACATACCAGAACCAAATATAAGTAACCAACAATATATTTAAAAACTTGATATGTCAAAGAATAATTTAGAGCTAAAAGATTAGGAAAGAATTTGCCCAATTGGGGGTTGGGTGGTTCATATAAATATGAAAATATAATTTGGATAACATAATTAAATTCCTAATCACATGTTTAGTAAATGACTCGATCTGCAATCTATAGGATCCATTTTCATAGTTAGAGTGAAAATGAAACTTTCATACATGTCTGAGAAAAACTATTAGAGGCCAATGACAGAAACTCTAAGCCAACTTTAAAATGGTAGCATATATTTTTGAACACATCTATCATGATAATTGTGACACAGACTTTGCTATGGAAAAATAGGAGCTAAAAATAACTTCGTTTCCCTTAAAAAAAAACCTTCTATCTTATAGTTCCACTCCATTATGGTTAAATACTATATGACACTAGGACATTAGTGCCATAACTAAAGAAAAACCATTAAATTAGTAGGGATATCTTATGTTTGAAAGGATTTATGCAACATAATTTGACCAAGGAACAAATACTGATAGACAAGGGTGATTTGTACAAGCACACGTTTGAGGAAGAATTCACTTGGATGCCATGCTCTTTTAATAGCTAAAAAAACACTTATAGGTCTACTTCAATTTGCCTAACTTTTTGAGTCCTACCCCATGCCCTTTTATTCTTTCACAACCTATAAATTGATATACCCTGTTCTTTCGATAAATACACAATTGAACAACTAAAATAAGAACAAACTAAATGCATAGAACTGGAAAATGGAGATGAGAAGGGACAAAGGTTTTTTACATACCAAAACCAAATATAAGTAACTAGTAATATATTTAAAAGCTTGCTACGTCGAAGAATAATTTAGAGCTAAAAAGATGAGGAAAGAATTTTTCAAATTGGGGGTTGGGTGGTTCATATAAATATTAAAATATAATTTGGATAATAGAATTAAATTCCAAATCACATGTTTAGTAAATTACTCGATCTACAATCTGTGGGATCCATTTTCATAATTAGAGTTAAAATGAAACTTTCCATACATGTCCTAGAAAAACTATTAGAGGCCAATGACAAAAACCCTAAGACAATTTTAAAATGGCAGCATATAATTTTGAAAACATCTGTCATGATAATTGTGAAACAAACTTTGCTATGGAAAAGCAGGAGCTAAAAATAACTTCCTTTCCCTTCAAAAAAACCTTCTATCTTCTAGTTCCACTCCATTCTAGTTAAATACTATATTGTTGGAATATTAAATGTAGTTAACGTTTGTCCTTGGAGCCAAACACCCACCTACCATCCCTGACGACCTACACAATAGTCATAAACTTTTATTATAGGTAGCTGAGTTTTCAAATTTGCAAATGAGGGGGAAAACATTTTTGGCAGAAGACAAAAATTAATGTTCTTTTTCCATTCAACTAGTAGACAGAGTGAAGGTGAAGAAGAGAAAATTAGAGAGTTGCAGAGCACAAGAATAGGAAAGGAAGTGATTAGCAGATCAGTCGTTGCAGAGATAGAAGGAATCATTGTCATGCCTGTAGTTGCACATGTTTCTACTTGTCATTCTGTAAGTTTATTATTTTGTTGAGTGTGTCCTATGAAGCAGTGTTTGCTCTAGGTACCATTGTATGCAGCCATTAGAGCTACAAGTTTAAAGTTTATGAAGTTTGAAGTTTTACTAGTTTTAGGGTTATTTTAGGGTTTACTGGTAGAAGCCATATGCTCCTAGATTTTGTAATAGTTTCAATCAAAGTTAAATAGCAAGCAAGAAGGCATACGTGAATCCATTACTTCTTTTTCATTGCATTTGTGAAGTTTATTGTTGAATATTTTAAGCCTTGGGTTCTCTGGTTTTAATGGTGGTAATACTCACATTGAAAGTTTGTCACTCAGTTTGCTCTTTATTTGAGTTTTTAACTTTATAGTCATTGTCGAGTTCACTCAGCATTTTCTTCTTCTGAGCTCCACCCTACAGTGGCTACTGAGCTTATGCGGTGCTTTCTTTTACTGAGCTCCACCCTCTTACCCTTCCTTTTCCAAGCTCACTCAGCACTCTCCTGCCACTCGGTTCCTTAAGCTACTGAGTAAATCTAGCACTTGACAATAGTGAGTACCGAGAAATTTTTTTAGGTTTAGGGTTGATTATTTAAAGTTGTGATTAATTTCTCACATGGTATCAGAGCTTTGAGGCCCCACATCCACAGTGAGTTAGGGCATTTGTTTTCTCGGGATATTTGACATGGCAGGAGATGCAGGAAAGATATGGCAGCAACCACCACCCTTTAATGGAAAAAATTATGATACATGGGCAAAGAAGATGAAAACCATTATGGTTGCAAATGATTTGTGAGAGTTTTTAGTTAATGGGTTCAATGATGTGACAAACCCAACTCAGTATGTTGCCCTCACAAATGCACAAAAAACTCATTTGAAAGAGTCAAGGAGGAAGGATGCTAAGACATTAAGTTTGATTGAAGTAGCAATGACAGAGACAATTTTTCCAAAGATTGCAATAGAAAATTATGCAAAGGAAGCATGGGATATCCTTGAGACAAACTTCAAGGGGACTGATAAAGTCTGTATAGTAAAGCTACAAAATATAAGGAGGGAGTTTGAGAACCTTCAGATGAAGGAAAATGAATCAATTGCAGATTTCAGTTCAAGGACCTGAAATGTGATTAACCAACTGAAGTCAAATGGAGAAGACTATCAAGAGCAGAGGATAGTGGAGAAGATATATAGGAGTTTACCTCATAAATATGACAATTTGGTCATGACCATAGAAGAGGCAAAAGACCTCACTATTTTGACAATGGATGAGTTGATGGGTACTCTTCAAACCCATGAGCATAGGAGCAACAGATCTACATCTTCTTCTTCCCAAGAGAAAGAATTCAAGGCTCAGTCAAATCCAAGAGGAAGGGGGAGATGAAAAAATGGCTCAGGCAGAAACTCCAGAGGTAGAGGTTGAGGTAATGGAGGACAAAGAAATGCTGCAGTAGAAAGCTCAGGAAGAGCAGATGGAGCAAGTAGCTCACAAATTACTTCAAGAGGAGGTAAGAAAAACTACAACTCAAATAAGAGTAATGTAGAATGCTACTACTATCATAAATATGGGCATTATGCAAGTGAATGCTAGAAGAAGCAAAATGATCAGTCACGACAAGAAAATGTGGCTGATGTGAACATGGGTAGTGGAAACAATGCCACTGCCTTCATCATGTGTAATGTTGGTGAAGAAGGAAGCCTTGAGATTTGGTACTTTGACAGTGGATATAGAAACCACATGAGTGGTAATGAAACCTTGTTTTCATTCATTGACAAGAGTTTCAAATCTGAGATTAAAATGGGTAACAATGGAACCCTACTAGTAGTGGGCAAAGGATCTATTATGGTTCGCACCAAGAAAGGTGAGAAGAAGGAAATACAAAATGTATATTTTGTCCCTGGTATGAAGCACAATTTTATGAGCATTGGTAAGCTCATTCAAAATGGATACAAAGTGCTGATGGAGAATGACACGTGTGTCATTCATGAAAAGGATGGAAGCAAGAACTTACTTGTAGCAGTTCAAATGACAAAGAATAGAATGTTTCCCTTGAAGATAAAGACATTTTTCTCATCTCAAGTTGGTGCTGCACCTCCCACACAATCAGCTCTTAGGAGCGTGATTAAAGACCTCTCACGGCTATGGCACCTCAGGTATGGTCATCTTGGCTATGCCAATTTAAATTTGTTGTCAAATAAAAGAATGGTAGAAGGTTTGCCACATTTAGGAAATTCATGTGACAAGTGTGAGGCTTGTATTTTGGGTAAGCAACATAGGCTTCCCTTTAATTCTGGAAATTCTAGGAGGGCTAGATATCCATTACAGTTAGTGCATACTGACCTAGTCTGTCCTATGCAAGTTACTTCCATTGGAAGGAGTACTTATTTTATGACATTTATTGGTGATTTCAATCGTAGGACATGGGTGTATTTTTTAAAGAATAAATTTGAAGCATTTGAATTTTTTTGAGAATTTAAAGCCTAGGCTGAAAGAGAATGTGGACACTATATCAAAGTCTTAAGATCGGATAGAGGAGGGGAGTATACCTCCAATTATTTTGTAAATTTTTGCAGGAAACATGGCATAAAGAAAGAGCTCACAACCAACTATATACCACAGAAGAATGGAGTGACTGAAAGAAAGAACAGGACCATTGTAGAAATAGCAAGGAGCATGATGAAAGAGAAAGCTCTCCCAACTGAATTTTGGGGAGAGGCTGTGGCAACAGTAGTTTACCTAATTAATAGGTGTCCTACAAAGGCAGTCCTTGATAGAATTCCAATGGAAGCATGGTCATGAGGAAGATGGATAGTTGAAAACCTAAGAGTGTTTGGATGTGTTGCATACACACATGTGCCTAAAGAGCAAAGGCAAAAATTGGATAAAAAAGGTGTGAAGTGTATCTTCATAGGGTACAACTCAGAATCAAAGGCATATAGATTGTATGACCCATTGAACAACAAGATGAATCTTTCAAGAGATGTGTAATTTCTTGAAAATCAGTCTTGGTATGGTCCAACTGATGAGTCACCAAGAACTTCAAGTAAAGTTCCAATTTTGAGTGAAGAAGATGTTGATGAATAGCAAGAAGAAGAAGTAGATAGAAGAAAAGGAAAGCAACCTTTGTCATTGCCAAGCTCCTCTAGGCATGATCGAGTGTCAGTGCCAAGTAATAGTGTAGACCGAGCTGGTCGAAAAAGCAGCAGTAGTGAAGATTCTAATCCCACACTCTCCTCCCTATTACCAAGAAAGACCAAGAGTCTTAGGGAGATATACCAAGATGTAAGGTATGAAGATTATGGTAAGAGTGTTAATTTTGGATTATTTTTTCATAGTGATCATATATATTTTGAAGAAGCTGTTAAGGAGAAGAAATGATGTAAAGCCATGGATGAGGAGATAGATGCTATATAAAGGAATGAGACATGGGAGCTAATTGATTTGCCTCCCAAGAAGAAAGTGATTGGAGTGAAATGGGTCTACAAGACCAAATGCAATGCTGAAGGCAAGATTAATAGACATAAGGAAAGGCTGGTAGTAAAGGGCTACAAATAGTTGTATGGTAGAGATTATGATGAGACATATGCCCCATGGAAATTGTGCGTGCTATCATAGCTATTGAAGCTCAACACAAATGGAAGGTATATCAAATGGATGTGAAGTCTGCCTTCCTAAATAGTATATTGAAAGAAGAAGTGTATGTGGAGCGGCCACCTGGTTATGAAGTAGTAGGTGAAGAGAAAAAAGTATATAGATTGAAGAGAGCTCTTTATGGGCTCAAGAAAGATCCAAGGGCATGGTACAGTAGGATTGATTCATATTTGATGAGCAATGGCTTTAGCAAAAGAAATGGTGAGCCTATTCTCTACATCAAGGCAACAAATGAAAATGTGTTGATTATTGTCTTGTATGTAGATGATTTGATTTTTACTGGTAATGAAAAGGATCTAATTGTTGAGTTCAAAGATGTCATGAAAAATGAATTTGAGATGACAGACCTTGGTCTCTTGAAGTACTTTCTAGGCATAGAAGTAAAACAAATGCAAGATGGTATCTTCATCTCTCAAGAAAAGTATGCAGGGCAGATCTTGGAGAGATTTAAAATGCAAAATAGTAAGCCAACCTCCACACCAATAGTAGTAGGTCTAAAGTTGAGCAAGGAAGACTCTAGCAAGAGAGTGGATCCAACACTATACAAAAGTATGGTTGGAAGTTTGATGTACTTGACTGCAACTCAGCCAGACTTGATGCATGCAGTAAGTCTAATTTCCAGATTTATGGAAACACCAAAGGATTCCCATTGGCAAGTGGGAAATAGGATCCTAAGGTATGTGAATGGTACCAAGGGATTTGAAATTTTGTATACTGCATCAAATGAATTTAAGTTGATAGGTTATACTGATAGCGATTGGGCTGGAAGTATAGATGATAGGAAGAGCACTTTCAGATACATGTTTCATATGGGATCGGGTGCAATTTCATGGGCATCCAAGAAGCAATCTATTGTTGCTCAATCTATAGTAGAGGTTGAATATATAGCAGCAAAAGCAGCAGTATGTCAAGCTATTTGGTTAAGGAGGATCTTTACAGATTTGAATGAAAGGCAAGAGGATGGAACCACAATTTATTGTAACAACATTCATCAATTGCATTGTCCAAGAATCCAGTCTTCCATGGGAGAAGCAAACATATAGAGATCAGATATCACTTCATTAGAGAGATGGTGGAGAATGGAGATATCAAAGTAGAATTTTGTAAGTCTGAGCAACAGCTAGAAGACATTTTTACCAAGCCATTAGGGATTGGAACTTTTGTACACCTAAGAGAGTGTCTTGGTGTAGTTGATTTGGATCAGCAGTGATCCTTGTTTCTTCGTCTCGAGGCAAAGGGGGATGTTGGAATATTAAATGTAGTTAACGTTTGTCCCTAGAGCCAAATGCCCACCTACCATCCCTGATGACCTGCATAATAGTCGTAAAATTTTATTATAGGTAGGTGAGTTTTCAAATTTGCAAATGAGGGGGAAAACATTTTTGTTAGAAGACAAAAAGGAATGTTCTTTTTCCATTCGACTAGTAGATAGAGTGAAGGTGAAGAAGAGTAGATTAGAGAGTTGCAAAGCACAAAAAGAGGAAAGGAAGTGATCAGTAGACCAGTCGTTGTAGAGATAGAAGGAATCATTGTCATGCCTGCAGTTGTGCATGTTTCTACCTATCATTCTGTAAGTTAATTTTTTTGTTGAGTGCGTCTTCTGAAGCAGTTTTTTCTCCAGGCACCATTGTATGCAACCATTAGAGCTATAAGTTTAAAGTTTATGAAGTTTGAAGTTTTACCAGTTTTAGGGTTTAATGGTAGAAGCCATATGCTCCCAAATTTTGTAATAGTTTCAATCAAAGTTAAATAGCAAGCAAGAAGGCATACATGAATCCATTGCATTTGTGAAGTTTATTCTTGAATATTTTAAGCCTTGGGTTCTCTGGTTTTAATGGTGGTAATACTCACATTGAAAGTCTGTCACTTGGTTTTCTCTTTATTTGAGTTTTTAACTTTATAGTCATTGCCGAGTTTACTTGACATTTTCTTCTTCCGAGCTCCACCCTATAGTGGCTACCAAGCTCACTCAGTGCTTTCTTCTACCAAGTTCCACCCTCCTGTGGCTATCGAGTTCACTTGGTAATCACACTGCCGAGCTCACTCAGCATCCATTTGTGCCGAGTTGCCCTTCCTTTGCTGAGCTCACTCGAAACTCTCCTGCCACTCGATTCCTTAAGCTACCAAGTAAATCTGGCACTCAGCAATAGTGAGTGCCAGGAATTTTTTTTAGGTTTAGGGTTGATTATTTAAAGTTGTGATTAATTTCTCACATATATGACATGAGGACATTACTGCCATAACTAAAGAAAAACTATTAAATTAGCAGGGATATCTTATATTTGAAAGGAGTTATTCAACATAATTTTACCAAGGAACAAATATGGATAGACAAGGGTGATTTGTAGAAGTGCACATCCAAGGAAGAATTCGCTTGGACACCATGCTCTTGTAATAGCTAAAAATGCCCTTATAGCTCTACTTCAATTTGCCTAACTTTTGAAGTCCTACCCCATGCCCTTTTATTCTTCCATAGCCTATAAATTTATATACCTTATTCTTTCCATAAACACACAATTGAACAACTAAAATAAGAACGAACTGAATGCATAGAACAAGAAAAATGGAGACGAGCAAACAATGGTCGACCATGATTTTTTTCCCTTTTTTCATTGTAGACACTAACTACATAACTTTGATGAATTTAAAAATGAAATTCATTATTAAGAAGATAAAACCTATCGAAGCTGAAGCAAGAGGAAAACCCTAAAATGAATTCTAGAAATGAATGAATTGTAGACATGACATAATAGACTACCTTTAAGTCAATGTCTATACATGGCAGCCCCTTCGAAAGGCTTAAGGTGTATCTTCTTACTATTGAAAACTCCTTTTACCCTACAACTAGACTCTCCAACTTGAGGGTTTGCACAAAACAAGACAAAACCTAGTTATAGATAGGGGAAGGAAATTTGCAGGGAAATAAAAAAATAAAAAAAGACAAGGGCAGTTGCAAAGTGTACATGAAACAAATGTCCACGCTTCTGACTCTGCGAAAAGAAAATGGTATAGTTTATAGAGAAGATGACAGCCAAAGCTTCGACAGTCAAAGAAATCTCCACCCTCTGCTCTCCAAACTCTGACGCCAAATTGAACCCAATGCCATCAATTTATTGTGGTCCTCAAAATTGGTTTTATGCAGAGTTAATATGCAAGCATGTAAATTGCAAAAGTACTTCTTCAAAATGCACTCGTTGATGTTGCTTTTGTCATTTATTTATCCCTTTTTTTGTTTTCAACAATAAAACTACTAGCAAAATTACACCCGACCAATAAAAAAGAAGAAGAAAATTTTAAAAATAGAAATTAAAGTCATTAAAATACTACAAACCATAGCATATGTTTATTTTCTCTATGGTCGGTGACATCTCAAAGTAGGATTAATAGTTATTATTTCACATGAAAACAATAGTCTTTGCCTTTTTTAAGGCAGGGACTAATAAAAAAACATTTATTATTATTTATATTTAAAACAAGTTAAATAAAAAATCATTTCTTATTATTTAAATAATTTTTTGATAATTTTATCAAATACAATAATAGTCTAAGAATGTGAGTAGGTAGTTTATTAGAAGAACTAGAAAAGCCATTCATGGTGAGCACTTATTGTTGTTAACAAAATCATAATATAACTATCATTTAAAAATAATCTTTTTATAGGAAAAATTGGTATTATATAATTTACATATATCAACAATAAACCAGACATATCATATTGCTTTATCATTGAGTTAGAGACCACTGAAGGTTACTGCAGAAGTCATTGTCAAGCTTTATGAATCAAATATGATAGATAAATTTTGGACAAAAGAGCATAGTAGCACTATGACATTAACAATTGTGTGTGAAGGTGATGAATAGAGAGGGAGAGAGACAAAGACACAGATAGATGCATATAGAGATAAAAAGTGATATGGAGAGAGGTATATAGAGGAAGTTATATAGGAGTGGAGAAAAATAGAAACAATGAGATACAAAAAAAAGAACATATGGAAGAGGAAAGGAGGAAAAACCAAGGAGAGCTTGGCAATAGATGGATGAAAATTGAATATCAAAGTGGGGGTAGTTATGAAGAAAGAGATAAAGAGGGTGAAGAAAGAGGATAATGAATAGGAGAGAGTAGAGAGGAGGGGTGGGGGAGATGAGATATAGAACAACTAAGATATACAAATGGATAAATAGACAATTGCTAAGTAGATCAAAGTGGATAGTACAAAATTAAAAGATAGAATTGGTGGATAGACCAAGATTAATAGATAGAAAGATAAATTCATATAACTATGTGTGTGAGAAGGAGAGAATTAACATTGGCAAAATCTCTAAATGGTCTTTATATTAAATCCACTTTTACTTTCAATAAATACTCTAAAATACATAAACAACAACAAAATCTGGCTTAAATCAAACAAAATGTTATTATCATTTAATTTTTAAATAATAATAATAATTATAGTTGGTCATTTATTTATATAAATCTACAATATTTAGCAATGTGGATGTTGTCTACAAGAAAAATTGAATTGAGAGATGAATAAAAGTTCCCTTAAATTTTTAAGTTCATTTATATATTTATTTGTTAATTTTTTCTTACATTTTATTCTTTGTATTTTTTTATTATTCAGATTTATTATTATTATGTGTTAATCATGATAGATTCGAACCCAAGACCTCTTTGATTAGAGACTCACAATTACCGATATGTTATAGGCTCTTGCCTAGTTAAACTTTATTTTCACAAAGACTTAGTTATTATTTTAAAACACATAAACTATTTTATTATCCCACTACATATTTCAAAATTTTAAATCCCAATAATCATTTTTCCATCTGATCCAAAAATATTTCCACCATATACAATATAGTTTTTGTTTTACAAGACCCCATTCTAGGTTCAACTTAATTTATTATACATTTCAACTTCATTGTTGGATTTTTATATAATTAGTTGAAAATTATATATGAAACATTTTCATTATTATGCTAATACCTATTAATAATCTTAACATTGTAATTAATTTATTTTTAAAGATATCTTAATTTTTCAAATATGTAATTATAATAATAAATGAAAGAATGAACAAGATAATAAATCAATAAGTTTATAATAATTAAATTAAAATATTTTAATAAATCACATTCTAATTTTTTTAATATGTAATTAAGAATAATTTGAAAATGTTATACCAACATCACCTCCTATTTATTTTAATTTTGTATTCTATTTATTCTTATTATAAACTTTGGGTGCTCCTTCTTTTGAAAAAAATGATGTAACAAATATTATGTATAATTAATTTTTTTAATAGTAAATATGTCACATTGCAATTCATTGTTTACTAGATTATCAATACCTTTTTCAATTTATTAGATACTTAAAACTATTTATTCACTATTTTCTAAATTATCAATATCTTCTACAATTTAATAAATATTTTAAACTATTTATTTTTGCGTGCTTTACTAAATTTTGAAAGTGTCTTTCTTTAAAACATATTTTTCCTATAATATAAGAAATAATGTTAGAGGGATGGATAATTATAATAAGAGATAATGAAAGAGAGTCAATAGAGTGAGTGGATAGTGAGTAAGATGAATAATATGAAGAAAAAAAAGGGGTATAGATGTAAAGATATTGATAGAGTTAAAAATAGATAGAAAAATATAGGTAGAGACATTGTATGGATAATTGGATCATAAATGAAAATAAATGATAGTTGTGAAGGGAGAGACAAAGAGAAGGGTAGTAGGAGGGAAAGGAATAAGAAGAGAAGATAAGGGAAATAAAAGAGAGAATCAAAGATATGATTTGATAGATGGATCATAGTTGAATATCAAAGTGGAGGATAGTGATGAAGTGAGATGAAAAGATGAGGGGAGTGAGAGGGAAAGAAATATGAAGAGCCAACGAGGGAGATAAAGAGAAAGAGTGAAAAAGATATATTTATGTGATAGATCGATATTGCACCCATTGATAGATAGATCATACCAGAGTATACAATACCATTCAAAGGTGCAAGTGCTAGTTTTACACACATTCAACAAAAATTTTGAATTATGTTTAAATCAATGTAATATTCATTTACATATTTTGAATTTCAAGCTTCATAATGATTTAGATGTACCCTCACATAGTTTAAGTACAACCTATAAAAATTCAAGCAAACAACATACCTATTGAATATATATATACATACACAATAGGTGATCAATCCTCTGCACTATGCAACAAAAAAATCACACACACACCCTAACATAATATAACTATATAACTATTAATGAAACCTAGAAAATTTGAATCTATTTTAAAAGTGACTTACAAACCTAATCACAGTAATGAAATTGTATCAACAAGGTGATCCCATGAATTGGATTAATATCACCGAAGAAATAACACAAATTGAAGAATAAAAGACATATTAGAGTTGTATTTTTTATGAAATGATTCTTAATCAAGAACATACAACAACTCATAGTCCAAACTTCATAAAAACAATTGAATATGGGAATAAAAAGGCCCCTTGCAAACCCTTCTCTATGAATGAAAGAGGGAAAAAAGATTATATCCGTTGCAAAAAAAACTTCACATTTTTTCTATGGACATTTGACAAGCTAGAAGTAGATTATTAGAATTTTTAAATGGTGCAACTACCTTCTAAGATTTTTTTGGTATAATTATCCTGTAAAGATTAGCACCCTATTACTTTTTGAATACTTTTCAAACTTGCAAGGAAAATAATATTTTGATTAATATGTGACACCATGAAGAATCACAAAGTATGGATATTATTCATACTTAAATAAGAATACTCTTCATACTTAAATAATAATTAATATTGTTTGGTCTTGAAAAAAGAAGTTTTTCTATTGTCTAATGACATGAATTAGAAAGTACATGTGTTGAAAGTAGTCTAAGGGATGAATTTTGCAAATAGAACCCTAAGTTTAAATGTACATATGCAAGTTTGTAAGATAATATTGATAAAATATTTAAGTAACATAAGATGAATATTAATAGAATATTTAATTATTTAGTGTGAATATCTACACTTACAGATTGTCAACACAAAAGAAAGGCTTCCCAATCTAGATATGATGCAAAGACTATAATAATACTAATATAATGCATCAAGGGTAAATTAATTATAATAAATAAAAATAGAAAGAGCTAATTAAATAATTGAAATAGATTTATAAATTTTCAAATGCAAAATAATTTAAAAAAATTTCATGCAAAAAAAATCACAAAATAAACTGGCTATCTATGCACGGACCAAAATGCACTTTTATTAATTAATTAAACCAAAATGCACTTTTATTAAATAATTTAAAAATTATTTATAAAAGTTTTATGTATGTTAATTTAAAATTAATTGATTATACAGGTGCATTGTGACCCCTCCATAGCCAAAACCTCAATTAACGGCCTCAAAGTTATCCTTATCTAGATTTAGGTATATTGAAACGATTTTGTTGGGTTGTATGTACACTTTTCCTTAAAAAAAAAAGCTCATAGTGCCCTACTGCTGGATTATTGTCATGGAAAAATATCAATAGTAGAGGATGAGATGCATCTATGTGAAAATGCAGATATGGTTTCATATGTGTTGCTCGGTCATAAAGTGTTTCAATTTTTGAAACTGTTAATCCCCTGGTTATGTGTGAAATACATCCCATTTTGATCATTGAAATGACCATTTTATCTCTAAGTTTTTGTGAGTTTTTGAATCTTCATGTCTTTGACTCGTCCTTGGCTCTGCCTAGCACTTGAAATTTTTAAAATTTGGCTTCTGAGCTCCAACTTATCGCAAGTTAATGTTGAGACCCAAAATACGTGTTATCAAGTCTATCATTAACCATTAACCTCTCAAAGGGTTAATGATAACTTTCAAATTGCGCATTGTGGAGTAGGTTAATTAACCTCTCCAAAAATGCATTTTTCTTAACCTCTCAAAGGTTAATGATAACCTTCAAAACACACATTTTGGAGTAGGTTAATTAACCTCTCCAAAACACGTATTCTCTAACGTCTTTGAGATGATTATTAACCTCTTGAATTTCTTGATGAAGGATTAGATATGTGATTGGCTCAAAATCAATGATTATAAGAATTCATGTTTATAGTAACAAGTTTGCTAAGATGTGGAGAGAGTTATAGGCAGTTTCAAATGACAAGAATATAAATGCTCATAGACTGTATGATAGAATGCTTCTTGACATCACATGGGACTCCAAGTTCACAGTGTAATTGTAGAAGAATGGTGTGCAATCACAGACAAGCTTGTAAACTGTTTTACTGAATGGTAACCTGCTGGTTATTAAAAGAAGCCAACCGCATCTCAAGAGAGAGGAGACATGTAATGGTAAAAGAAAGAAGAAGTGTACGCTATTGGAGCCATATGATGGACTGAAGTTTTGTCTCAAAGATTGCTCATGTTTTGAGGAGAAGGCAATCATTTTCAAACCTTTGAATGCTCTTTGCCATTAAAATACATGCTATGAATAAGGCAACAAGTAGGAAAGAAATGATGATTATCAGTTATAGAGCTTGCTCGAGTTTTGAAGAGAATTAAGTCGATTTGAATGTGAATATAAACATATTAAAGGAACCCGATAAGATGTGGATAGCTCAAGTTTTATGCAGATGCGAAACTTCATGGATTAAAACATGACAAGTGTTTGATCAAATGCACTGAAATACCTCACTCCTAGGATTACATATGTAATAAAGGTTTTAAGTTTTGAATGAAAACTATCATCATTCAAAAATGTGAGTTGAACTCATGTTTACAGCAGCAACTTTCCTTCTTCTCTCAACATGCTTGCCTATCCAACTATAGTCCAAGCATAAACAAGGCACGTTACCTATTTTCACCGTCTTCTCTCAATATTACCTCCTGTGGGCAGATGGATAGTGTATGGGAGTTATTTGATTAAAATCTTGCACATAAGCAATCCACAGTCGTGGGAGAAAATGAGTGAGAAGGTGCCCAAGAGCTTTTTGATATCAAGGGGAAAAGTGCCGCCACTGCTAAAGTAGCTACAAATGGACATTTGTAAATTTATGCTTCCCCATACTACTCTGAATTTGAAGGAAAAGAGAGTCATGATTATTTTTAGACATAACATAGCCATGAGAGACTGGTGTTCCATCCCAACAAAGCAGTTAAAAGGAAAGATTAATCGCACTAGGAAAAGTTTTTTTTTTTTTGGTTGAAGAGTATGATAGGTTGGCTAAATCGATGCAATAGAATGGACACTTAGTTGTAGTATAAGTTCCTATATAACAAGGAAAATGGTCTGGATGATAATGTTATGACACTTGAAGAAATCTAGTCAGGTGTTGAATCAAGAGGAACATACCTTGCTGATATTGATCACATTGTTCTACATCGTGCACTCAAGTTGGTGGAACAGTGTCACAAAGCTATATTGTTCAAAGAAGCATCAAGAATGATGAAGATATTTATTTGGTAATGCAAGAATCTATCTAAACATGATAGGTAGAAAGGTCAGATAGAAATAGCATAGAAAGGATGCGTGCCCCTGGAGAAAAAATTATCTAAAGATATAAATTTAGGATGTATTGAGAAATATAATGATGCTACACTTTCTTTCAATACACAACTCATGTCAATTTTCAACATGGTGAACACTCTTCATCCAGACATTAAAGTGGTTTATGTAGATATCTACAATAGTTCCATGGACATTTTTCAAAATCCCTCCAAATATGAGTTTGAGTTGTCTAGCAAGGATCGATAAGGATTGATAATTCAATCTTCTTCTCAAAATATCTAAGGTCCAAGTTTGAAGTCACATTGGTTAATTTTGTTGAGGTTAATTAACCTCATCTAAATCACGTATTTGGGGGGTAGTTACTAACCACAGAAGGGTAGTTATTAACCTCTATGTCTATATAAGGGCTCTTTTGGGCTTTGTAAAGGGACTTTTTGGCTTTGGAAAAAGGGAGCACTATGCTAAAATTTTGATTAGGAGATGATATTTGGAAAGTATGTACAAATTTTGTCTTTGTAATAAGAAATTCCTCTTGAGTTCTTGGTGCAAGAAAATAAAGGAACGTACAATTTGAGTTCTCTTCCTCTAAATCTAAATTGTTAGAAATGTTGATTCTCTTTGTAGTGAGCATTCTCACGGTATGGTGTAGATGTTTATGAATCTGTGGATCATCATTGTGCTGGTAATTGTTTTCAAGTCTAGATCTTGATTGTTGTTATTAGCAATTTTAATTTAGTAGGTTGAGAAAGCCTTGGAGTCGTGTGGTGCGTTCATCATCATGAGCTTTCTCACCTTTTAGTTTTAGATTCTTTATTGGAAAAGCTTCAAAATCATATCATACAAGGGAGCTGCCCCTCTAAACGTAGAGGAAGGCTGCATACCAAGGGCCTATCAAACTGTTTGGAATGGTTTGCCACACACTCCGTTGGGCAAATTCTACTGTGACAGATCTGTTTACCAATAGATTTTTGGTGACTCTATTGGGGATTGAATGAGAAAAGACTGACAGTTGCCTGTAATGAAGCACAATGGTACTACCACATGAGAACATTTTTCCTATCTTCCAGCCAAACCTTGGCTTCCAAGACACCCAGGAGGATATTATCTTAGACTTGAACACTCTAGCCTGGAGGTGTAGACAAAGTGCACAACAATATCGTCAAGTAAACCAAGTTCTTGAAGAAGAAGAAGAGTTTGGGGAAATCTTGCGAAGGGCTCCTATTGGTCACAACATTGTAATCATTAAATGAATAGTAGTTATCCCAAGAAGGAACAGGCAAAATCTTGGTCACATCCAAAACCAAGTGAACAATAATCAATAACATGGTTGAAAAAAGGTACCTTCCCTGGAATGAAGGTTGGCGACTCTATTTTAAAGATTGATTATCGATGACTCTATTTGAAGGTGGCAATTTAGAATCATCTTTTGGTACAAGGGAAAATTTGAAAGTGATAGTGATAGTGACAGTGATGATGAATAATTTTCATATCCCAAGAAATAGATTCCTGATGAGCCTCTGCAAGTTGAATTCTTGAGGAATTTCTATGGCGGAAAGATTCTAGATCCTAAAATGGTTCATCCCCAATTACTTCAAGTATTTCAAAAGATTGAAGAATAGGATGGAAAGGATTATGGTTTTCTTTTTCATGATCAAGAATTCCTTTTGGAAAAAGATTCAACATATAAATATAAAGAAGGTTTTGTCGAAAAATGTGTTTTATCTAAATCAACAATGAGGAATACTAAAAATGCCTCTCATGCACCCGTATCTCAGAAAATCAGATTGATCCTAAGCAGGCAAGCTTCTTGAAAAGTTTCTATGGTGGACAAAAACTTGACCCAGGAGTGCTTCATCCATCTTTGCTCTGAACTTTGCAAAAGATAGATGAATATGACAGTAAAGATAATCAATTTTTCTCTCACAGACCCAAATCATTTTCAGAAGGAAGTTTCACATGTGAGCATAAGGAAGAACTTGATAATAAAAGTGTTTCTTGTCAATCAAAGATGGATAGTGGTGGTCAAAAAGGTGTCCCCATGCTTGCACCTATTGCTCATCAAAGTTATACTTCCTTTGATCCCAATCAGGTTGAATTTTTAAAAAGCTTCTATACTTAAGCATTTGAGGTCATTTTGCAACCAAAAATTGCGACCAAGTTTTTTAAATGGGCAAATTTTTGTTTTTTTTTTAATAACTAGCCCGTGTTGGTCGCAATTGCGACCAATTAGTTTTGTCAGAATTGCGACACACAGGGAAGCATAAACCAAAACAAAAAGGGCAAAACATTTCATTTGGCTTTTGCCCAAGGTTCATTTGGCTTTGGCGCGAGTGAGGGTCTCCATCAACATTGGCTCTGCTACAAATCATTGGCTCTACTATAGATCATTTTCATCTGGCTTTGGCGTGAGGATCTCCATCAACATTGGTGTGAGGATCATCAACATTAGCGCGAGGGTCTCCATCAACATTGGCGCGAGGGCACGTTTGATCTGGTGCATTTGATTGTAGAAATTTTGAGGGCACGTCTAAAATTTTGAGGAGTTCCATGTAATTCCATTAGTATCTTGCATATGGTAGGAACTAATATGTTTTAGGAGAAAGTTGGATCTTTAACTAATTTATGAAAACCATTGCAATGTGCCTTTAAAATAATGTATTGGGTACCGTTGCATGATCGTAAAATGGTTGAATTCAATCACACATATACTTATATATTATATTAGGTGCATTTTTTTATACTATTCATTTTACCATGCTACTTACTCAAGGACAAAAGTCATTATATTTATTATTATTGAATTTAGCTGAATGAAATTAGTTTTGGTGGGTCTACAATCTTACTATTTCCTGTATTTCAATACCTAAAAGGCTAATGAGTGTTGTCATTTAGTTTGGTTTTCTATTTATATTACCATGTTTGTGGTTTGGAGCAGCAGTTAATGGATTCCTAATTTCTAATTAGGAATATCTATTTGGGTGCATTTCATTTCTATTTCCATTTGAAATTGCTTTCAAACAGTCTACTACATTATGCTTTGACATCAGTTGATGGGTTTATGATAGTTTGCATTCATATTAATTGGTTATTGTATAAAATTAAAGTTGGCTCAATGTTTTGATTTGTATAGGCATAACATTCCACTTATTCTCATTTGTGAAGGAACTCCAACCAATCACAGTACCATTTTTATCACTAACCATTTATATCAGATAGTGATAAAAATGGTCAGTGGGTCATTCAGAACAATGGCTTTTCAAAGAAACAACTTTTATCTCTGAATTTCTGATATTTTACTTGAATTAAATGGTTGCATAGGCATTTATAGGAAGCCAAACAACATTACATAAATCTTTGAAGAGATTGCTTCTCATAGTATTGGGGAACAAATGAGTTCAGTGGCAGGCCACAACACTCATAGTTGAATGCCATTTACACTGCACATCTTTTTCCAAATCTTTTATTCAACAAGACCACATCACACACCATAATAAAAATGGACCTTCCTGAAACTTATTCAATATCTCAATTATATAGCCCATGCAAGACATTGTTTAACATCACAGTCAAAACGGTCATCATGTGGTCAATCTTTCAACTTATTACCATATACTACGGGTATGTCTATTGAGGGAATGATTGGAAAATTGCACAGAAAAATGTAAAAATTTGTATAAAACATGGGTGAATACATAAATCTTAAAATGGTGAAACTAAGGGTAGAGATTTTAGGGAGTCAAAGAGATGCTTAGTGACATGATTAGCTTCCGGCATAGATCAGATTACATAATTAGGGATAAGGATTGTAGTCTGTAACTCTTTTTTGGGGCATCCTTTTTATGATATGCAGTGTATCATCTCATTAGATTCTTCACTCATACTATGCAACTCTCCATGAATTGCCTATTTGGATTATGTTCACGATCTCAACTATTAGGGGAAACTCGGCACACTCTGTCTTCTCTCGACTATGTAGGGTTCTAGAATTTTGAACAATTTTGATCTCCTTACGGCTTGAAGAGCCTTATCTTTATCAGGTCTTCTTCCTTTGAAATGGATGTAATCTGAATTGACACTAAGTTTCTTATCAAATGCAATTGGCTACTTTGCATAATTCAAACTAATAGAAACAACAACACCAACTACTTGTTACTCTGCAAGGAAAAAGTGAGCATCTTCTGCACCCCTTTCACAACTTTCATGCAATCTTTTGTGTCTGTTACAAAGTGCACTCCACATTTAATGAGTCGTCTTGATAGAAGTCCTCTCCTTGGAAATAACAAGATTTTTCATTCTTGAATAGGGCTTGACTACTATTCTATTTATCCCAGGAATGCCATGTAAAACTCTCTGCCATATACTGACATATTCAGGTTGTATTATGTTTTTTAATGGATTTCTACCAAGTCACTACTTTAAGAATATGCTCTCTTTCGTCAAGATTACTTTCTAGGATAGTTACTAAACTTTTTATGTCAATACTTCAGTTAGAAATATGCTTTCTTGTTCAGCAACACAAAATCTGCCTTGTCTTCATAATTTTGTAAAGTTCTATGATGCTCATCTTGCAAAATCAACCTTGACATTTTTAAAAATTCATTGAAACATAGTGCATATTCATTGTTTCTTGTATCATATTTCATTATTCCACAAAGTTTTTCTCATGATCAAATCATACAATTACATAGCCTGATAGTTCCTTAAATAAAATTAGCATACATATAGAAAAAATGCACGGAGATGGCAGGTTGTGAAAGCAATCATATAGGGCTGCAACGTGGGCAACCTGTGTTAATCCTTGAAACTTGCCATCTAATTCTTGTCATTTTATCTGGAGAAATCTTTAATTCCACCACCTATTTAGAATTTTTAACTGCATGCCAATCAGGACAAAACAAAATTCTTAATAGAAAGTAAGGTCACTATGGTAACATTTTTCAATGCCAATTTTATAAATTCAATTGTGTTTATTTTTAATTTTAAGACTTTAAACTACTCATTTTTTTTTTCAATTTAAGACTACCAAACACTTCATTCATTCAAGTTCCTCAGTATAGCCACCCAACATAGACACAAATCTATAAGTACAATGGACCAGTGAAAATCTGAACCTTGATGACAACCTCACCTATCTATTTTGACCCAGCTCTAAATAGATCACCACAATGTCAATTAATATTTACTTTAATATATTTTTATTATAGTAATATATTATAAGAAAAAATTAAATCTTTACAAAAAAAAATTAATACGAAAATATTTCTTATGAAAAAGATATAGGCTAGTGTAAATGTAAAAAAAATTAACTAAAATTTTCAGATGTTAAAACTAGCACATATGTGAATTTAAAAGATTTATTTATATAATCTATTAATATTTTCTTTAAAACTTATCTTGACTCCAAGGAAAAAGCTAAGGAATGAGCAAACATAAATTTGAGTGGTAAATGGATCCACCTAGGATTCTATTGGAAGCCAAAGTGGATGCCCGTATTGTTGTTCTTTTTACTAAAATAGATTCAAAATTCATAAGCTTGTATTAGATAAAAGGGAAAACTTTATACAAATTGTCAAAAACCTGTGACTGTCAAATACAGGGCCTTTGATCATTTCTACCATAAACATTCAATAGAAAAATCTCTTGTCCATAAGTTTTGGCTTCCTTACACTTACAGACACCTCAATTCTGATTTATGTATCTGAATTAAGAATCATGAAAATTAATTATAGTTCATAATTTTTTTCTACTTTCTGAGATCTATATAATTCTGATGATGGGTGTGATTTCAAAAATTGATAAAAGCAATTTGAGACAATCAAATTAAATTGTAAATTTTTCATCTTGGAAATCTTAGATTTGAATATATTGAAACTTAATACATAATAACAAAAACATTTATAAAAAATCCTACCTGATATTTGAAGACAAGTGGTTCATAGTAAATTGACAAATCCTCAAAATTGAGTATAGAAAGACTTTCAGGCCACTCTCCAGATAGAATCTCTTCCACAATCTCAATCCTCTCCTGTCTTTCCACTTCCACACTTTTACTTGAACTCACATTGAATGCATACCTCACTTGACCTCTTGATTGCCTTCTCTTCCTTTCACACTGAGATACTTGTGTTGGTAATAATGGCAGTGTAGCAAATGCTACACACTTCAATTTCACTGCATTTACCAAAGACATTGGTTGTTCCTCTCTACTTTATTATACTCAATTCAATATCTCTTGCATTTTGACATTTATATAGCAAATTAAATGGACCATACTGAAATAAATGAAAGCTAAATGGTTTTTGAATTCAGTTTCATTTCGTGTAGATATACATTGAATCTTATCTTATATGTGGGTCCATTTTAAGACACATGTCTATACATTGGCAAAGATTTGGAATGCCTTGGCACATTCCTCTGAATTATTGTGCAGTGGATAAGATGGACTAAGCTATTGAAAGAGATTGATGGTAAATTTTGTGGACTCTAATTTGCATGAAACAACTGCGTATTACAAGTGGCTTCTACAATGGAGGACAAATTGTTTTTGACTCTTGTAAAACAACTGGCTTCTATCATGGAAAGTGGGGAAGCTAAATTTTAGGGGCTTCAAATGAAGCCAAATCTTTGAATGAAGGTCCCAAGGGGCTTCACTCGAAGCCTCCATGCTGATATTGGTGTGGGGGCTTTGAATGAATCTTAGGGCTTCATTCGAATATGACATGCAGACCTCATTCATACTCCTAATAACCGATCGAAAAAGCTTTTAAATCCAACATTTTTTCTTTTTTGTCCCATGGTTTCATGTATGAGTTGGTGGACTAGGGCACTAAGAGGGAAGTCAGTAACATCATACCTTGCATCAGCATCTCCGTCTATGGTGCAGGAGCACCTAACTCTTATGAAGTACAACTCAGCAACTGTTTGACAAGCTTTAATAGTTGACATGTAATGGGTGATTGGTGCTAGGCTACTGTGTATGCATTAATCCTGGTCTTGAATGCAAAAGAAACTATGAATTTACTAAATAGGGTCAAACTTATTTTTGTTGATTTAATAGATTTGATTTGAGAATGATGGTCTAATGATTTGAGAGAAAGAGTTGAGAGACAGATGGAGAGAGAGATAATACAAGTGATAGAAAGACTCCTAGATAATATTCTTGAGGACAATGTGTATTATAGTCCTTACCATGTTTTCCTTTGATCTACCAAAAGGATGGCGGCGTCCTGCAAATGGTATGGCTCTTTCTACCACTTGTATTATCAAATATGTAGATTTCACAATAGCTAAGAAACATAATTGTAGGCATCATGGTCACATTTTTTTGGAAACGTAATTGGGTTGTGTACCCAAGCAATGCAAAGCAACTTCCACACCTTCGATTCCAAGTTGAATTCATCTGTAAGAAT
Source organism: Cupressus sempervirens (assembly GCA_028749045.1). Taxonomy (NCBI): domain Eukaryota; kingdom Viridiplantae; phylum Streptophyta; class Pinopsida; order Cupressales; family Cupressaceae; genus Cupressus; species Cupressus sempervirens. The sequence continues at coordinate 549,973,776 of CM053791.1, read as the reverse complement.
GATCGCTTGCCAACAGTTGCTGAATACATCTGTAGCTCATGAATACAAGGTCCTCCAACAAATGTATTCAACAACTATTGGCAAGCGATCATTCCTAGCTCATGAATACAAGGTCCTCCAAAAAATTTGTTTAATAGATATTGGCAAGCGATCATTCCTAGCTGCTTTTGTTTTATAAGGTTTGTCTCAATCCCAATAGGTTGTAGTTTCATTTTCTAGATGCACTTCATCGCTTGGGTATACAACTCAATTACATTGATTCCAAAAAAATGTGACCATGATGCTTACAATTATATTTCTTAGTTGTTGTGTCCTAAGATCCCTTATGACCCTTTATGATCCCTAAGAATAAATCTTAGAGCTCTTAAAATGTCATAAAGGGTCATAAGATACTCCTAGGAGGGGCCATGATGAGCTTCCACCTTCACGTGGTTGGCCTTGTTAAGTAGAGAATGCTATAGTTTTCACAAAACAAAGAGAAGCTCAATAATTTAAGGTCTTAGTCCATAGACAAATTAAATTAGACTTATTATCTAAAACACATAAAACACATGCACATAAACATGGTAGGCACTAAATAGAGATAGTTGGAAGAGAATTAAAAAAGAGATTAAGGATTATGTTATTTTAAGAAATATTTAAATAAAAATTATAAATTGAGTTAAATCAATAAGTATTCGTTTCTACCTTTTCCAATATAAATTTAAATATTGAATGGTCTCTCCTTTATATCTTAATCCTTCAATACTCATAACTCTTTATTGCATTCATTTTGATCATTCACTAAACTTAATTAAATTATAATTATATTACATGTTATTTTAATTTTTTATATTTTTACTTTTTATTTTTATTATTGAATGTCATGTCAAAAAGGGAGCATTATAGTGAGATGCATTACAATATAGCAAAATAACAAGAACATTATTGAAAAAAACTAATACAACATTCATATTATAAAATCAGACTGCTGCAACAACACAAATTAACCTAACAGAAAGCATAGAATACCATTCCCACAATGAACAAAAATTTACCCACTGAACTACACCTCTTCTAAATAATGTAAGATGCTGATAACACGTTGATACTGCCATCACACATGTCAAATTAGAGTGATACACACTAAAAGCCACTCCAATCAATTATAGCTAACATGTGGATGCACACTTATAATTGATGTCAATCAGAATACTGAAGGTCTGGAATAGGGCATAGTGGCTATTGATACAGTAGGTACAAACTCATAGAAAGCTCACCAGATTTGCCAAAGTCTACATAACTAAGACTTAGCATCAAAGGTTCTCCCTAGGCACCTCAAAACCACCAAATATTGGCCCCAAAATAGGATCCCTTCATCTTCAAGCTCTCACATACTTGCTCCACTTGGTACAACACCCCATAAAGGTAATCTATTCACTTTCAACTTGGAGAGCCTACAATATGGTCTTTGTATAAAATTCATTTTTTGTCGTTTCATTATATGGTTTGAACAAGTGTGGAAAAAAATCAAATTTTTATTATGAATTTTCTGTTCACCAATCTATGTTGAACTAATCAGCAAGGTCAATTTCCTAATACTTTATGAATTGGATGCTATTCGCAAGGTCAGTTTCCTAATACTCACTATAGTACTTGCTATTCAATTGAGATAGACATGGCTCATTAGTTTGTTTGTATTCTGTTTGGATTTTGTTAAAGAAGACAACTGAATGCTATATGATGAACTAAAAGTTCTGTGGTGTCAACAGGCTTGTGCATCTCTTGAGCCAAATTACCAGCCCTAGTTACATTTTTTGTTGTTCAAAAGCGGCACTATACTAGACTATTTGCAAACAACCATGCAGATAGGCATTCTATAGATAGACTTGGGAACATCTTGCCAAGTCTTCAGTACATAATAAAGCAACTAAATTTCATAAATTATTTTTTTGATAGTCGATTTGTTTAAATATTGCCCATCAAAAATTACTTAATACATCTCATCTTTTTTCTGCACAGGAGCTTGTAGTTCTGAAGAATTTGAAGAAGATATTGTAGCAAATGTATATTTGGTGTTCTTTTTAAAGTGAAAATGTGATTGGAAATTTTATATATTGTCATATTTCACTTGCAGAAAGGTCGAATTGTAAATAGAGGTGAAGTTGTATGGATTTAATTTTCTTCTTCATTATTTATAATGCTCTCGATTCCTCCTTTGTAGCTGTAAAAATACTTGTTTATTTTCACCTTTCCAGATACCCTTTACCAGGTTCTTCAAGATTTTAAAATATCTTGGGCTGACCCCACTCCATCATGTCCTAACTCCTACTTGGTTCAGAGACCTAACTCCTTTTTATATGTGTCTTCCTCTTACTACTCCATCTACAGGTTGCAAACAAATCATCCTTCTTCCACCAACGAGTCATTCCATTCAAGAAAGACCATGTCTGACAATATCAATGCACAAAAAAATAGGGAGGCAATTGCTAGACTGCGGTCTAACTTAAAAAGAAAAGGTGATGGAAAATGTTATTGTCCTTGCAAAATGTGTAAGGGCTTAAAGACTTGAAGATATCTAATCACAACAGCTAAGCAAAATTGTAGGCAACATGGTCACATTGAAGGGGGAAACGAGTATCGCCCATTGGTATGTATTTTAATAGTTTATAAATTACATGAGACATGATTTGATGATGACATCATGGTCATGGTTAATATAAGGTCATCATTTTTATATAGGTCAACATCCCTAAGTTTCATGTAATGGACCATGACAATTCGGAGAATGCAATTTTCCAAACGAGGGAACATGGAGGTGTGAATATTGAAGTAGAAGGTAATGATACCATGGAAGAAGATCAGGATGATGAAGATCAGGATGATCAAAATGATCACGATGATCAAGATGATAATGATGATGATGATGATGGTGATGATGATGCAGAGTTTGATGTACCTTTACTTGTGAAGGTAGAGCAACCCCTATATGAAGGCTCCAAAACAACTCTTCTTGCCACTGTATTGCTATTGGTGAACTTGAAGGTAATGAATGGTTTATCCAATGTAGCAATGACACGTATGTTAAGGTATGCCATCTTCTTTCATTATTTTACTCGTAGTTCCCTTACAATTAACATTGGGTTCGTGTAGCAATTAATATTCTTTAAATTAAGAAATTAAATTTTTGGTCGTAGGTTGATAGGTGAGTGTTTGTTACCACCATCAAACATTCTACCTCGCTCGTACCGAGAATTATCTGCCATCATGAAAGATATTGGAATGGAGTATCAAACAATAGATGCATGTTCGAACGATCATATTATATATTATAAACAACATGAATTTGCAACACAATGCCCTACTTGTCATATCAGTAGATATCAATCAGATCGATTAACAAAAAAGGTGCCTCGCAAGGTTCTTCGGCATATTCCCATTATTCCACGTCTGCAACGATTATTCAAGTGCAATAGCTTGGCACAATTTATGGATTACCATGCACGCAATAGAAGTCAAGATGACATTATGCGAATTCCTGTAGATGGTTCAACATTTAAGGAAATAGAGGAAAAATCACCACACTTTAAAGAAGAACCTCGTAATCTCAAGCTTTCATTGGCAGTAGACGGTGTCAATCCTTATGGAGAGATGAGATCTACTTACTCAGTGTGACCTATTTTTGTTATCAACAATAACATACCTCCTTGGTTTTCCATAAAGAGAGAGCACATAATGTTGACATTGATTGTTTCAGGTATTTTTTGATTTAGTGGTCATCTAAATTAATTTATTATTACTAATCCATCAAATGGTCAAAATAATTATGTAATGTTTTTGCTCATTCAACTAGGTAAGTACCAAGTCAAAGATATCAACGTATATATTGAACCCCTTATCGACGAGTTGGAGGTGTTATGGAATGGGGTTACTAGGTATGATATTTGTAGACCAATATGACAAAGACAATTTCAATTTCTTGCAATGCTTGTATGGACAATACACGATGCCCCTGGGCTAACACATTTTTGTGGTATGTTCTCTTCTTGACACTTCTTTTTTGGTATGTCAAAGTTAACACATTTAATCCAATTATACATGATCTTGTAGGTCTTCAAACAAAGGGTAAATTTGCATGTCTAGTTTGTGGTCCAAAGACGAAATCTCATCATTCAAAAAGTTTAAGAAAGCAGGTGTTTGATGAGAATAGACACTTTCTACACAGAAATCATAAGTACTGAATTATCGAAAAACATCTTTTCAATGGTCTAGAAGAGACTACATCAAAGCCATAGAGAATGACACCTCGCCTATGGAAGTTGGCATACAATAAAATAAATCATCGAGGTCATGTCATTCCATTTGATGCTTTTTGTTTCAAATTTATATTTTGATATTGTGTTTTGTTTACTGATGATGTGATTGATGGTTGTGAAGGTCATCAAGACATCAATGTGCAATTTCCAAAAGGACTAAAAATTTATCCTACACAATTTACTAGGTTTCCGTACTATAAGCAACTCCCAATTGTGCATTTGTTTGATCCTATGCATATTGGAAAGAATGTAGTAGAGACATTATGGAAAATCTTGGATGGAAGGCGTGACAAAGATCAAATTGTCAAAACTTGTACTGACATTGAAGAATCCAACCATGCAATGAAAAATGGTATTCGACCAAATAACAATGGATACCGGATTGATACAAGTGCCCTTAGTTGGTTATTGTTAGAGTAGCAGAGCAATGCTATAAAAGAAGTCATAAAAAAAATACGATTTCCCACAAGATTTGCTGCGAACATAAACAATGTCATATTAAATAAAAGTGAATTTGGGCCAGGGTTGAAAACACACAATTTTCATACATTTATTAAGGTAATTCATGTTATTTTGTATTCACTATATATTTATATACTGCATGTAGTTTCAATTGCATTCTTTTATAAAATATTGACAAGATCATTTTACAAATATTGCAGTACGTTCTACCTCTATCTCTCCCACACCACTTTGCCAACAATGTCAAACAGGTTATATATGATCTTGGAAAATACATGAGGTGGTTGTCATCTAAAGAAATAAATAAAGAAGATATAAAATATTGGAAGAGAAAAATTCCTCTTCTGATGTGTGAAATGCAAAAGTGTCTACCTCCAAGTTTTTTCAATGCACAAGAACACTACCTCATACATCAAGTTGAGGAGATTGAATTGTGTGGACCTGTACCAACCAGGTCAATGTGGATGGTTGAGAGGCACTTGAAATTTTTTAAAGGCTTGGTTTGACAGAGAGCACATCCCGAGGGTTCTATGGTGGAGGGATATATGGTATACCAGACCATGGTGTACATTACTGAATATCTTCCTAAGTTTGCAGGAAACATCCATGTAGATCGTATTTGGGATCCTAACTCAATTAACAAATTCGAAGGGGAGTACTTGATGGGCAAAGGTAGATCGAGGAAAGTGAGAGGTAAATCTAATATTTTATTGTAGTTAATTAATTCATATAAATATTCAATATAAGTTATTTTTAATTGGCGTATTTATTTGAAATAGGTGGTCGAGAGTGGGATGCAATACATTTGTATATTGCGAACAATCTTGATTGGATGACGAAATGGATTGAATGATGTCAACAAAATGGTTGCTCATTAACATGGGAAGGTGTTGCGTCATTGGTTACAGAAGCTCATCGTAATGGAGATTCCAATGTTATGCCGATGGTAGTTGATCTAGTAAATGGTTTAAGAGGTGGAGAGGTACGTAGAAATTTATTAATGATCATAACTCGACGTATGTTTCGTTTCAACTCATGATGCAAATAATTTACACAGACTTCAAAAATTGCAGGTCAAGCACCACAAAGCTATGTACTATCATGGCCACAAATTCTGCATAAAAAGGTTGGATGACACAAAGAAAACTTGTGATTCTAGGATAACTGCAATTTTCGAGGTCACCAATATATCATCTAGAAGCGACATACATCCTCAACAATCTCAAAATCAATACTATGGCATCTTGGATGATATAATTGAGTGTAAATTTAACACCTTCAAAGTAGTTCTATTCGTCGTCAAATGGTACAGGTTATGACTAAATCAAAATGATCTAGATAGAATGGTTATTCAACATGATAATGGATTTACAATGATCAATACAAGGTCATTTGAACTAGTTGGAGATGAGCCCTATGTTCTTCCAAGCCAATGTGAGCAAGCGTTTTACTCAGAGGTTCCAAATAAATAGGGTTGGTCATTTGTTGTTAGACATGATCCAAGAGGAAGGTCGATAAAGTATAATCTTATGGAAGAAGAAGATATTGAAGATGATGAAGATCAAGATGATGGTGATGACGATGATGGTGATGGTGATGGTGATGATGATGATGATGATGGTGATGATGATGATGATGGCAATGGTGATGATGGCGATGATGATGGTGATGATGGCGTTGATGATGGCGATGATGATGGTGATGATGGCGATGATGATGATGATGATGAAGAAGAAGATAATCAATGACTACAAACGTTGTCACCCCTTCTGTTGACGATCTTGCATTCCATATATAAGGTAAATTTTTTCATGTTTATGATGTTGCATATTGTTCATGTTATCTTCTAAGTTATTTGTAGCATACACGTATCATGTAATTTTTAGCGAACTTAAGATAAATTATTAACATATGCAAGAAATTTGATTATATATTTATTGTGTTCATTTCTAATGATTACAACATATGTTATTTATAGTTACCAATGTTTATGTTGTGTCTGATTATGACCCTTTTTGCAAATAGTCAATTGACTACAGGTACATCATCAACCCTTCTGTTGACATGTTTGCGATGTTGCCTATTGTTCATGTTGTCTTCTAAGTTATTTGTAGCAAACATGTATCATGTAATTTTTAGCTAACTTAAGGTAAATGATTAACATATTTAGGAAATTTAATTACATATTTATTGTGTTCATTTCTAATAATTACAACATAGGTTATTTATAATTACCAATGTTTATATTGTGTCTAATTGTCACCCTTTTTGCAAATAGTCAATTGACTACAGGGGATTTGACCCATTTGGCGTGGATTGTGCACAGTGACATGGATCAGCAGGTATAAGTCAATAAATAGACATAATTTTCTTATATTCTTCTTGTTTATCATTCAACACGTATGTTATAAATAGACATTATATAATCGTATAATGTATATATAGACAAAGAAGGTCCGTATAGAAATATAATTGTATAATCACTTTCAACTTACTACATTTTATATATGTCACTTTCACTTTCCATTTGATGAATTGCAGGACCCACCAAATAGGTACTTGTTAGATCTATCTACATCGAATGAGGGAAATGAGGAAATGGTAGATGAAAGCTCTACATGTAGTACGACTAAAAGAGGGAGATCAACTAGAGGTCAAAAGAATAGAAAAAAATTTGATAAACACATGCAATTTTTCCTTGCTAAGGGGGGTCATGTTCTTATGATGATGAGACCAAAGGCGACATCAAGGTGCCCTTTTGGTACTCACACATTGAGAAATAATGGATACCCAATGAGCTACCTCCAATTAACACATATTTTTGTGTTAATGAGAGGATATATCGCATTGTTCCATCCTCATTACATGGTTTGGGCCTATTTTCCATGGATGGGATAAAGGTATGTTACAACAAAGTTGTCGAATTGTTCAAGTATGTCGGTCCATGTTACAATTACAATGATTGGATGCAGATTGTTCGATATAAAAAAAGTATGCGTAGGTATGGGGTATCAGCTAATTATATACAATGGAAAGAAAATGATCAAAGTAAAAGATTTGCTATGTACATTGATGGGAGACCAAAAGCAATAGGTAATATTGCAGGTTTTATAAATAGGTCGCGACCTGCTTCAACTAGTAAGCAACCCAATTGCATATTGAGGTGCATGAGGGGAATGAAGTTTTTGTTTGTGCAATAAAATCAATAAGTGCAAGGGAAGAACTGCTAATTGATTACCATTTAAATCGCATAGATACAAACAATGTTACTATCATGAGGGCTGTAAGTACTATTTACCATTTTGTTAATAATTTTTTTTTTTCCTGTCTATTGCTTTCAGTTAGCTGAATTTTTTATGTTTAATCTTTGTGACAAGATGATATGGATCCGATAGATGATAGAGGTCAGCAGGATGCTACTCCCACCCCTTCTTTAGCGAGGGTAAACCTTTTTGAAATTGTACAAATTAGATAGTTGAAAAATGTTATATTATTACATTATTTTATTTATGGTTTTTGAGTTTTTATGATAGTTTTACTGATATTCCTCTCACAATTTGATGTTCAGGATAAGGGTAAAGCAGTGACAGTGACCACTGAGCCACTAGCTATGCATTCTGATGAGGCCGATATTGCTGATACTCCCAATTTTATAAAAATGTTGAAAAAAAAAATTAGGCAAATTAATTTAGAAGCAATGAAAATTTTGGATGAGGCAAATATGGAACCCGAGGAGATGAGGAAGAGGCTATCAGAATTGAAAGCGCAGGCTCAACATTATGAAGTAAGCTCCAATGAATATTTAGTTATAACAAAAGTTCAATAAAGATTTATATTTTATAATCTTTTATGTTGTGAAGTAAAATATGTAATATGTGCAAAAATACTTTATTGATGCAATTTTTTTAAAGAGTTGTAAGAAACTTTAACTACTAAATTCTTGTTATATAGGAATTTTTGGGAATTGATCCAGAACATGGTCAAGGACAACATGGTGAGGGCGGTAGTAGCAGAGTTCCGTCTGCCACTAGTAAAATAATCTTTTAGTTGACAAGTTAGAAGGAATTTTTTATTTCGAACATTCAAAACTTCTTAACTTTTACTTTTATTATTTCAGAATGTCTTTGCTAACAATGTATTGTTCAAGTCATCTAGTGCAGGAGACTCCTACGAGGTTGACAGATGCCTATACGAGATTGCCGACTGCAATGTCGGCAACAAGGGGACATCTAGCTGGTAAATCCTTGTTTTTCTATATTTGATTTTGTGTTAATTATGAGTTGATAATATGTATTTTAATCTTGGGATGCATCACATAGTGTATTATTTTTTTTGTGGTAGGAGATGCACCGTCTAGTATGCCGCCAAATGCGGATCATAGTACATCTATTGGTGATAATTCACCATCATTTCCTGGAGCTACCCGTGTTTCTAGCATGGGATCTATGGAGACATCGTTGTTGATTGACCATAATGAATTAATGCCTTTGAAATGTCCTAAGCTTCCAGGTACTTTAAATAATTATTTTTTATATTGTAATAAGGATTTTCTTGCAAGATGTAAACATGATAGGAAGTGGTGAATGCAAGGGCTTTTGATGTGGAGTGATGCCTCATGACCTTTAGTGTGTCGTATTGTGCAAGTTGTTTAATTATTTTGGAATTCCTTTATATTAGGGGTTTGGTAGGATCATCTGAATTATCAATGACCTTTTGTCTATACTAGTAATTCTCTAGTTTAGTAATTTGGTACATTGCAATTTCATGCTTTGAGTAGAAGATACTAACTAATTTTTCTACAGAGAACCAAAAGTGGGAGTCTTCTTTCATATGATTCATTTTAATGGTTTTTACTATTAATTATCCAATGACATTTTTTGCAGGAAACAATACATTTTATAGGAGGCTTTATGACCTCACGCTGCAAAGATTTGGGCCCACCATACGTACTAAGTTGTTGTACATCATAACTGAACTAATTTTATCCCACTATTTTTTTTCATATCATTAATTGGTGCAACATTTTTCCTTTCATTCGAGTCTTTTCTTATACTAGCTATATCTAACAATTTTGTGTTTTTTCTTAAAAGGTGGAACTACCAATCTCAAAAATTAAAAGATGAGCTCATCAAAGATATAGAGCATGAGTTTGGTAGTAATATTTTTGATCATAAGAAATTGTTACAAAAAGCTGCCAGACATCTTAAGGTTGTGAGGGACACATATAGAAAGAGCCTCGTCCATAACCCGAAGTACAAGTGTCCTCCCTTTGTTTCAGTGAGGGACTGGAATGAGTTCATTTTGGATGCAAAGGAGAAAGGAAAACGTCCACCAAAAGAAAGTACACTAGCAAATCCAAAAAGGTATGCAATAGTATTAACTACTAGTACATTAATGAGCAAATTTAGGGTTCAACTTCAATATCAACAATTTCAACTAGGTCAATTTAATCTATCTATTGATGAAAGGTATGTAAGTCATATGCTGACACAATTGCTTATAAATCTCAATCTCAATCTGGGCATAAATCCTACATAAGATATATTGACAAAATGAAGCCCTTTATTCATATTTAGTGACAAATTTTAGAGCCTATGTCTCCTATGGGTTCTTTTCTCAAATTTTATCTTCGCTGAACTCAAACTCTAATTCAACTAAGAAATTCCTACTCAAAGTTGTGACAACCGAATCTTGTGATATGATGTACCATGTTAGATTTTGAGTCATAAAAATACGCAACACCTTGACCACTATACTTGTTGAATTTCCCTTTCTTTTACAATAATTGCTCGCTATCTTGAGTTTCCTATCCCCTGTTTTCTTTTGGGTCATGTGTGCATCAAATCTGCACTTAATCTGCATGTAAATCCTAATGAAATCCATCATTGAAGATATCAAATCCCATATTCTGTAGTACTCTGTTAACTATGATAAGAGTATATAATGTTGTCATTAGTGATTGTTATTTTATACTGTCATCAATTCCATTTTGTTCTTTGTTGCATATCAAAAAAGAAGTGCTTATACACTATACATCAGATTTAAGTGTGAAGCATCACAAAATCTAATCTCTATCTTTAGATAACAATGTAGTCTAAGAATCCTAAAGAATTTTAAGCTAAGCATTTCCACCACATCTAAAATCCATTCTTCTTTTTTAGTATTTTCCGTTGCTGCTGAAGCTTTGATCACATGGAATATGTGTCTATACCCAACCAATAGATTATCCTTTTTAGGGAATCCCTGCTTTTTCTCCTGTGGAAACTGTAAAGATGGAAACTCATTAAGAGATTTTTCTTGATATCACCCTACTTCCAATCTTTCTCTTCTGTTCCTTAGCTCTTTGCAAGCTCACAAAAGGCGTATCAGCTTTGGTAACATGTTAATTATTTGTGTGTAGACTAATTCAAACACATATATCGGTGAAGTAAAGAGACAAAGTACCAAGCCTAACACATCTACCTTAGGGGAGCACTCTTAAAATAAAACATAATGTACAAAAAAATTCACAGTGTGCACAAATGACTTTTCATGTGATTTGAACCTTCACCTGCACCTCTTGTTCCTTCACATTCTCATCCTTTTGAATTCAATATTTCTCGCTATGCTGTTTTGTTGAAATCCCTAAAATAGGAGTTATTTCTCCAACATACTACCACGCATAATCCTCAATTTTGGTATTTAAATTTTTTTATTGTAAATATGAAAGGTATGTAATTCAAATGCTGACACAATTGCTTATAAATCTCAATCTCAATCTGGGCATAAATCCTACATAAGATATATTGACAAATGAAGATACATTGACAAATGAAGCTTCTAATATGTTCTCTCTATGACCAAAGGCACTCACCCTTATAAAACCTTCACCTGCGGGTCCAAACCCACTTCCTGGAGTTGTAACTATGTGTGCGTTCTCAAGGATCTTAGTAAAAATATCCCATGAATTTTGACCACGAAATCGAACCCATATATATGGCGCATTTTTTCCTCCAAAGACATCAAACCCAAGTGAAGTAAATGTTTCCACAATGATTCTAGTATTCTCTTTATATCATCTAACATATTTCAAACTTTTCATAGGTTGTAGGACACATCAAAGGCAATAAAGGCGATGCTGGAAAAGGTTGGGCAGCACAAACTTGGCTCTGGGGGATATTCGAAAATCAAAGCACGCGTTGTAAGTAGCAATAAATGAATTGCAAAGAAAAATTATTTATAAAATGAAAATAATTTTGTTAATTAATAAAAAAATGCAGGGCATTGATTTTAATCTGGAGGCCATAGAAGAACACAAAAAAATTGCCTTCAAGCAAGGCTATGCAACGGTGGCTAAATGCCTACGGCAAGCTTTCATTGCCCCAACTGAATAGTCTCCTGCATCATGTGCACAAGTAAATATGCCAAAAAATATATTAGAAATTGAATACTTGAGCAAAAATTTATTTGATAATAATGTGCATGACATTGCAATATAGCCTATTAATCCTGACATAGATCATACGCAGCATCATGAAGCCCCTGATGTGCATCGTACCATCGATGGAGGTTCTCATTTGTTATTTAAAACTAATTATGTAATTATTAATACAATTTAACATCTTTAATTGAACTTGGTGTAACCTTTTTGTGTTGAGGATATAGAATCATGTCGTGCTGAATGAGTGCCAAAGGATGTTCAGACTGATCAGCAGGTAGATCATGTGGCACATTCAGGTAAAGAAAATCTATGTTTTGTTCTTTTAAATTAATTTTTTGATTTATAGTTCTTTTACTTAAATAAAAACTCATAATTCACTAATATAAAATGGTGGGAATTTAACCTCACGAAGTACTTGTTATTGCAGTGGACCCCCCTTTGGTGCAGCGACCTCATGGTGTTCTTGAATGGATGAGGAGGAGACATGTGTTAGAACCAATAGAGGAGGGGAATCCTAACGAGGACATTGATATTCCTCTTAGAAATTTTATGAAAAAAAGAAATGGCAAGAAAGCTAAAAAGAGATGATTATTCATGAATGACTTCCTCTTGAATATTGTTAATGAATATTGTGTTAATGAATTATTTATGAATGACTTACTCTTGAATGTTGCGTGTTAATGAATTATTCGTGAATGTTGTGTGTTTATGAATTTTATGTGTTAATGAATGTTATCATGTGATTATAATGATTGAATGTTCTATTTCAAAAATGGATGAATTGAATGTTATTAAATGTTAATGGGAAATTTAGAGTGATGTTAGGGGCGGGGGGGGGGGGGGGGGGGGGGGAGGGAGGGGCCAAATGAGCTTCCACCTTCACGTGGTTGGACCTGTTAAGTAGAGAATAATTAACTATTCTCAAAATGAAGTGAAGCTCAAACTTTAAAGATAAGCTTATAGTTAATAGTGACAACCAATTAGCAAGTTGAAATGAAGTTCTTCGTTACAAGTACCTTTTTAGTTTTTAAAGCACGATATCATGTTTTAATATTGTATAGTTTTTTTTCTCTTAAGTTAAAGTATTCTTTTACTATAACAACATAATTTATGACTATTTAGTAAGTTCTATTCTAACATCACTTTATGAAAAATCCTGTTTCTCAGATGTTGAGCATGGCTGCAGTTGTGTAATTGGCATTTCAGAGTATTGGTGTGGTTTATGGGGACATAGGAACATCACCACTTTATGTGTATGCGAGTACTTTTCCTGATGGCATCAAACATTGTGATGATGTTCTTGGGGCTTTTTCTTTGATCATATATTCTCTCACTCTTTTGCCCCTCATCAAATACGTCTTCATTGTATTGTGGGCCAATGATAATGGAGATGGTAAGATTATAACAACTCTATTTTCACTTTGGTTTTAGGTCAAAGTTTGATCTTTTTGATGTGAAAACATGTGTTCTAAGTTTAAAGGGATGATTTCTTTTGTAGGTGGAACGTTTTCTCTTTATTCTTTGATTTGCCGCCATGCAAATGTCAGCATGATACCCAATCACCAGGAAGAAGACATGAAACTCTCCTCATATACACTTGAAGTTGCAGGTAGATAGCTCAATAGAGCCATTAGGATAAAGGAAGCTCTTGAACAAAGTAACTTTGCCAAGAGATGTTTGTTAATACTAGCCCTTGTGGGGACTTGTATGGTTATAGGAGATGACGTCCTCACCCCTTGCATCTCTGGTACATATTATTGTTTTTACAATATGTAATGCTTTTTGTTTTTATTTTTCAATATATTGTATTCTTGTTATATCAATGTTTCAATAGTGTGATTTATTATCATATGTTAGAAATCAAATGATCTCGAAGTCTACTTAATTCACAATAAATCCCTTAGATTGTACAAAATTTGTTAACTTTTCCCTTTCATTTGTTCAAGTAGTTTCACTAACACTTAATTTGTTGATATATTTTAGTTCTTTCAACAGTGGAGGGAATCAAAAGGGTGGACAAGTCACTCAGCCAAGGTGAGTTTTTGGCATATGCTCACATTAAAATATTTGAGATGGGTAGGAATGTTATGGTGAGTAGAAAACATGAACACGAAATTAGATTGATAAACTAATGAAATTTCATTCTTTGTCCTATTCCTCAATTTCATGCTTGGGTTTTATAACCCCAATTGATCTTCCTTAAAACATTATTCCATTTCTTTTATTAATTCTGAAGTCGGGAATCTTTGAAATTGTAATGACTTTGCAAGGTATCCCAACAAATCTCAAATTCACATTCTTTTTTTTCTATCTTAAAGTCTTACCTGTAGGAAATTGTGATCTTGTGTTGAATACACATGTTAACCTGTAAATTTATATAACTTTCCCTTTGGACCTGCTTTTGGTGTAATCTTAGAACCCATATTGTTGTACTCAAATTTGGAAGGCATGTTGGAGATGGCATAGCTGTGAAATGCCTGTGTTTGGAAAGCTATTTGGTTTTTATCTTGATTGATGAATAGTTTGCTGTCATTATGTGGATAATGGCTTTGGTTATGGGCATCTTATCTTTCCAAAAACTGTCATACCTAATGACCTGAGAACATCCTAAAATTTTGACGTGTTATATCTGATTTGGAGGAGGAAGAAGTAAAAATAATTCAAAAGGTTGTCTAGAATGAGAGAGTAGTGTACTTCCATAGTTTTCATCTGTCTTATTTTTGTATATTGGAATGACTTGAATATTTTGAAAGCAAAGAGCCTGCTTCAAATACATCTAGTTCACCACCCAAGGATTTGTTTGAAGATGTTGCAGAAGGGATGAAAAAGTAGGTAAGAAAGTTGCATATATTTTAATGATTTGATTGCAGGATTTAATTGCACTTTCACAATCAGGCTTGCAATAATTATTACTCAAGGCAATGTATGTTTGATTCCTTTGATGTAACCATTTTTTGAATATGTATCTTTGGCAGTACTAGGAGGACAAATCAAACATAAAAGATGCTATGGAGTCAGGAAAGGTGTGCCTTTTGTGCTTTAAGATTTTCCATTGGATGTAAAATATATTGTAATCTTTTTGATGTAATGATTGCAGCTCGTAGTAACATTAGCATGGACTCTTGACAAGTTCAAAGCCTCCATTGGGGAACTATATGATTTGGCTGCTGCATCTGAAACAAATCTTAAGGTTTGTTCTGGTTACATTTCTAGATTTTTTGTCTCAGCTACAGAAGACTTCACAATAAAAGTATTTGGTATTTGCCTTTGAACAATGTTGTCACATATTGTTATGTTCCTAGTAACTACTATTTATACAAACAAGGATCTTATCCTTATGTTCCATATGACTCTGGTTCCTAACTGATTCGATCATTGCATTAGCTATATTATGTTTTGACTCATTTGCACTGGTAAGTAGTTGCTGGAAGTGAATCGCTATCACAAATGCATTAGTCTATTCTCATTAGTGGACAATGGATTTTTATTAGGTTAAACTGAAACAATTGCAAATGTTGAAAGTAATGCAAGTTGTTTTGGGATATATGATTTTGTTAGGTCTTACTGACATCCTGTGTATTGCTTGCAGCTTGTGTTTGAAGAAGTGATTGAACAAGTAAAAGAAAAGGAAGAGAAAGAAGCAAAAAGGAGGGAAAGGATGGCAGATGATTTCACGGCTTTTCTTTATTCTCTGATGGTTTACATTATTCATTTTGGAAAAAATCCTTCTAATGCAGTCTCTTTTTCCTCTACTACTTTTACACCTGGAGTAAAATTTCACAGAGTTTTGTACATTAAAAATCCTGAATATGAATGAATTTCTATTCTTATCATAAACAAATTTCTATCTATGTAACGATAAATTAGTTATATATTGTTTTTCCATTTCAGGAAATTGTTGCTTCCTCAAAATGAGAGGATTGCATACCTTTTCTCAAAGATGCAGAAGCATACAGGTAAAAGAGCCACTATCAGGAATTAATATTATTCTGAGTAATTAAAGGTAGTTATCATGTACCTTACACTAGTAGTAGCTATAAACATATTGGTTATGAATATTCAGGGCAATTAGTGATGAAAGCTTCTGTTGGGAGATATTTGATAAGTACATTGCAAATCTTCATGAAAAGGTTAAGGAAAACAAGCGCAAACGAGATGAAGAAGAGGTACATGACCTGATTATCATTTCCACTTTCATATCTAATTTTTTCAAGATCTAATTGTTGTTTAAATACCTTTTGAAAGCATATTTGGGTGAGTGTTGTACTGAGAATGCAAATTAGACCTCCTTATGAAGATAATTGTATTACTAACAAGTTATTTTAACTACTTTTACAAACTAGCTATTAGAAGTTAAATTGTTGCAAACTAGCCTTTATTAAGATCTAATATGACCTAGATGAGATGAGTTAGGGTTAGTAGACTAACCAACATGAAAGGTCATTCCATGCTGAACTAGAAAAGAATAATTTTAAAATTTAATATGAGAGGCACCCACCAGATAAGATTTGGATGTTGTCTACAAGCACAACTCTTAACTATGAAATTGTTATAATATAGTGTGTTAAGATTTGGATGCCTTTGTTCAATTTCCTCTTGGTAGAGTTTCAAACATTAGCTCAATGCAATCCTTTTGGTTTAAAATTTGACAAAAAAAGTTTCTTAAAATTCTTATAAATGAAAAAAAGTTTGCAAAAGAAGCCCTCATATTTCCATACAGTGAAATTTCTTTTTAATTACAAATTAGATTAATTGGAACTGTGAACTTCACTGTACTATAACCATTTTTGCCACATAGGATAGCCCATACATTGCGACCAATCTTTTTCTTGTATTTGCAGCTTAAGTAGTTCACTACCAACAATTTTTCTCTTCAGTTTTGCTACTATTAAGCTAATCCATATGACTAAATTCTTTTTATCCGAGCTTCTCTTCAAGGCTCTCATACATGACGAAAATGGGGCAAAATTAGTGCCTTGGCTGTATTGATGTTTTCACATATTATTCACCAGACCTGATTAGAACTAACCTATGAAAACTTTCTACCGCAACAACTTTAGTAAGCACATTATTTGTGGAGTAGATACAAGGTTCTGTCTCTAGCATTGAATGCCTTGTAGATGGAGAAGAAGTCTAGTGCCAAGGTTTGTACATTCCATAGAGATTTTTGCTGTCTTGATCACATGGCACCATCATTTTTTTGTTTGAGGTATAATACAATATGGTGACGTACAAAATGTAAGGTTGCTCAATCAAATTATATTAAGTTCCTCATTGTAGGAATAATTTAAACAGTTAATACTACACTATATTGCATTATTATTGATCAGTTTCAGAGGATGATGAAAGATTTTTAGGATAAGAAATCTATGGTTTGGAACATTTTGTTGTTCCATCATAAAAAAATCAACTCTTCAATGGGCAAGTGAACTACAACAGTTGTCATCCTGACTATAATGATTACAAATATATGTATACATTATGGTTAACTTCAAAAAAAGTCATTCTATCGGCACAAGATTCATATACATCGGCCATTTGTGAAGCAAATATTAGCCCAAAACAGTTGGAACACAGTCATCAATGTTAAAGCCAAAAGAAATACAAAAGTTGTCAACAACACTCTTGACATTCTGATTTTATATCCTAAACAAATGTGCTATCATCAAATGCACTTAACAATGACGTCAACCATTCCAATATGCATGTAGCTTTAATGTTAAATGAAGATAATTCTAATGTAACTATCAATCATTCTAGCGATTCTTTTGGCCACAACTTCTTCCAGGCTAAAATCTCTTCCTCTGTAATTAACTTCCGAATGCCTCCATAAAATCCTTCAACCTCACCTCCTATTTCATGATGACGTTTCCTATTGATTGGAGCACGTCTCCATCGAGAACCAGAGGTATATTGATGAAGAGATATTGAATCTTATTAATATAACAACTAACTTGATAGCATTAATATACATTATGGATGAAGAGATATTGAATCTTATTATGGACCTTATCCTTGGTGGCTATGAAACGACATCTAACTTGATAGCATTAATTTTGAAGTTTCTAACTGAATGCCCTAAGGCATTGGAGCATTATTAAAGAAAACATCAAGGGATAATATTTGAATTGTGGATATTTGTAAATTATGTTGGTTTTAGACAGTTATAGTTATAGTTATATATGTGCTCTTATGATGATGTGATTGGGACTGTAAGTTTTTTTGTCACATTTATCTGTTTGAAAAATAGATAAATTTTTTGGCTTTCATTCCTGATAAATAATTATTTCCTAATTTTATTCTTCCCTGCAGGAACCAAAATTTAGACGTACTATGCCAATTATTGCAAAGCCTTTGCTCTCATAGGAGCCTTCTAAACTCCACAAAATTTGAGTTGTAAAGCATAATTGCTTGGTGGAAACAGGATATCGTGCACATTTCTTCCTCCTTCCCATTGTTTTGTATAAAATAAATCATTTGACGAATGAAACAATGGTGTGGAGGAAGAAATGTGCATGATACCTTGACTCTCATGCATCAATCAATTACGCTTTATAATCAAGTTTTGTGTAGTTTTGAACGCTCCTATGAGAGCAAAGCTTTAAAAAAAAATGGGACAGCGCGTCTCAATTGCGACATATGTTGGTCTCAATTGCGACCAATCTTCGTCGCAATTGAGACACCAAACTAGCACCATTTACATCGTGAGTATGGCTCCAGCATCGAAAGCTAAGGGTTTGTCGTCGGAATTCCAACTCAAAATTGGGCAAGTTTATGTCAAAATTGGGAAAATAACAATTTACGCTAGATAGAGAAATGGACGAAATTTGTGTCGATAAATCGACGTTTATGTAGTCAAAATTTTGATGCGCAATGAATGTGGCAGAAAATTGACCAAATTTGTTCGATGACGACTTTGGTGGCTTTAGCGACCAACTTGTGTCAAAATTGAGACCTTTTCGCGTCACAAATTAGGCCTAAATTTACTAGTGTATGGCAATGCATGCCTAGATCCTAACAAAGTACATCCTTCTTTACTACAAATGCTGTGAGAACTTGAGAAAGAAGACCCACGCAAGAATTATTTTCTTGATAACAGATAATCTCCTGATCCAAATGTTAGGAAGGATTCATCTAGTGCTTCATGCATGAAAGAAGATGAGGATTCTACATCTAATCAAGGAGATGGTCGAGACATTGTATCTATAGAAGAAGAATGGTCCGGTAATGTATCAAGGAATCATTGTGAAAATTTCCAAACCCAAGAAAAACTATTTAGTCATCTCAATTGTAATAGAAAAGATAAAAGAAATATCAGAATATCAAGAAACTATGCAACATAGGATTGAAGATGAGGAAAATGTGGATCAAGGTGAGTTTCATATTACTTTTATTCCTACTTGGTGCCTCGATGCTTCAGATGATGACTTCCTATGTGGAGAAGATCTTCCCATTTATCCTTCCATGATCATTCACGATGAGGAATCTATTGATCATGTCAATACTTCAGATGTTCTGGCACAATATGAAATCACTACCATTGATGGAGATAAAAGAACCAATGGACTTCTACAAATATCTACTTTCCCTGAGGAAATGAAGATCTTTACATTTGATGATATTGATGAACTTGTGATTAAAAGATCAGTTGATGAAAAAGATAAAAATCAACTTCTAGGAGAAGAAGATGAACCATATAACTTTGATTCTTTTTCATGCATACCAACTTTCACATTTCATGAAAGATTTCTTGGAGAAGAAATGATGATTCAAAAGGGGATAGATATCATTGAACATATTGAAAATGAAAGCTATATGGATATGAAGACAAGTTCCGCTATTCTGATGGAAGTGAAATTAAATTCCTATGGATCATTCAAAGTTCAAGGAAATCCTCTTTTTGAGTCTTTTCATCAAATAGGAAATTCTATGCCAAAGAACTTCTATGAGAAGAATAACCATAATGAAGAAAGTAATGAGTTAGCAGAGGATCTCATGGAGGAATCTAGTAAAGAAAACTCTTATGATGTATTTACTCCAAGATTGTGCTCAAAATCTTTGGATGGTAAATTTCTCTATGAAGGAAATGTTTACTTAAATCCTCTATTCATAGAGAAAGGTATTTCTGTTGATGACCCTCAAGTTGGTATTCAAAGACAAGGTTTGATGGCTATAACTCCACAAGTTGCTTCACGTCATAGATTATATGAAGGCAATACAATATGAGGTTTGATATAGTTGAGTCTTAATCACCAGAAAGATCTTCAAAAGGAGAATTTTGATATTAATAGAAGGGAAATTGAAGTGATGACCAACCATGTTGACCATGATATCAGTATAACTTCAAGATAATCTTTTGGAAGATAAGGAAGAAGAAATGGATCATGAGAAAATTCAACATAACATGGATGTGCATCCTAGTTGGAGTAATTTTATAGAGGATTCAGCCATGACCATGCCCATGGAAAAGCAAGAGTATCTAGTGTCAGAAACAAGTTCAAGACTTCATGATGATCAATCACTAGAAATCCAATTAGAGGGCTTGCCAAATAGAGGGGAAGATCAAAAATGCATTCAGAGACTTGAGAATCTTATACTTCAACTCTTTCAAAATGAAGTTATCAATGGCATGCAACAGGAAGCAAGATTAATTTTAAAGTTTGAGATTTTTTATGAAGCCTGGTTATTTGGATATGTCCTATCATCTAGAGATGTGGGTCATGCTACAAATCTAATAGTAAGAATTCAAGTAGCACACTTATATTTGAACCCATGGAAGCTTAAGAATTGCCACATGTTGGTGCGCCATGGTATTTATTTTCCCACCCTGTGAATGGATTTGCATGATTATACCTTGAGTCACTGGAGGTAGGGAAATCTAACCTGTACATAGTCTAGTTAGGAGTTTGTGGTGCTTTAGTTTTTCTTTCTGCTATCCCATTTTTGGTGTTTGTTCCCTCTTTGTAAATTGGTTCCTCAGGTGACTCTATTTTACAGCCCAATGGATAAGGCACTATTTTATTCTAGATTCAAACTTCGTCCTTGTCAGTCCTTGTCCCAAGTTAGAACCAACTATTGCTTGGTCATAAAGTGTTTCAATTTTTGAAACTGTTAATCCCCTGGTTATGTGTGAAATATATCCCATTTTGATCATTGAAATGACCATTTTATCTCTAAGTTTTCATGAGTTTTTGAATCTTCATGTCTCCGGCTCGTCCTTAGCTCTGCCCAGCACTTCAAAATTTTAAAATCTGACTTCTGAGCTCCAACTTATCACAGGTTAATGTTGAGACACAAAATACATGTTTTCAAGTCTATCATTAACCATTAACCTCTCAAAAGGTTAATGATAACTTTCAAATTGTGCATTTTGGAGTAAGTTAATTAACCTCTCCAAAAAAGAATTTTTCTTAACCTCTCAAAGGTTAATGATAACCTTCAAAACACACATTTTGGAGTAGGTTAATTAACCTCTCCAAAACACATATTCTCTAACCTCTTTGAGATGATTATTAACCTCTTGAATTTCTTGATGAAGGATTAGATATGTGAATGACTCAAAATCAATGATCATAAGAATTCATGTTTCCAGTAACAAGTTTGCTAAGATGTGGAGAGAGTTACAGGTAGTCTGAAATGACAAGAATATCAATGCCCATAGACTGTATGATAGAATGCCTCTTGACATCACATGGGACTCCAAGTTCATAGTGTAATTGCAGAGGAATGGTGTGTAATCACAGAGAAGCTTGTAAACTATTTTATTGAATGCTGACCTGCTGGTTATTAAAAGAAGCCAAACGCATCTCGAGAGAGAGGAGGCATGTAATGGTAAAAAGAAAGAAGAGTACACTATTGGAGCCATATGATGGACTAAAGTTTTGTCTCAGAGATTGCTCATGTTTTGAGGAGAAGGCAGTCATTTTCAAACTTTTGAATGCTCTTTGCCATTAAAATACGTGCTACAAATAAGGCAACAAGTAGGCAAGAAATGATGATTATCAGTTATAGAGCTTGCTTGAGTTTTGAAGAGAAGTAAGTAGATTTGAATGTGAATATAAACATATTAAAGGAACCCAATAAGATGTGGATACCTCAAGTTTTATGTAGATGTGAAACTTCATGGATCCAAACATGACAAGTGTTTGATCAAATGCACTGAAATACCTCATTGCCAGGATTACATATGTAATAAACGTTTTAATTTTGAATGAAAACTATCATCATTAAAAAATGTGAGCTATACTCATGTTGGTAGCAGCAACTTTCCTTCTTCTCTCAATATGCTTGCCTATCCAACTACAGTCCAAGCATAGACAAGGCACATTACCTATTTTCACTATATATGTTACCTATTTTCACTATCTTCTCTCAATATTACATCCCATGGGTAGATAGATAGTGTAGGGGAGTTATTTGATTAAAATCCTGCACATAAGCAATCCACAGTCACGGAGAAAAAGAGTGAGAAAGTGCCTAGGAGCTTTTTGATATCAAAGGGAAAATTGCCACCACTGCTAAAGCAGCTATAGATGGACATTTGTAAATTTATGCTTCTCCATACTGCTCTAAATTTGAAGGAAAAGAGAGTCATGATTATTTTTAGACATAACACAGCCATGAGAGATCGGTGTTCCATCCCAATAAAGCAGTAAAAAGGAAAGATTAACTGCACTAGGAAAAGCTTTTTTTTTTTTTGGTTGAAGAGTATGACAGGTTGGCTGAATCAATGCAATAGAATGGACACTTAGTTGCAGTATAAGTTGCTATATAAAAAGGAAAATGGTCTGGATGATAATGTTTTGACACTTGAAGAAATCCGGTTAGGTGTTGAATCAAGAGGAACAAACCTTGCTAATATTGATCACATTGTTCTACATCGTGCACTCAAGTTGGTGGAACATCATCACAAAGCTGTACTATTCAAAGGAGCATCAAGAATGATGAAGGCATATATTTGGTAATGCAAGCATCTATCTAAACATGATAGGTAGAAAGGTCAGATAGAAATAGCATAGAAAGGATGGGTGCCCCTGGAGAAAACTTTATGTAAAGATATAAATTCAGGATGTATTGAGAAATATAATGATGCTGCACTTTCTTTCAATACACAACTCATGTCAATTGTCAACATGGTGAAATTCTTCATCCAGACATTAAAGTGGTTTATGTAGATATCTACAATAGTTCCATGGACATTTTTCAAAATCCCTCCAAATATCAATTTGAGTTGTCTAGCAGGGATCGATAAGGATTGATAATTCAATCTTCTTCTCAAAATATCTAAGGTCCAAGTTTGAAGTCACATTGGTTAATTTTGTTGAGGTTAATTAACCTCATCCAAATCACGTATTTGGGGGTAGTTACTAACTAGAGAAGGGTAGTTATTTAACCTCTGTGTCTATATAAGGCTCTTTTGGGCTTTGTAAAAGGACTTTTTGGCTTTGGAAAAAGGGAGCACTATGCTAAAATTTTGATTAGGAGATGATATTTGGAAAGTATGTACAAATTTTGTCTTTGTAATAAAAAATTCCTCTTGAGTTCTTGGTGCAAGAAAATAAAGGAACGTACAATTTGAGTTCTCTTCTTCTAAATCTAAATTGTTAAAAATGTTGATTCTCTTTGTAGTGAGCATTCTCACGGTATGGTGTAGATGTTTATGAATCTGTGGATCATCATTGTGCTAGTAATAGTTTTCAAGCATAGATCTTGATTGTTGCTATTAGCGGTTTTAATTTAGTAGTTTAGGAAAGCTTTGGAGTTGTGTGGTGCATTTTTCATCATGAGCTTTCTCACCTTTTAGTTTTAGATTCTTTATTGGAAAAGCTTCAAAATCATATCATATGAGGGAGCTGCCCCTCTAAATGCAGAGGAAGGCTGCATACCAAGGGCCTATCCAATTGTTGTGAATGGTTTGCCACACACTCCTTTGAAAATATTTTACTATGACAAATCTGTTTACCAACAATATGCTTTAATGAACATAGCCATATAGGGAGATTTAAGCATTGTCCTAGCCAAAGAATGCAAAATGTGTCACCTGAAAGTCCTATTTCACCATCTAGATTTGTTCTTGCTGCTGAAATTCACATCCTACATAAGTAGGTGGTTGGATCATGTACAATGTGCAGGTCATATAGTATTTATGAGTGTAGTTCATGTTGTAAGAATCTTAGAGCAATAACACAACCATTGTGTATGGAGTCCAAGAAATAGCTTACGAGTCTATTATGAAGCTCGATGGGCATGTATTGGCCATGAAGCAAGATGTATTATTTTAAAAAGTAGTCACCAACAGTATAGTTGAATGAATTAATGTGGAAGCAATGGTGATTTTCTAGAGCTTGATCAATTGATAGTATCTGTGGTTGGGAAGATAATTCAGATGATTTATATGTCTCTACTATGATAGGAGTTTATGGGTTCTATTTTGTTTGGCATGATCTCTTTGGTGACATATTATCTGTTAAGCCTAAGGAGGTCTTAGAAAGACTAGGTTTAAACAAATAGAAGGCTGTTGCAGAGAAAGTATTCACAATTATGAAAGAAGATGTTGTAATACTTATGTTTTTAGTTGTATTTACAAATGAAGTTAATTATGAACAATATGCATGTACCAATAAGACTATAGGAGGATGATTTATGAAGATGAGGTTTAACCAAATAGAAGGCTATTGTGGAGAAGGCATTGACGATTACAAAGAAGATGTTTTAATACTTATGTTTTTAGTTGTATTTAGAAATGAAGTTAACTATGAATAGATTGCATGCACAAATAAGCCTATAGTGGAATTGTATAGAAGCATATATAGAAACATCATTTTGGAAAAATTGCAAGCTTATGGCAATGGACGACCTACTTGAAATGTTATAGATGGAGAGGTTGAAGATATGCTGGGAGCATGAACAACCTCCAAAAATGCAGCAGATAATAAATATAAAAAATGCAGCAGTTATGCATGGCAGTTAAAATTAATTTTGCCTAGAATAAGGAAGAATTTACATGAAGATTCTTTTCATCAGGCATATATTTAGGAACTGCGCTTAAAAGTTTAATTGAAGTATGAGCAATAATTTTAGAACTTGAAATCACCTTAAAGCATGCTTTGGTTTTGGAAAAAATAAAAACTGTAGTAGATTAGAAGCTGTAAACCGTTGTTTGAGAGGTACATAATGCATGTGTTATAAGATGCATTACTCATGCTTCGCTACCATGAACAATTACTATGATATATCTATTATGAAACTTATTATTCAATGTGCAATATGTATAATATAGGAGCTGTGCAATCTATTAGAATATGGTAGATATTTGTAGCAATTCAAATCAAATATAGACAACTTCTAATTTCTACTATTTCTGCTGTATAATAGTTTTCAGAAAAAGGCTATGAGTCTAAGCTTGGGTTCAATTAGAAGCTGTAAATTGTTCTCTGAGAGGTACATAATACGTGTGCTATAAAATAGCATGACTCATACCTCATTACCATCAACAATTACTATGATATATCTATTATGAAACTTATTGTTCAATGTGCAATATGTATAATACAGGAGTTGTGCAATCTGTTAGAATATGGTAGATATTTGTAGCACTTCAAATCAAATACAGACAACTTTCAATTATTTCTACTATTTCTGCTGTATGATAGTTTTCAGAAAAAAGCCACAACTCTAAGCTTGGGTTCTGATATAGTTACTCTTAACCCCTACCAAGAAACAGAGTGATGGGCTTAAATTTGCAAATGCAATTTGTTTGGGTACAAAGCATGGTGAACAGGTCATATTCCAAACCTAGCAAACCTTTGACAGTTTATTACAGCAAGAATCAAATACACTGAAATTGTTGACAGGGAAGAATTGTTCCACGAGTTTCAACATTTCCAGCAGGTATCCGTGCCCTTGCAAACTATGTGCACAAGAAGGGCCTTAAGCTAGGAATATATTCAGATGCAGGGTAATGGAAGTGTGAACCGTGATTGCTAAAAATAGGAGGAACTATTTTAAAGCTAAGTTTTTCTAATGGTTTTTACTCTTTATGGTTGCAAAGTCTATCTTGAAATACAAACAGAAGTTGCCGGTGAGTTTAAATTTATTTGTGATGGAGCCCATACTTCCAATGAGCATGACAGTCAACAACAACCAGTTCAAAATGAAATTCTCTCTGTCGATGCTCAGACCTCCATGGAAGAAGCAGAAGATTCAAATCCAACTGATGACGCTCCTATTTGTCCCAACGACAACGTCAGTCAACAAGACCTGGCTCAAAATATAAGTCCCAAGTCGCCTTGCTAGACTACCCTTTTCAAGCAGCTTGCAATAAGGGACAAACAATTTATCATAAATGTACATGGTTTCTTTTACAATTTTCCCCCAAATATTGACATGTAGAAATCTCGTTTGTTTGCAGTGTTAAAAATGTGTCTCTCTTTCTTTTGAATAATGTAGATATAGTTCAATTTGTGTTTCTTCAAATATATAAAGGATCCGTGATAGATATACAAGAAAAATGAACAAAGTGAAAGTGAGGTGTATAGGGAGGTTATGAAATGGGTTTTATGGAGGGATTGTTGATTTACATTTATGACAATGAGTTATCATATTAATAAAAGATCCGTGATAGATACACAAGAAAAATGAATAAAGTGAAAATGAGGTGTATAGGGAGGTTATGAAATGGGTTTTATTGAGGGATTGTTAATTTACATTTATGACAATGAGTTATCATATTAATAAGTGAAAGATAAGAATATAAAGAAAGGTTATACATGTGTTCTTTTCACTGATCCTTATACATGCAACTCCCTATTAGAAACAATTAAATTTTTTCCTATTCATTGGTGCATTCATGCTAGGATGAGATTATCTTTATGGGATAGGTGGTATATGGTATTTGGCCTACAAACTTTTAATAATTATGAGGTGCCTTTATATTTTTTTTGACAAAATCTATACTATGAGTTCATCCTTGGTGAGAATGTTGGAAATGAGAATAGAGTAACTGAGAGGGGGAGGGGGTGAATCAGTTACTACAAAAACTTTTCACAGTCCCTAAGATGTCTGAATATACCCTTGATCTGATTAATAAAATATTGAAACTTGATAATGCAGCAAATGATAAATATTAAGAACTGATATGATATCATGCACAAAGTAATTTAGCAATTAAGAACACAAGAGACACTAGATTTAACGTGGAAACCCAATATGGGAAAAACCACCAATGTAACTTTTTCACTCTTCTGAAGTGAGCCCTGTTAGGAGCCAACCCTGTTAAAAGTTACAAAAACACATTGTTAGATGTGACCCTATTAAAGGATTTAATCACCCTGTTAGGAGTGGCTTTGCTAGAGGTCTTTAGAACAATTCAACTGAACTGTCACCTTGTTAGAGGATTTATTGAATGACTGTTAAACCAACTCTGTTAAGAGATTTTGAATACACTGTTACAATGGTTAGAAAGCAACAATGAAATGACCTGATATAATGTGCAACTTATCTTTGTTGATTGCAGATCTTTGTTATGCTTGATTGGATCCTTACTGATCAAATACAACTTTGCAGCTCCTTTAACAGATCTGATCCTTCATTAGACTCTTCTCAACATTTGCCTCTTTATACTATAATTCGCATTCATAACTTTTTTTCATAATCACACACTTTAATTCATAACTTAAATGACCATATATACCTTTCAAATTATCTTAGTTGGCTCAAATCACTGACTAAAACAAACAATTACAACAGTCGGCTAAAACTAATTAATTAGAAAATCCCTATACTGGCCGACCTTGCACGGTGAACTTTGTTCAAAAAATAATTCCTGTGTTAACTGACTGAGCTCGGTTGATACAGCGAACTTCGTGACAAACCATCAATCGCCAGGAGAACTCGGTAATTACTGAGTTTCCTGAGATAACCGAGTGAGCTCGGTGGAAACTAACCTTTGGAGATCGAGTGAAGCTTGGTTAACACTGACTTTTCCATAGTTCATTTGATGACCGGGTGAGCTCGGTGGAAACTAACCTTTGGAGACCGAGTGAAGCTCGGTTAACACTGACTTTTCCATAATTCATTTGATGACCGGGTGAGCTCGGTGGAAACTAACCTTTGGAGACCGAGTGAATCTCGGTTAACACTGGCTTTTCATATTTACTTCATTGATCGAGTTAGCTCGGTTAACATTGTCTTCCACATTTCCTTCGATGACCGAGTGAGCTCAGTTGGCACTGTAAATTGCATTGCAGACTGTCTGAGCTCGGTGAACTTGAGACTAATGATTGATATGAAATTTGTGTGACATCAAGGACAACATTATCCAACAATCTCCCTCTTTGGCATTGATGGCAACACAACATGTCATAACAGAAATGAAATTTTGAAAACAAGTTCAAAAAGATAACAAACTTCTTCCTCTTTCAATAGTCTCCCTCTGTTAAGGGACTTCATGGAAAACTTTTCAAATCTTCACAAATTTTAGAAGTTTCAGAAGGATATGATAGTAAGATCTCTCCCTCTTTGACAACACATGCCAAAGACATCAGAAGTTAAGTGAATTATAATGTGCCTTTAGTACTGATTCATATGCAATGATTTCTGATTAAACTGCATCAACAGATAGATCTTCAATCCTGTATGCATTGATGCATCACTAGAACTTATTTTTAGTGAACTTCAGATAGAGGAATGACCCCTAACTTACCTCTGTGATACAAAAATGCATCCTTAGGTAAAGGCTTTGTGAATATGTCAGCAATTTGTTCTTTTGTATGGACATATTCCAATCTGATCTCCTTGTCTTGCACCAATTCTATGACAAAATGATATTTTATTGCAATATGCTTGGCCTTGGAAGGCATCACTGGATTCTTAGATATGTTGATTGCACTAGTATTGTCACAGAACATGACAATTGGTTCTTTGATTTCCATCTTCATTCCTTGCAATAACTACTTAAACCAAACAATATTTTAACAATTTACTGCTGCAACAACATACTCTACCTCTATTGTAGATTGGGATGTACAATTTTGTTTTTTTCTTGTCCAGGAAACTAATCTTTTTCCAAGAAAGAATGCTCCTCCACTTGTGCTTTTTCTGTCATCAAGGTTTCCTGCCCAATCAGCATCAGTAAACAATTTCAAATCTAAATTACCTCCAAATTTGTACCATAAGCCATAATCTTCAGTTCCTTTCAAATATCTCATTATTCTTTTGATTGCCATCAGATGAGTTTCTCTTGGCTTTGCTGAAAATCTTGCAACAATACCAATTGCAAGGGCAATATCTGGCCTGGTATGAACTACATATTGCAATTTTCCAATCATAGATCTATACAATGTTTGATCCACCTCTTTGGATTCATCATCTTTGGTAAGTTTCAATCCAGTACACATAGGATTTCCAATAGGTTTATAGTTCTCCATACCAAACTTTTTCAATATCTCCTTGATGTATTTTTATTGAGTGATGTAGATGCCATTCTTATTTTGTTGAATTTGAAGACCAACAAAGAATTTTATTTCACCAAACATAGACATTTCAAATTCTTTGTTCATTTGTTCTGAAAATTCTTTGCAAAGATCATCATGCCCTGTGAAAACAGTATCATCTACAAATATTTATGCCAAGACAATTTTATTATCTGATCCTTCCTTTATATACAAGCTACTATTATCATTAGTTCTTTGAAAACCAATCTGAATAAGATAGTTATGCAATCTTTCATACCATGCTCTAGGGGCTTGTTTCAGACCATACAGTGCCTTGTGTAATTTGCAGACCATGTCCTTTTTATCTGGATCAACAAAGCCTTCAGGTTGTTCAATGTAAACCTCTTCATCCAATATTCCGTTGAGGAATGCTAACTTGACATCCATCTGATAAAATTTGAATCCTTTGTGAGCAGCATATGCAAGTAAGGTTCTGACTCCTTCCAATCTTGCAACAAGAGCAAAGGTTTCTCCATAATCTATGCCTTCTTCTTGAGAGTATCCTTTGCATACCAATCTGGCTTTGTTTCTGGATACTTTACCATCTTCAGTTAACTTGTTTTTGAATACCCACTTGGTTCCCATTACATTCTTATTTTTAGGCCTGGGTTCTAGAGTCCATGTCTTGTTCTTCTCTATCTGTTCTATTTCCTTGTTCATTGCCTCAATCCAACTATCATTTGTCAATGCATCTTTAATGCTTCTAGGTTCAAAATCAGCAAGTAAACAAGTATTTTTCAGTTTGCTTCTTGTCAAAATTCCTTCAGACTTGTCTCCAATGATCTGATCTGGTGCATGATGTCTTTTGACATATTTAGCTAATATAGGTTCTTTGCCTCTTGAATGAGTTTCATTGCTATCTCCTTGTGCTTCAATTTCATGTTCAGGCTGTTCTGGTTCAGTAAGAATTGGCTCAAGTGCTTTAGACTCGGTAGATACTTGCTCGGTAGTGTCTGAATGTTGTTGTGGCTCGGTTTGAACTTTTTGCAGCTCGGTTACTGATGACTCGGGAGTTGAGGATTCTTGAGTGAACGGTATTCTTAGTATAGTATCTGGTTCAATGTAAACAAATCTTCTGTAATCTTCAGGTACCTTTTTGTTTTCTTTTTCAGATTTTTCTGCAAACTCATCAACTTTCACATGTGCACTTTCTATAACTTTGTGAGTGGATAGATTTAAACATCTATATGCTTTGCTTTTGCAAGAATATCCTAAAAATATTCTTTCATCACCTTTTACATCAAATTTTTTTTTTCTAGATTCTTTCAAAATATAACATTTGCTTCCAAATACTTTTAGATAACTTACATTGGGTTTGTAGCCATACCATAATTCATAGGGAGTTTTGAATGAGTCCTTCTTCAACTGTACTCGGTTTAAGGTATGAACTGCAGTGCTGATGGCTTCCTTCTAGTATTTGATAACAACCTTCTTTTCTATCATCAAAGTTCTTGCACAATCCATGATGGATCTGTTTCTTCTTTCAGCTATTCCATTTTGTTCAGGAGTTCCTGGTGCTGAGACCTGTCTTTTAATACCTTTTTCAATGTAGAAGTTGTTGAATTCATGTGAGATGAATTCACCACCTCTATCTGACCTTAAGCATTTTAGTCTTTTTCCTGTTTCTTTTTCTGCTCTTGCTAAATACCATTTGAATTTCTCAAATGCTTTTGATTTATTCCTTAGATACATGACAGTCATCATTCTTGAGTAGTCATCAACAAAAAAAATAAATTTTTTTTCTCCAGTATAGCTTTCTATTCCAATGGGTCCACATAAATCAGTATGCACAATTTCCAATATATCTTCAGACTGATAGTTCTTACTTTTAAAACTAGTCTTTCCCATTTTACCAATCTGACAATTCTTGCATAGTCCAACCTCAGGTTTCTTAATGTTAGGAATGCCTCTTACTTTTTTGAATTTGCTTATTTTTACCAGGTTATCAAAATTGACATGACACAACCTTTTATGCCATAACCAACTTTCTTCAATTTGAGCAATAAAACATGAGCATTCACCAAGTTCTAGATAGAACAAGTTACCTTTAGTTTGGGTGCCAGATTCTATCAGCTTTCCTTGCTCATTCAACAGTCTTGCTTTTCCATGCATGAATTCCACCTTGAATCTAGTATTGAGTAACTGTTCCACGCTTAACAAATTATGTTTAAGACCTTCAACCCAATAGGCATTATTACATACAAGTTCTTTGGTTAGACAAATTCTTCCTCTTCCTTTTATGAAACAAGGTTCATTATTACCAAACCTTACACTACCACCATCATAGTCTTCAAACTGATGAAACTTAGTTTTATCACCAGTCATATGATGTGAGCAACCACTGTCTATAATCCATGTATCATTCTTACTTATATGAGAGACAAGTGCCATTTTATCCTCCTCATCACTGTCAGAATCATCTTTAACGGCAATATAAAAAATTTCATCCTCACTATTATTAGAGTCTTTAGAATTTTCAGCCATGAAGTATGATTTCTTACCTTTATTCTTGAATGTTTTGAAGTCTTTCTTGCAATTCCATTTCTAATCTTTCTTTTCATCATTGTTTTTCTTGTTTGGACACCTTGCTGCAATATGACCAATTTCTTCACAAGAAAAATAGATTAGAGGAACTTTACCTTTGTATTTTCCTCTGCCTCTAGAGTATTTTCTTGCTAGTAGAGCTTCAATCACTTCGAGATCACTGTCTGAATTTTGGCTTGATTCATCTTCACTTTCTGACTGAGATTTCTTCTCCTTTTTGTTTTTCCCTTTGAGTGAGAGCTTGGCTTGAAATGCTGATTCAATGTTTTTGGAGGATGGAACATAGTTATCAAAGTTATCTAGTTCAAATGTAGTTAGTCTTCCAACTACGGTCTCAAGATTTATTTGATGATTTGCTTCACACCTTCTTTCCTAAATTGCAGAAACTCTGATTGAATAAATGGGAAGAAAGGTTCTGAGAACTTTTCTTATAATTGTTTCTCCTTTGATATCACATCTAGATGCTCTGATTGCACTCACACATGCTTTAACTCTTTCAACATACTTTGCAATGTTTTCATCCTCTTTCATCCTCATTTGATCAAATTTTCCTCTTAGACTTTCTGCTTTTGCTCTTCTTACATTATCATCTCCTCCATAGATCTCTTTTAGCTTGTTCCACATCTCAAAGGCAGTTGTGCAGTCCTTAATGTCATCAAATTCTTCATAACTGAGAGTGGATGCTATGTCTATCATCATATTTTTGTGAGTCTTCTTTTCAGCAATGTCATTAACTGACAATGTGCCAGGAGGTTCTTCATATTTTTCTTCAAGGTATTTTAGTCCAGTATCACCAACAGTAGCCAGATGAAGTCTCATCAATCCTTGCCATGCAGAGAAGTTGTCTCTGTTGAGTTTTGAAATTTCTCTTTTGTAAGACATCTTGATCTTAGACTTAGATCCTTGAAATCTTTTCTTGCAAGCACCAAAAAATCTGATACCAATTGTTGGAAATGAGAATAGAGTAACTGAGAGGGGGAGGGGGTGAATCAGTTACTACAAAAACTTTCCACAGTCCCTAAGATGTCTGAATATACCCTTGATCTGATTAATAAAATATTGAAACTTGATAATGTAGCAAATGATAAATATTAAGAACTGATATGATATCATGCACAAAGTAATTTAGCAATTAAGAACACAAGAGACACTAGATTTAACGTGGAAACCCAATATGGGAAAAACCACCAATGTAACTTTTTCACTCTTCTGAAGTGAGCCCTATTAGGAACCAACCCTATTAAAGGTTACAAAAACACACTGTTAGGTGTCACCCTGTTAGGAGTGGCCTTGCTAGAGGTCTTTAGAACAATTCAACTGAACTATCACCTTGTTAGAGGATTTATTGAATGGCTGTTAAACCAACTCTATTAAGAGATTTTGAATACACTGTTACAATGGTTAGAAAGCAACAATGAAATGACCTGATATAATGTGCAACTTATCTTTGCTGATTGCAGATCTCTGTTATGCTTGACTGGATCCTTACTGATCAAATACAACTTTGTAGCTCCTTTAACATATCTGATCCTTCATTAGACTCTTCTCAACATTTGCCTCTTCATACTATAATTTTCATTCATAACTTTTTTTCATAATCACACACTTTAATTCATAACTTGAATGATCATATATACCTTTCAGATTATCTTAGTCGGCTCAAATCACTGACTAAAACAAACAATTACAATAGTTAGCTAAAACTAATTAATTAGCAAATCCCTATACTGGCTGACCCTGCATAGTGAACTTTGTTCAAAAAATAATTCCTGTGTTAACCGACTGAGCTCGGTTGATACAACGAACTTCGTGACAAACCATCAATCGCTGGGAGAACTCGGTAATTACTGAGTTTCCTAAGATAACCGAGTGAGCTTGATGGAAACTAACCTTTGGAGACCAAGTGAAGCTCAATTAACACTGACTTTTCCATAATTCATTTGATGACCGGGTGAGCTCGGTGGAAACTAACCTTTGAAGACCGAGTGAAGCTCAGTTAACACTGACTTTTCCATAATTCATTTGATGACCGGGTGAGCTCGGTGGAAACTAACCTTTGGAGATCGAGTGAATCTTGGTTAACACTAGCTTTTCATATTTCCTTCATTGATCGAGTTAGCTCGGTTAACACTATCTTCCACATTTCCTTCGATGACTGAGTGAGCTCGGTTGGCACTGTAAATTACATTGCAGACTGTCTGAGCTTGGTGAACTTGAGACTAATGACTGATATGACATTTGTGTGACATCAAGGACAACATTATCCAATAGAGAAGCCAAATTACTTTGACATCCGTAAGTTCCAAGGTAGAAGGAAAAAATTTGTGCTTGATAGATCTGGGGCATGTAGGGAGGTACCAACATATGGGAGGGGATGTATACAATAGAAAAAACATGTATCATGTTGTGGTCCTAACATTTATAAAAGAGTATATTGATTTACAAACCTTTCATGTAATTGCATCGTTGACTAATGTCATCATTTAGCATGGCACATAGTTAGCTGGTAGAGTGGATGGATTACCACCTACAACACCTCCACCATCATCACATGTGCCATTAGGGTAATTGTATCCTATGATAGCTCCATCATCATCAGTTGCACCACCAATGGTGTCTCCTTGTGCTACCTACATCATCATCATGTGCAATGTTAGAGTTATTGGTGCCTAGTTGACATGTATGTTTTAGCTACCAATGTATATGTGATGGTGTAGAAACTAAGGTGAGTGTGGATGAATTGACATCCCATTCATATATACATTGTGTGAAGACCTTTTATGCATCCAAATATGGATATTTGATGCTTATAGATAATTTTATGGCAATGGTCTTTAGTGGAGAGGAGACACAAGTTTGTTTATTTGAGTTTTTACAAGTTATCATTTTAACCATTTAAATATAAGAAAAGTAAATAGTTTTTTATTTTATAGAATATTCTAGATTGATATGTAAACAATACACAATATAAGGTGTAGCAAGTAGTACTAGAAATCCCCACAATACTTGTTTAGCTAGAGATGCAAGATTTGTAGCAAGAACACTTGAGGTAAAGTTTTCAAAATATTTTCAAAAGTACAATAATACATTGGTATTGAAATGTTATTTCTTAATTTCTATGACACTAAAAATACAAAGTTCCCTCAACCAATCTACTAACTCCTCACACATTTAGCAAGTGTATCAACAACTTATCAAGTCTAACCCTATAATTCTCAACAATGTCCTTAAAAGTATCAAATCAAAGAATTCCTCAAATTTTTATACCTAAGCCACCATTCTATAGAAAAAATTTTAAACCCTCACCAAACCCTTGTTTTAACTAGGGCTTTCTCATTTCCTAATCTCATGGCACTATTTCTTAAAATGAATGGTTGATTCACTTTTAGATAGACACATCGAGACAATTCCAATCATAAAAACATAGTGTTATTCACCTAGATCTTCTAGTGTTGTTGG
The DNA here is from genome assembly GCA_028749045.1 of Cupressus sempervirens. NCBI lineage: Eukaryota > Viridiplantae > Streptophyta > Pinopsida > Cupressales > Cupressaceae > Cupressus > Cupressus sempervirens. The sequence continues at coordinate 549,938,104 of CM053791.1, read as the reverse complement.
TTAGCCACAAAATCACTCACCTTTGCTTCACTAATTCCCATGGGTAATTGATAGAAACACCTTAGTTCACCACACATACTAAATAAGGTACTAGACTTTTCAAGTGATGTAGAGGTAACATACAAGAATATGATGGGCTCTCAAGATGGTATGAATTTATAAGGGAAATATAAGGACTTGTAAGGTTTGGCCAAATAGCCTAGTGACACCTAAATGGCTCCAAGAGGCTAAAACATAAATTATAACTTACCAAACACCGTAAATAAATTGGACCACTTTAAAATTCCTAATATGAGGTGTTCCAACAATTTTTATCCTTCCAATTAATGGGTTTGACTTTGATCACAAAATCAACCTACTAAGTCTAGAAGCTCTAATTAGCCCTCCAATGTTGTTCCCTCACAATTTTCTCCCACCTTTTCTAAAAAAATTAAAAATTAAATTACATAGTTAGATAAAAAAATTTGCTTTGCAAAGATGGGTGGTGACTTGATGTGCATTGAGTTGGCTATGATTGAGGAAAATGTGAGAAAGCCCTTGGTGTGGTATTTACTGAAGGAAGGTGGACTTGTCTCATTTATGGAGGTGCTTAATGGATACAACAAAAATTGCTCCATGCAATTTGTCAACTCCTAGGAGGACCGTAGAGTAACGATAAATGGTATCTTGTTCCTTATCTCTGAGGTAGTGATTGCTTTGGTGATGGGTTTGTCCTTAAAGGGTAGGAAGTGGCAGAAGGTGACTAGGGTGGCCGATGATGTGAGCTTGCAATGCTTCTTTGTGAATGGAGAGGAACCTATTCAGTGCAGAGGTGGTTTCATGCGAGAGAAGCTTCCCAAAACATGGAACGAGGTCTATTTGATTTTGATGAAGTACTTAACCCTGGAAAGAAGCTATGAAGTCTGTTACTACTACTACTTTCCTCTCCTTAATCATTTCCACCACCAAGATTTTATTTCTATTCCATTCTTTTTGTTGCATGAGCTAAAGGATTCTATTGTGGATGTGAAAGAAAAAATGAGGAAAGGGGTAAATTTTACCATTTTACACCAAGGTTTAATATTCATGCTGTATCAATTCCACCTTACCCTGGTCCCCTAGGATTGTGGAAGTTTACATCTTTGCCCATCCGAACCCCTGAACCCAAGTTGTCCCCCTTACGATCATGGGGCCTAGTGCCCCTACCCCAAAACCTTCACCTAGCAGGTTCCCTATGAAGCCCACCCCCATGGGGAAAAGAGGGAGATAAGAAAAAGGGAAAGAGAGGGAGGATGAGGAGTTGGAGTAGGAGGGGTGAGGGGTAGGTGGAGGTCAAGGAGGTTAGTGAAATCTAATGCTAAGAGGAATTTGAAAGTGGGGGCATCGCAAGAGGAGGAGATGGATTCAAAGGATTTGGGCCACACCAAATGGAGGATGAAAGAAAAGGCAACAAATTTTGGGGTGGGAGGAATGGAGGAGGAGGAGGAGGAGATTGTAGAGTCCTCCCGATCAGTTTTGGGTGAAGGAAGAAAGGAGAATAAGGATGTGTTGCATATTTCAACAATTTTTGATTTCGATTGTGTGGAACTAATGAGGGATCAATTCCCTAAAATAGTGGATAGGGTTCACTCCCTCATAATGATCTCCTCCCTTATCAAGGTTTTTTTAAAAGATGTTACTAACCCCTTGATTGTACAAGAAGCTACTAAGCCACAAATTGATGGCTGCCTTGGTGAGATTCAGAAGGCTGGTAGTGAGGTGCGAGAGAGAATCCAGGTGTTGGAAGAGAGAATGTGCTTACTCATTATGTTCATGGTTAAAGTAACACATGCAGCTACCACCATGCTAAGCCTACTCAAGGACACAGAGGGAGACCTATCTAAGGATAATTCAAAGATGTTGTTTGACTTCCTTAGGGAAGACTGGGCTAACATCCTCCTGAGGAGGAAGGAGGGCAAGAAATCTTAAGGTCTCTCTTCGTTTTATTTTTATGTTGTTTATCTGTTGGTTGTCAGACTTGAATGGTTGTAAGGTTGATAAACCTTTGTTTATATTTTACTATAGTTTCTTTAGTTTTAAAATAGGTAATATGTTTAAGCCTACTGATACTTTATTAATTATGGCTCTGAACCTTGTTTTTGTCTTACTTAGTGTTAGGGGTTATTTTTTTATTGGTAATCTATTAGTAGTTGACCAATTTGTCTGTTATGGGCCAGCCCCCTAGTTTTGGTTGCTTTTAATTCAAAAACATATCAAAATATTGGATATAGTTTTTTTGGACCATGTCCCTACTATTATACTTTGGCCCTCTTTTTAGGCTTAAAATTTCTCACTATTACAAAGGAAGTATATGATAAAATTATCTCCAAAAATCAGAATCTTGGAAAGTGTTATATTTTTACCCTAATTTAATTAATCTAAAATCATTTTTAACCCTTGAATTTTTTAGAGACAAAAGCCCAAAACCATCCTTAAATGACTCTAAAAATGAGACTTTCTCAATACATCTATCTCCAATCACTTCTTTGATGGTTTGAGGGATCCCACACCTTGTCCTAAACCTTTCAAAAATTTCCAAAAAGAAAAATTCCTCCATAATCCATATCTTCTACTTCTATAGGCTACCCTCTAATCTCATGTAACAAATCACACCGATCTCATCAATCTTATGGAGTACTTCTACAATCAACCACTTTTCCTACATATTATTGGTTAGTATGGTATTTTACATGTAAAATGACATCCATTATTTAAGAATTAGTAATTCATTAAAGGAGTGAGTCAAGTTATTGTATGAAAAATCACAATTAGTGCAAATGGAAACCCCCAAAATGAAAATCACGTCAACACAAAAATAGCAATAAACTTCTAACTAATCAAAATTACATATAATGTTGTGAATAAGATATCCTATATGAATTCAAAGCATTTTCTAATCAGACATTTCAATGAACAATCAAATATTTTAGGAACCAAATTTCTATTGCACTCAAAATTATGATCTTGTTGTACAATCACATGTTACTAAGCATTCACGCTTTACATTCATCATTTCATGACTTTAATGGTTGTCCCTCAACTTACTTAAATGAACCCAATCATTTGGGATGATTCCCATTATTAAAATATTCCATTATTCCAACTAGACTTTGAAACACTACATTATTTACATTATTGAAATGTGACAAACTTTGCCTTAATTATTCCAATTGACTTGCCTTGAAGTCTTCCATCCATCATTTTCCTTTGGGATCCTCTTGGTTGCATTCACTAAGATGAATTCAACCATCCTTTCAATATTGTCCACACCTTCTCTAAGATCCATTAAACATTGTAGAGCCATTGGTTTGGTTCTTTTAATCACCCATTGTAAGAATCAACTCACTATTATCAAATCCCTTATGATAGGTTAACAAAACAATGCTTATGATAAAGAATGCTCAATAAAACATTCAATGATGTTCATTTTCTTCTTGTGTTTTCTTTCCCTCATATGTTCTTCATACCCTTCTTGTGTATTCATGTCATTTATAATATTATCTATAATTTCTAAAAATTCTCTTTATTGTTATCTAAGGCATGTTGGGGGGCTCAAATTTCTCAAGTTGATGATGTCACACCTCCTGCCATTAACTTTGTCCCTTAGAGCTATGCGGTATCATATTTTGTAGACCTATCAAGTTTAATATTTTATCTAAATTAATCGTGTATCTCATTCTCTCCTCTTATGTTATTTGTGTTTTTGAATTAGGGTGCCCCACATAGCTCAAGGTTAGGAGAACAACACAAGAAATCTATGAGCACACCCAAATGTTATAAGTTATTAGATATAATTTAAGTCTATATTTTTAAATTTATTATGAATGAAAGTATATGTACATGTACTCAATATTTAATGAATATGTAATGACTTGTTTATTGAATATATGCAAAAACAATTAAGTGTTGTAGAGTTGATGAATGCACTTGACATTGTTGATATTTACGATAGGGAAAAGAAAAAATTGGCATATTTTATTTCAATTAAATTTCATCAATGTGTCATAACATGTTATGTTTTTCTAATCGATGAAATTGTCAAAGTTGCCTCATCTGTGGTGCTACCTCCTATGAGTATAGGACATGCATAGGAGGTTATTGTATGCATTTACTCTATATAAATATTAAATGTTTACGTTTACAAATGGGTATATGTATTTTTTTTTTTATAATTATTATCAATTTTTCTTGGTTATTAGCTTGTGTTAGTTATTTTTTACCTATTATAGTGCCATTCATGACTCCCTATAGAACCTTTATCATTTTTTTTTCTTAAGAGTCCCAATCATTAAATATGGGGTCAAACATGATAGTGGTCAAAGGTATGCATGTAGATTCTTGTTTGAAGTCCTATTTTAATCTCATTTTGGATTGCGTGTGTGTATGATAGAAATCTATAACACCTACATCTACAAGACTAACATTTTTATCACTTTCCATGTAGGCTGTACCTCACTAGCACTAATTCATTACTAGTCTTGCTTCCTATTAACATAGGAGACCTAGCTTAGGCTCCAATATCTATTTGTATTTTTACTCTAGATTTAGAATTCCCTAACACATATGTCCACAACTCTAACATTTTACCACTTACCATATAGGTTTTGTGCATGGCTATTGGTTTTTTCTTACAACTCATCCTTATATCTTCTAAGATTGTTTTATATAATCTACCAATTTAATTATTTATTTTTCTTGTATCATGCTTGTGAGGAAAGAAGCTTTTTATATTCTTTCTATTTTGTATTTTATTTTCTAAGTATCCAATTCCCTTAGGTTTTAATGGGACTTGTTTATCATGTGACATTGTTTTTTTTTTATGAAGGATTATGACTTGACTATGGATTCTCTCTTTTTGTAAAAGGTGTGTATCCTATGTCATCACTTCTTCTTTGTCAAGAAAAGCTATGTCCACTCTATACACTTTTCCTTCCTTTGGGCTAAAGTTTTTTATCCTTTATCCAAGGATCCCTATTTCACCTATATAGGGGAAATGAATAGGTGCATTATTGTTCTTCTTCCCCTCCTCTTAGAGACGTTATCTTGATCAAAAATTCCCATTGGATCAAAAATTCCCATTGGATAGGTGTCTTTTCGTTAATATTTTTCCCTTTTGAGGATCCTCTTTTCCATAGGTGATATATCCTTTTCACAATTGATTATGTTCTTATATTGTAAGGGTTAAGATCTGTCGATATGAAAATAGTCTATTTTGTTGCTTTAAGGATATGTCCTTGTTGTGCAAAGTAGGTATCCTATTTCTTTTCCTTCTCATGTCTACCATATAAACATGATAAGGAGTGGGGTATAAATACACCCTCCTTTTACATAATTTCTACTCACAATCATGAGTAGAAAATATAGTTACTAAGTATCGATTAGAGTACTTTAGCCTTAGATGCTTGTTATCCTTTCTAGGTTATTCTAAAATCCATTCATTGTTTCTTCATCTCTTTTATGCACACACACACACACACACACACACACACACACACACACACACACATGCACACACGTACACACACACATAGATATGTGCACAAATTTGTGGTACCAAAAGGGGGTATAAGTGGCCACATTTTTTTTTCTTTTTTTCCTTTTGAAATCAACAAGTTTTGAACTTCGAAAAGAATTTGAAGATAGTTACACTCAAAATTCTAAGATATGAAAAAAAAATGTAGTAGTCCTTTAAATATAGTTTCTTAACTACTAATAGTTTTTTAAAATGGTTTAGTTTTAGGCCCTCAAAAAAGAGGGCCACAAAAAGTGGTACTATTTTTCAAAAAAAGTATAACATTTTTTTTCATGAAGTATAGAATGGAGTCTAGTTTCTAAAAAAAAACTAACTTTTAAAATTCAATGAACGAGCTAAAATCTATACCCTAATTAGTGCATATTGGTATTTATGGATATACTTTCAAAATAAATTCTAGTTGAAAGGCTTGGAATATTATGAATTATAAATAAATTCTATGGCTATATAAATAACACAGAGATCTACACTATCATGTAACCTGATTTTATCAATACTCAACCACAACGAAACTTGAAGGAGAGCATAGAGAAAAACTCAAGCATTTTTTGTATGCTTGCTCCAAAACACATCTCACACCTGTTTAGAGTCTCCAAACCTTTGGGTTGGATCCCCAAGGAAAATCTAAGCCTTAGGCTTGGTTTAATCTAATGCTTTATATAACACGTGCATACAATGGAAAACATTTTTTAGTTCAAGCCTTACATAGGGAGAACACACCTTGTAAGCCTTTCAATAGAGAGGATGGATATGGAGAGAGAAAAGGAGAGAGGGAGATAAGAAGATAGGATAGAGAGTGAGAAAGAGTATAGAATGGGGAGAGAGTTGGGGATATGATGTAGGGAGAGAGAGAGAGAGAGGATGGATGAGAGTAGAGGAAAAAAGAGAGATGATGGAGAGAGAAGGGGATGGGGAAAGATCAAGGGATAGGATGGAGAGAGAGAGAGAGAGGGGGGGGGGGAGAGAGAGAGAGAGAGAGAGAGAGAGAGAGAGAGAGAGAGAGAGAGAGAGAGAGAAGGGGTTGGGAGGGGTGAGAGAGAGAAGGGGTTGGGCGGGGTGAGAGAGAGGGGGAGGGATGGGAGAGAGGGAGGGATGAGAGAGATAGGGAGGGATGGTAGAGAGAGAGGGATGAGAGAGAGAGGACATGGTATGGAGATAGGAAGAGAGAAATGGAGAGCAAGAGGGAGACAGAGAGAGAGTAGAGAGAGAGATAGAGAGAGAGAGAGAGGTATATGGGGTAGGGAGAGAGGTAGAGAGAACTAGAGAGCGAGAGGGGGAGAGCGGTAGAGAGAGATAGAGAGTGCGGATGGGGTAGGGAGAGAGGAAGATAGAAATGGAGAGCAAGAGGGGAGTGGGGTAGAGAGAGAGAGGATGGGGTAGGGAGAGAGAGAAATGGAGAGCAAGAGGGAGGGAGAGAGAGAGAGAGAGAGAGAGAGAGAGAGAGAGAGAGAGAGAGAGAGATTGTGTGTACGCACTATATTGTATACGCACTTTATAGTGCATACACACTATATCAAAACACAAAAATATGGTTAAGAGAAAATTTTGGGTCCCCATAACTCATATTTTCTATTTTTGTCCATTGTTTGTTTTGCTATTCTAACAAAAAAATGAGTTTCATGGCATTGGAAGCTATCAAACACCAAATTCAACCACTTGACACACTAATTTGAAGGGTTTTTGAACACTATTCATTTAGAAAAGGTTAGTGCACTCCTTTTTAAATATTTATTGTTTCTATACAGACATATTTCATTATTATTTGACAATTTGTTTAATATATAGTGAATTCATTGAAATAATTATAATTTGTATATGTATTTGAATAATTTTTTATTTACAAATTGTAAGTAATTTGGATGTTTGAATAATTTTACATATAGAAATCATCATTATATTAAGGAAGAAACTAAAAACACAAATAATGGAAGAGGGGGAGAGAGATTTGGAAATTAAACAAGATAAAATGAAATGATTATGTGAACAAAGAAACTTGCAATGCAATGATGAAGAATTGTGTTTCAAAGAGGAACACAAACCACTAATACAAATAAAGAAGAGGAAAAATTGGAAAGACAATGAGAACAAATGAGACTCTTATGCTCAAGAAGACAATTGAATTGTGAAGCTACACCATCTTCTAATGTTGGAGTCATATCATCATCTCATCTTGAAGAGACACCAAATTCTATGTCTGATGATGTACACACTCCATCATGTTATGTTGAAGGAACCCCATCAACATATCAAGTAGGTGATATTCCATCTTTTGCATCTTATTTCCAAGGCACATCATATTTAGTTCAAGGTAAGAAATTCACTTAACCTTATGTGGATGTTCAAAATGTTGAGGGAATGAAAGAGATTATAACACCTTCTAGAATCTATTTTAGAAGGGCAAAATAGTTGATTGATATTGATCTAACATTTTGAAATCAATGCCTAACAATATTAGCAAGTGTATAACTCATAGATAAGGCTTTACTAGGGAAACATTTGTTGCACCCTTTGATTTTTTGGTTTCTCTAGCTCACCTTGTGTGACAAGTAACTTTTACCTTAAATGATTTGTTGTGTGGTCCAAGTTCTTTCCAATTGTTAACTTTAAATAAAAACAAAAGATGAACCCATATTAAAATGTGCATAGAAAAATATCAACATTTGCTTCCAGTCAAAGATAAATTTTAAGACAAAGGTGATGTTCTTATTGGATAAAAATCACATTACCTTGAATTATCAAGAACCAAGAAAGGAAGATAGAGATTTGAGATCTTTGTTTATTTATTTTATTTCAAATTTAACAATATTTTTATAGAAATACAAATAACAAGACACAAAGTACCACAATATAAGTGGTATATATTAAGAATAAAAACATGAACCAAGATGTTGATTGATTCAACATCACACTTTTGATAGCGTACCTTAAATTTAAATTCTTTAAAAAAATGAATTAAAGGTGGGAGGGAAATTAATCTAAGTTCCATTTAATTTGATTTATGTAATTTATACATTCTTAATTAAAAATAATTAAATAAAAAAATCATTATTTTATCAAAAAGATAATATTTCAAAAACTATAATAAACAAAACATACTAGTCTTAAATTAATAAAATAGAAAAAAATTGATACCTCAAAATGGTAATTAGCAAATGAATGAAGCCAACAATTATCCATTATTATTTGCACAAACTCTAGTATAGTATTTTAATGATGTCTTTTTATCTCTTCAAAATACTATCTTAAATAAATTTAACAAAGATATAGTATTAAGTAGTCACCCTATAATTGTCCTTTAGTATAGATCTAAAATTTATTTTGTTTGTGTGAATTTTAAGAATAGATAATATACATTATAAATCTTAAATCTAGTTCTTATATGTGTAAATTGTGAGTTTAAACTATATGATAAATATATATTTCTCTTCTATATTGATTAGTATATTTATAGTATTAACCACAATTTTATTTAACTGAAAGAATATATTTCATCAGATATATAAAATTTCAAATGGAGATAAATGGAGTTTCTATAGATCCACATGTGACTATTTGAAATACAATCTACAAATTAGGGAAAAATAAGATGCTAGATGGTGAGAGCATTCTTGATGATGAGACTGTATTTAGGAATTTTGTGTGTATGGTGGAGGATTTAGGGATGAAATGTTATAGAGATTTATGGTTGGCCACTTTTGAAAATGTTCTTGTTAAGATTTTGCAAATATCCTTGGACTGAATATAGACTGAAATCTACCTTATTTATCTCCTTATAGTTTGTTGAGAATAACTTCAGATTATAGCCTTTAATTGAATTAGAGATATAACTAAGAATTCTATCTTCTATTTCTGCAATTGAAATGAGAGCAGTAATGACTAAGGAGCATACTTGTATTTGATCTTGTGTGTCCTTAGATTTCATCCTTACCCTCTATAAGTATAGGAGTCAAGGGACATGTCCTTAGAAAGGACATGTCTCTTCCACAAATCACTTTCCTAACCTCTAGAAGTCAACAACTTTATAAGGGTAATTAATATTAATTACAACCACAAAAAAATGTTTTTAGATTAATACTAATACAACCTCCTAATGATAGATGTTGATCTTGAAGAAGGAATAATTCAAAAACTTCGTCCTCTACTTATCATGCTATATCAGATCTAATCGATCTGTTATTAGATCAAGATTCTTAACAAGTTAGAGATTTAACACTCCCTCTTAACTTGATAATCATACTGAGAGATATCATATATGGAAACATCAATAAAGATGAAAAAGAAACAATTTATACTCTATATCTATCTAAATCTCCTTAGCATGTGGTATCATAGAACACATGATACAATGTCATATTACTAGTAGTATGACAAATCACTGCTACTAGTAATAACAATATTGCAAAGAATACAATGTATAGGATAAATCTGAAGAGTAATATAATTTCTTCATTTACCCAAGTTGTGACTCATAGATACTAGTATTTCTATATCACAACATGATCCTAAGTTTAAGTCCTACTAGAATACAGGATAAACCTGGAGAATAATAAAATCCTTCCTTTATCCAAATTGTGACTCATTGACATAGCAATGCCAAAATCACAATATGATCTTAAACTCATCTAGATCTCACAGTAGAACTCTACTATTTAGCACATTATCGAAGAGATCGTCACCTCTCATAATGTCTTTTATATGAGTGTTCATTATCTCAGAGATTGTCATCTCTTAAATAATGAATACAAATGGTGAAGCCCATAATAGTCAATAGACTGAGAAAATAAAATTATTTTGTTAATAATTTAAAGAGTACAAATGGATTACGACTTAACCATACCAAGTATCCTCCTAAAGTGTTCTATCTTCACTCTAGATAGAGGTTTGGTGAGTATGTTTGCTATTTGATCTGCAGTGCAAATGTATTCTAATTTTATAGAATTCCTGTCTACCATATCTCTTACATAATGGTAAGGAACTCCAACATGCTACCTATCATGGAAAATTGGATTCACTGAAAGCTTGATGGAACTCTGATTATCACAATGAATAATTGTAGGATTCATGGCTTGCCCAAATAATCCCACAAGTAACTTCCTTAGCTAGATTGCTTCTCAAGTGGCTATTGTAGCTGCAATGTATTTGACTTTTATGAAGTTTTGAGCTACTAAAGACTATTTTATGCATATTCAAGATATCATTTCTGATCCTAAACTAAAACAACATCCTTTAGTACTTTTCCTATCTTTAACACTTCCACCCCAATCTAAATCAGTGAATCCATGTGAGTCTAAGCTAACCTTCTCATATTTGAGTCCAAAATTAAGAGTGCCTTGTAAGTATCTCATAATGTGTTTATCTACAACTAGGTGAATCTCTTTTGGCTCACAAATAAACTTACTTAAGGCATTAACAACATAGAAAATATCAGGTCTTGTATTTACTAAGTACATAAGAGACCCAATCATCTATCTATAGAGAGTAGAATCTATGGAAGGTGAGTCTCCAACTACTTCTTTAAGTTTATGTAGATTAGTCTCCATTGGAGAAGACATAGATTTGAAATTGCACATTTTGAAATTCTTTAAAATTTCTTATGTATACTTCCCTTGATTAAGTATGATACTATCAGAATTCTTTCGTAATTCTAACCCTAGGAAGTAATCAAGGAGTCCCAAGTCTTTCATCTTGAATTCTCTAATTAGATCTTTCTTGCATTGATCTATAAGATGATCATCACCTATTATTAATAAATCATAAACATATAGCATCAAAATTACCATATCATCTTTATCTCTTTTATAATATAAATTTTGATTGGCTTCATTCTTGGAGAATCCTAAGCCAATGAGATACTTATCAATTCTTTCATACCAAGCCCTTGGAGCCTGTTTAAGCCCATAAAGAGCTTTCTTGAGCCTGCAAATAAAAAAATGTTAGGATCATGAGTTTCAAATACTTTAGGTTACTCTAGATATACTTCTCTAATATTTACATTTAGTCGTGTTGCTTTTACATCCATCTGATGTACTTTCCATCCCTTCGATGCGGCAATTGCTAAGATTGCTCTTATGGAGGTATATCTAGCATTAGGAGTAAAAGTTTCTTCATAATCAATCCCTTCTTTATGAAAAAATCCTTTGGCTAAAAGTCTAGCTTTATAATTTTCAATGCTACTATCAACAACATCCTTTATCTTAAATATCCACTTGGAAGAAACAACACATTTTCCTTTAAGCCTTGGAACAATTACCCAAACATCATTTTTCATAATAGATTGGTATTATTTTTTCATTGCTTCTTTCCAAGCTATATGTTTAATAGCATCAAAAGGATTGGTTGGTTCTTTTTTTGATAAATCACTCATGTTTGTTGTATAAATAGAGAATCCTTTGGGTCTTTTGCTTTCTCTAACTATTCTGGAAGGTGCAACAAAGTCTTGAGCTGCCTCAATTGTTTTAATTACCCAAAGTTCTCTTTTCTTTGAATTTTTATTTTCTTCAAGACTCAAATTTTTAATTTCACCTTCAATTTCTTCTAACTTCTCCCTCTAGGACCCAGATTCACTATTTTTTTCAAAACTAGATAAAGAAGAAGGTTCTTCATAACTTAGAGCTCTTTTGAATGCAAGATCTTCTTCAAAAATTACATCCATACTAAGTTCAATAGTTCTCTATCCAAGTATGAAAATCATATATGCCTTCAATGTTTTTCTATACCCTACAAAAATACCTTTCCTCCCAAAGGGTTCTAACTTGGTTTTTTTTTTCCCTTTTGGAACATGGATATATACGAGACACCCAAAATTTCTAAGATGACTTATATTAGGTTTGACCTTAGTAAATACTTCTTTAGGATTTTTATCTCTAAGGTAAGAATGTGGGATTCTATTTTAAATATAGATGGTAGTACAAGAGTCTACTACCCAAAGATAATATTTTAGATTTTGATAAAAAAACATAGCTCTAGCAACTTCTATAATTGTTCTATTCTTTCTTTCTGCTACCCTATTTTGTTCTAGATTATAAGAAATGGTATACTCCCTCTTAATCTCTAATTATTTACAAAACCTTTTAAAAAAGTATGAGGTATATTCCCCTCCATTATCAATTTTAAGGATTTTAATCTTATGCCCTAAAATTTTTTTAGTTAATGTTTTGAATTCTTTAAATCTCTTTAGAATTTCTTTCGATTCTTTGCATTTTAAGAAGTAAATCCATGTTTTCCTAGATAAGTCATCTATGAACAAAATATAATACCAGAATCCTACAAGAGAAGGAACAAGCATATGCCCACATAAATCTGAATGAATTAATTCTAATACATTATTTGTTTTTCTAGTGTTATCATGAAATGGACTTCTAGTGTTCTTACCTAGAGCACACCCTTTGCATATGCTTGAGTGGACTTTATTTAGTTTAAGTAACCTAGTAATCATCTTTTCCATAGTTGATAAGGTTTTGAAATTTAGATGCCCCAATATTCCATGTCATATTTCATGTTTATGTCTGTAGCTTCATGAATTAAGGCTTGAATAGGTTGATTAGATTCTGTATTCAATTCATACAAATATGCTTTTCTCTGACCAATCAACGTTGCTTTCTTGATTTAGGAGTTCTTTGCCTAAGTTATTACTTTGCCATCCACAAATACAATATTATGCCCATCATATTCTAGTGTTGTAATTGAGATTAGATTTATTTTAATTCCTAGTACATAGAGTACACCTTTGAGAAGAAGAGAATTCCCAAATTTTAGCTTCAAGGTGCAATTTCCAATTCCTTCAAAAGAATGTGTTGAATTATCACCAATGTTGACTTCACCATTAACCTTTTGTGATAAAGAGTCTAGTGCTTCTTTGTATCTTGTCATGTGTCTAGAAGATCCACTATCAATAACTCATGCTTTACTTGAAATTTCATTTGATAGTGATGAGTACAATACACAATTCTCAAGATCATAGGTATCTTCCTCTCTAGTAACATTTGTACAGTTTTCTTGTTGTTTAGAATTTTTAAGACAATTAGATTTGTAGTGTCCAAACTTTTTACATTTGAAAACACTTTATTTTGGATAAATCTTTCTTGGGTTTTCTATTATTTTGATTTCCCTTTTTCTTCTTGAAATGCTTCTTCTTTCCCTTATAGGAGTTTGTATTAAGAACATGAAGTTCTTCATCTTCTATTTTCAATTTCTCTCCTTTCTTTAGTTTTCTAGATTCTTCTTGAAGACAATCATTCTTAAGTCTATTGAAGTTAGGAAGATTATCTCTAGAACTTATTCCTTGTGTAAATCCGGTAATTCATCTATAGCCATTATTGTTAATTTTGTGTCACTATTAATGGTTCCTATACTTGACAGTTCATCTCTAATGCTAATAACTCTTAGGAAGTAAGAATTCATTGATTCTCCTTTCTTTATCTGAATGTTGTTTAGTTGCCTTTTCAATGTGAGAATGCTAGTTGCATTGTTAACCTCATATACATTTTGTAATGCTTTCATCATATCAAATGCAGTTTGATGTTTTGTAAGCATGGGTACGATATCATTTTTTATCCATCTAGTATGATTTGAATGGCTTTTCTATTTCCTCTACTCCAGATAGATTCATGAGGTTTTGCTGGAGGTTTTTTGGATGTTGTATCAATAAATTTTTTTACATCATTCTCTTTAAGAATCATCATGATTTTGAATATCCATGCATCAAAGTGTTCTTTCCCATCAAACCTATCCTTGGGTCTAATTGTGTATGTCATTGAAGATAGGAGATGGTTGCTAGATATATATGAAGTCTAATTATTGAATTTTTTAGAGCCTAGGTTTAACTACTAGAGCTATAATACCATGTAAATTTTTTGCAAATATCCTTGGAATGAATATAGAATAAAATCCACCTTCTTTATCTCCTTATAGTTTGTTGAGAATAACTTTAGATTATAGCCTTTAATTGAATTAGAGATATAACTTAGAATTTTGTCTTCTATTTTTGCAATGCGAATGAGGGAATTTAATGACTAAGGAGCAAATTTTTTTTTGATCTTGTGTGTCCATAGACTTTATCCTTACCCTCTATAAGTATAGGAATCAAGGGACATGTCCTTAGAAAGGACATGTCTCTTCCACAAATCACTTGCCTAACCTTTAGAAGTCGGCGACTTTCTAAGGGTAATTAATATTAATTACAAACACAAAAAAATGTTGTTAGATTAATACTAATACAACCTCCTACGAATAGTTTCCAATCTTGAAGAAGGAATAATACAAAGAGCTGGTCATCTACTTATCCTGCTACACCAGATCTGATCGATCTGTTATTAGATCAGGATGCTTAAGAAGTTATAGATTTAATAACTCTTACATACTTTTCTATAAATTCTTCATAAATATGTGAGTATTTGTCAATATTACTTTCTCAAGTTAGTTGGATATTTAAGGTTGGCGAAGAAAAAATTGTAATGTATTATGAATTGTAGAATATTTTTATTATAGAAAATGAAATTGTTAGAAAGGATGAAAACACAACTTTTGGATTGCTTCCATTGTTGGGAGATGAAAAGATGGATGCTCATTCATAGGTGTCTAAGTTGTATTTTTGAATAGATAAAGGTAGTAAGCGTATGATCAAAATATTCAAAATGTATATTGTATAGATGTTGCCTATAAAGAAAAATAATCAAAAGAAGTATTGCAAGTGAAAATTATCAAATTGTGAAGAGTGTTGTCTAATTGTGTCAAAAATACTTTCACTTTGTTAAAGAAAAACTTATAAACCATTGCCTTTTGGAAAATGCACCCATTGTTGGAATGTGTAATTTCCCCTCAAATGAAATGTAAAATCATACTAGAGGATTCTAGAAACTCTAGCTGGATTATCGAATAGGGTTAGGTCAAATTCATATTTAGGTTTGTAAAGTTCTAGAAGTTATTTATGTCTAGATAGTTCTAGAAAAGTCTATTTGTCCTATGTCAGCTAATTTAGATGTTTCTAGAAGTGATATGGAATCTTGTAATGTTATTAATATGGAAAAAATAATTAATGAAATATATTAGTGTCACAACACATCAAGCATTTTTTCATTTTAGTTTATTTCGTACATCCACCTTTCATAAGGTGTATTGGAGTTGTCTTGGGTTTCTACACCTATAGAAGCCTTTGAGAGTTTTGGCAATGAGCAAGTTGCAAGATATAGCATGTGGGAATAATTTGTCACATTTTTTGACAAGATTTTTACAAGTAGGAACATGACATGTGTAGATGTTGAAGATGCCCTTGAGAAGGTTGTAAAAATATTTTTCTATTTCTATGAGGAAGATGCCATTAATAAGATTGTAGAGTTTTGTATGTGAAAGCTTGGAGAGAATCTTATGTGCCATAAAAGTTCAAATGTTGATTATAAAAAGAGGCATGTTAGATAACTTAAACAATAATTATGGAAGATAATATACATTTAAAATAAAGGTCATGCTTACCAATTGTAGAGTTCCCTATTCTTGTTCAAATCTCCCAACATAATCCATGTTTTGAGATAGGCTAGCTTGAAAACATAATCTTAAGACATGCATTATCGTTTGAAGATTTGAACAAAAATAAGGAACATATGTCTAATAGCTAAGAATTTCCTCTATTTTAAAGGTAAATTATCTTCCATACATACACTTTCATTTATATAACATTTTTTAATAATCAAGATTTAAACTTTTATGACACAAAAGCTTATCTCCAAGAATTTTTTTATAAAAAATTGCAATCTTATCAATGAAATCTTCCTTATATACATAGGGAGATGATTTTACAAGCTTATCAAGGACATTTTCAACATCTACATCTATCATGTTCCTATTTGTCAAAATGTGACACTTGATTTCCAAATGTTATTTCTTGCGACTTGTTGATTGGAGAAAGTTTGAAGGGCTATTTTGAGTGCACTTTTGGAAAGGCTATATCCCTATAAAATGGAAAGTATTTTTGATGGTATTGGGAAACACTCTTTGCAGATTCATAGTTTTCACTTGTAATTACTTATTTATGATTATCTTCCTTTACAGTGTTTCTCAATATCTTGACCATGAGCTGAACAAATTTTTCTATTCTAGAATAAAATTAAAATACCTTTGAAATAAAATTCATCTTCTAATCTCTCAAAAATTGAAGGCAATCGAAAAAATGACTTTTATTCTTGTCAAAAATTTCATTTTGTACCATTTCTACATATCTATTTTGGCTATTCAGATGCACACAATACATTACAATTTTTATTTCTTCAACCTTAAATATAGAACTACCTATAGCAAGTAATTTAGACAAGAATACTCACATATTCATGAAGCTATCTTTCTAAAAGTGTATGTAAGAAAATTTAAAAAAAAGACCAACTATTAATCTCTATAACATTTAATCCCTTACAAACAAAATTGTTCAATATAGTCCTATCATCACGAATGCTCTTAAATTTAGACATCTTATTAATTGAATGATCAATTTTATTACATGAAGCTTGTAGCTAACAACTTTTTGAAGGGTCCTCATTTTATGTTGCTAAGCATAAAAAATTTATCCATGCCTAAAAACTTGGAGAGACTCTTCTCTTGTTTGTGATTATGACTCGTAGTGCAATTGATTCACTATTGCTTGGCTATTTTTTTTTCTCCTTTGTTCCATATTGTTTAGTTTCTCATTAAATTTTCTTTCAAATATTTTTAATCTAATAGAATATACACACACACACGCACATGAACACACACACACACACACACACACACACACACACACACACACACACACACAAAAACACGTGTGTGCACACACACACACACACACACCTAATAAATATGAAATGAAATATAAAACTGCAAAACACAATATGGATTCTAATTCCACAAAAGAAAATAGGGAAAGCATGTCAGGTTCACCAAAATTAATAGAAAGAAAATAAGATATATCCTTAACCTGAGTTCCCTAAAGGAATGATCCAAATTGATTAACCACAAGAAAGTGATCAATGCACAAATAGATCATGCAATGGAGAATAGGGAGAAAGGAGAAGATTCTATAATCTTGGTTATAAAAAGGTAAGTACTTGAAATCTAAAATGGATAGAAGAAAAATATTCTCCCTAAAGTGGGATAAATCTAGAAAATGCTGACTTTTGATGTTTGTGTTTGGTTTTTGATAATTCCATAACTTTTTCTAGACTAGAAATGTCAAAATTAAGAAAACCCAAAAAACTTTTTGAATGCAGGTCGACCTTGACACAAATAAAGAGGCACAAGATAGGCACTGCCCCTACAAAATTTCTAATTATGGATCCCACAAGTTCAACAAAAAGTGTATCCAAATTTTCTCTTTAATTCATTGTTCCACATCTATATCTACAAGAAAAAGGGTTTGTATTTTTGGATGCGGGGTCTACCTTGGTCAAACCCCAATTTGGAATTAACCTTGAAATTGAATTGAAATTGCAATCTAAATAAAAAAAGTAAATGGAACTATTCACCTTGCTTATATTTTAATCCTTATGGAGGATTCAAATCCTTCAATCCACAAGTACAGATGCTCCAATGAATGTAAAAATATATGTAAGATGTCTCAAATCAATGGCATTAGATCTTCAACAAAAATCTTGAATGGATCTTTGAATAGAAAAAGGCTTGGATGAATGTAGATGGAGAAATCTTCAGCAAGAGGGCTCCATATTGATTGAATCCTTGAATGGCTAACAATGGACCTCCTTGATTAATTGGATGCTTGAACACTTAAATTCTTGAATGATCATAAGATTATATACACACACACACACACACACACACACACACACATATATATACATATATGTATGTATGTATATATATACATACATATATGTACGTATGTATGTATATATATATATATATATATATATATATGTATGTATGTATGTATGTATATATATATATACATATATATATACATACATACATACATACATACATATATATATATATATATATATATATATATGTATGTATGTATGTATATATATATATATACATATATATATATATATATATATGTATATATATATATATACATACATACATACATACATACATACATATATATATATATATATATATATATATATATATACATACATACATACATACATACATACATACATACATACATATATATATATATATACATGTATATATATATATACATACATATATGTATATATATATATGCATATATATATATGTATATATTTATATATATGCATATATATATACATATATATGTGTGTGTGTGTGTGTGTGTGTGTGTGTGTGTGTGTGTGTGTATGATATTATTGCAAATAAATTGAAATCATTTTCCAAAGAAAGTACAACCAAAATCACAAAGGAGGAAAGATCACATAAGAGATACGAAGAAGTATCTTTTTAGACCATTACCTGGAGACCAAAAAGAATCAATGCTACCAAGTCGTGGATCCAAGTAGATTACACAAGGAAGCAGTTATGAACAATAGCACAAGTACAACATAAAATGAAACAACACATGGAAGAATAGAGATACATATAGAGGAATAGTACAATAGGTTTGATTCCTTTATCACCTTGAACTAATGAAGCAACAAGGGTCATATAAAATAATCTAACAACATTTAGTCAAACACATCATGGGAGAAACACGATACAATAGAAAAACACACAAAGTATACCATAAAGGACAAGCCAATCATGCATGCTGCCTACTCTCCCCATCTCATTGTATGTCATTTAGGGAAGGTGGGTAACTAGCAAGAGGGACTATGTCCAACACAGTAGGAATTATAGCCAGTTCCAAACAAGTATCCTCTTGAGAATCACAATGTTCGATACTATTACTAGGTTTAAGTATCAATTCCTAAGAAAGAATAGTAGGTAGATCAATGTCAATGACAATAGTTTCATATTCATTATTCACATCATTAGCATCATCAAGAGTATCTTCTTCATCTAGATTAATCAAAATAGGATCTAAGATATGAATAGAATCATTAGAATCATGTAGCTTAACATCATTATTAGCAACAAATTGTTCTAATACATCATGGATAGTTGTATCTAAAGAAGGTAAAGATTTTTGAAGAATAGTATAGAAAATCTAAGCATGTAAATGAATAAATCTACCAATAAATTCAATAAAATTTTCCTTAGAATTTTGTTTACAATGCATCAAATCAGTCAAAGATACTTGTAGTGCAATGTTGATTTGGAATTTTTGAATACAATCATTGACAAGTTGAGGAAATGAATTAATATAATAATGTGTCAATGAACAAAATCGTTGTGAATCCTTGTCCCAAAATGTTTGACCAAACAACTTGGCTAAAATCCTATGATCATGAGCATAATCACTACAAAGGATTTGAAATGTTTTAACATGATGAACATGGTCTCCCTTACCATTGTAATTGTTAAGACGAGGCATATCGGCTTGCTGAGGAATGGGAGTACAAATGATATCTTAAGACCAAGGACTCCCCATGTCACAAATAGAAATACTAAACTTGTTTTGAGTTTAAGTGGCAAGTTGTTGGTGTAAAGATGACATGGTTTCAACCAAACTG
Source organism: Cupressus sempervirens (assembly GCA_028749045.1). NCBI lineage: Eukaryota > Viridiplantae > Streptophyta > Pinopsida > Cupressales > Cupressaceae > Cupressus > Cupressus sempervirens. Next base: position 549,917,965 of record CM053791.1, on the reverse strand, counting down.
ATAATTATTGAATCATTAGAAGAAATAGGAGAACCAACAACATTAGAAACGCTAGGTAAAGCATATGAAGCTACAGGAATAGATGACACAAGTGGAGGAACATTAGGAACTACATTTGGTATACTATTGGAATAAATAAAATGAACATTATGATATGAAGGTTGTGATATAGGAAGGGACATAAGAGAAATACTCATAGAGGGAACCATCGTACTCACCAAAGAATGAGTATAGGTAGGAACACAAGGGAAAGGAATAGAAGAAGGTTCTACACTAGTGATAGGAGGAAACAACCCTAAATCTTGAGCTTCTTGAGCTAAAGGTTTAACATTAGAACGCAAAAGGTGAGTAATACCATGCAAGAGATCAACACGTTGATCACTGTCATTAAGATATTTTTTAGGAGCCTCTATAGCTTGAATAGAATCTTGATTATGGTTTTCTTGAAGAAGCCAACTACCCATTTTATCAACTTCATTTGAAATTTTTTGGAATTATTCAAGAGGAAATCTTAAAGAATCATCCTCGTCATGAGATGAGTGAGAAGAGTTTTGCTCCATAATAGGATTAGAATCAAGAAGAATCATATTATCATCTAGGACACTAAGGAAAGGGGAAGAAGACTCAGGTTCAAAGATACCCATAAGTGTACAACTTCATTTAACTAGAAGAGTAGAAGTAGGAGTAGAAGTATTAAATCTCATAAACAAATGCAATGCAAATGAACTAATCTAAGAAAATATTTTTTGTAGTTTGAAATAGATTTTGCAACTTTTACATATTTTAAAATTTTAAAATGGAAGAGCATAAAACAAATCTAATCTTAATGCAAGAAAAGACCTAACAAATATGAAATGAAATATAGCACTACAAAACACAATAGGGAATCTTATTCCACAAAAGAAAAGAGGATAAGCATGTCAAGTTCAACAAAATGAATAGAAAGAATATAAGATATATCCTCAACCTGAGTTCCCAAAAGGAATGATCCAAATTGATTAACCACAAGAAAATGGTTAATCTTGGTTATGGAAAGGTAAGTACTTGAAATTTGAAATGAATAGAAGACAAATACTCACATTAAAGTGGGATAAATCTAGAAAATGTTGATTTCCGTGTTTAGTTTTTGGAAATTCTACAACCTATTCTAGAATAGAAATGTCGAAATAGAGAAAACAAAGAAAAAATTTGTCCTTTTAAATGCAAGTTGACCTTGACCAAAATAGAGGGGCACAATCTTACCCTAGTACACAATTGTGCCCCAAAAAGTTGACTTTGACCTACACTACTCTGATGAAATTTTTGTTCATGAGTCCTACAAGTTTGAAGAAAATAGTATCAAATCTACACTTTAATTCACTGTTCCATGCCTGTATTTGCAAGAAAAATGGTTTTTTTATTTGGATGGGGGGTTTTCCTTGGTCAAAAACCCCAGTTTGGAATTAACCTTAAAATTGGTTTGTAGTTGCAATATAAATAAACAAAGTAAATAGAACTATTCACCTTTCTTACATTGAAATCCTTACGGAGGATTCAAATCCTTGAATCCACAACTACAGATGCTCAAGTGAATGTAAAAATTTATGTAAGATGACTAATGGTGCAAACATCTTTTGTTTTATCAAACCAATTTTAGATAATTCTCCCTGCTATGACCTAGGAATTGGTTGGTATGATTTATCAAACAAATTCTATCATTTTTAGTTCTCCGTTGATTTATTAGAACACATTTTATCATTTTTAGTTCTCCATTGATTTTTAGTATTGAAGATAATAAATAATGAATCTAATTGATCTTTATTTTGTGCTTAACATACTTATTACAATAGATCTTCCTTTTGTGGATAACACACTTATTACAGTAGATTGATCCAAATAATGATGCTTACTTATGCAACATGCTTAATTATTGAATCTTAAAGACTAAAGATGATGCATGAGAAAAAAGACAATTGAAAAAGTACTCTAGTTAAGATGGTCCATCAAACTATATTGGTGACTTGAAACCTGATTAAGAGTTTTATTAGAGTTTTTCAAAGAGGGAAAAAACTGGTATGCCAACCCCATGTTTCCTAGTTGAAAAGCCTCAACATGGCCCCAGTTTTCTTGTCCAAATCTCTTATATTAGTATGGACCCTTTTTCCTTACAACAAGGATATGGCATATAGAATTATGTGAGTAGTAACCACTCACACTTCCCATGATTGCTAAGCACATTTTCAATCATTGATAGTTTCATATCAAAAAAAGCTATAACCTTTACAAAGATAATGCAACCCATAATAATATATGAAATTTAGTCATTCTAATTTGAAATCCAATCACTCATCCAAGACAAAAAACTTCTTTTAGCAAAAGACATTTAATTATATGATCAACACTCTCATATCTTCTACACATTGGAGATGTTAGTATTTGACATATGCTAACACGCAAATTAAAGAGAGGAAGTTTACTTATGCTAACATCTAAATTAAAGAGAGGAAGTTTCTTCAATATAGAAGTTGCCTAAAGTAGGATTTATTTGCCTCTAACTCACTATACCAAGCACTGAGGTATCATAGAGCTAGGATTGCAAATCATCTTAGTGTCAAAGATAAGGTGGATATGAGAGGGTAGGGTAGGGTTTCAAGTACTCTATTATTACAATTTCCCCATTCTTAACCACTTTAGAAACCTAGATCATATTTCTTTTCCATTTATTTTATTGCATTCAATAGAAGACTATATCTATAAGAGTAGGAGGAAAAAAGAGGAGGGTAAGACCTTTTACCTCATCCGCCAGGGATTCATGAATTAACTATATATCTACCATCTTGATAAAAACCTATCATTACTGGTCAATCCATTGGCTTCTATAATTTTCCAAGTTTTGTTGGACTATGGCCCTCAACCCAGCCTCAAAAAAACCAAAAGAACCCATGGCCATAAGGTTAAAATCATCCTCATTGATTCATATAATGACACCAAGAAGAGTAAATGGAGTGCCTAGAGAACTAACGAACTCCTCCAGCTAGAAAAATTTAAGTCCCTCCAAGCATGATTCCAACTCTAAATCTATGAAGAGTGATATTAAACCCACCAAAATGAAGATCGATAGGGGGGGGGGGGAGAGGAGAGAGAGAGAGAGAGAGAGAGAGAGAGAGAGAGAGAGAGAGAGAGAGAGAGAGAGAGAGAGAGAGAGAGAGAGAGAGAGGGGGTGAGATGGAAGAGGGTAGGGATAGGGAGGGGTAGGGGTAGGTACTCTATTATTACCATTTTCCCATTCTTAACCAATTTAGAAATCTAGATCATATTTCTTTTCCATTTATTTTATTGCATTTGATGGAAGACTATATCTATAAGGGTAGGAGGAAAAATGAGGAGGGTAATTTACCTTTTATCTCATCCACCAGGGGTTCATAAATTACCTGTATATCTACCATCTTGATGAAAAGCTACCACTCCTAGTCAGTCCATTGGCTTCTGTGATTCCCCTAGTTTTTTTGGACCATGGCCCTCACTCCAGCCTCAAAAAAACCAAGAGAACCCATGGCCCTAAGGTTAAAATTAGCCTCATTGATTCAAATATTGACACTAGGAATAGTAAATGGAATACTTTGAGAACTAGCAAACTCCTCCAGCTCAAAAAATTTAAGTCCCTCCAAGCATGATTCCAACTCTTAATCTATTGAGAGTGATATTAAACCTACCAAAAGGAAGATCACTGAGAGAGAGAGAGAGAGAGAGATAAATTGGAGAGGGTGGGATACAGAGGCAGAGAGAGAGAGAGAGAGAGAGAGAGAGAGAGAGAGAGAGAGAGAGAGAGAGAGAGAGTTTTTCACATTGGGGTATGTGCAGGGTCATGGTGTGCCAAAAAGTGGCGATGTGAAAAAAAAGAGTTTGAAGACGCCTAAAAGCACTTCAAAATCTGCGTTGACTATTTTTCACCTATCCAGGAACCAAACTTGGAAGGTAAAGCCGAGCCTTATCGGATATCCGATAATATTGGATATCCGATTTTAAATTGAATATCCAACATGTGACCGGATATCTTATAATTAGAGTATAATATTATGCCACTATTATTTTTATTTAATATTATAATAATAATAATAATAATTATCATATAATAATAATAATTATTATCATATAATAATATGATATATCATTTAATATTATTATTATTATTTAATACGATATATTATTTAATATTAATATTTACTACATGATATTATTATTATTTAATATAATATTATTATTAAATAATAATAAGATATAATAATAATATTATATTAAATAATAATAATTTTATATTAAATAAAATATCATACTATTATATTATAATAATTATTATACTGTAATATAATAATAATAATATTATTATATTAGAATCGTATAATATTATACTATAATAATAATATTACAATGTATTATATTATAATAATATAATATAATATTTAATACATTATAATATATAGTAATGTAATATAATATATATATAAGATATAATATAATAATAAAAAGTAATATCTTATAATATAATATATAATAAAAATATATATAAAATGTAACATAATGTAATATATACTATATGTTATATGTTATATTATATATATTATACTCATTATATGTTATTGGGCCATATCGGATATCCGATGTTATATCGGATATCCGATATAATATCAAATATTCGATATAGTATCGGATATCTGATATAGTATCGGATATCCGATACCTATGCATTAGATTAAATAAAATCATAGACCCGCGGGCCCTCATTTTACGCGAATTTGGAGCCAGTATTACCACTATGGATCGGATATTAGATACGAGATTGGATATCAGATATTCAGGTATGTTTTTTTTCCCCAACTCATTTTTGACCTAAATTTAATATATTTTAGGATGATTTTGTTTGTTTTAGTTGAATCTAAGGTTTTTTTTGGACAAAAATGGTTAAAATTTAGATTTTTTTAAATATATATTACGTTTTGCAATTCAATAGGAATGGTTGATCAAAATGATGACACTGAGGCAAGAAATAATATTCCTCGTAACCCGCCACCAAACGATCCAGTATCCCCACAAAACTGTCCACCAAATGATCCTCTACCTCCTCAAAACCCTCCTCAAATTGAGGATTTGGTAAATGAAAATCTCACCGAGTTGAGAGGTTTGCATAGAACCTATAATAATGTACTTGCACTAGCTCTTATGTTATCCACGTTAAACACCATAGTGGATAACATTGAAAGCCTTACAAACCAACAAAATGTCGCTATTCATTGGCATGACGAAATGCACGAGATGTTTGATGATGGTTTGGATTATGATGAGGTTGCAGCCCTCAACATAACCAAAGATGATTTGGCTAGCCTTTTTGCTAACCCAAAAATGAGTATACCAGTTGACCCAAAAAAAACCAAACTATCGATTAAATGGTGCACAAATGACGCAATACGTGCAAATTTTTGGGATTGTTGGTGGATGGTCTTTGATATCCCTCCACATGGAAATTTAGACATACCATTTTATTTCCTTAGAAAATTATATGTAGAATTTGTGTTGAAACTTAAAGTGAACTATTGGAGCATGAAGCCCAACATGGGCTTAGGACTAGGAGCTCCTCAGGATAGACCCTCTTCCCAGTGGAAGAAACTTGACACTTTTGTCCCCCACCCTAATATCTCCCCCCCTACTCGAGTGTAGCATCCAGATATTATGGCAGAGGCTAGCTCTCAGACCATCAGAGCCATTCATAGGCTGAGTAACCTAATGATATCTCAGGCTAGGTTAGTCCTGCCTCCTCGTGTTGATGATGTTGGTGCCAGTTTATCATCGGCTAGCTCATCACACGTTTGTGTGCCTCACACTTGCATTACATGCAAGAATATTTTCCTGGGTCCCATAGGTGATCTTGAGTATCATTTTGTATTAGACGAGGATACACCAGACGCACATGCAGAGGCATGGACTCCTTCGATGTCGGTACGTGTATACATTTTTTTGTTATGACATATGTGATTTAAAGTTAAATTTTATAATAGAGTAATTTTAATTTTTAAGCCATACTGACTTTTACATGTATGTGATCTTCATTCATGTTTAGTTGATGACCAAGGAGGAGCTCAGACAGATAGACTCGATGCTACACTCTCAGCCATTTCATTTGGCCTTGAGACATCTATGTACATTATGTTGTGTTCGCATTTTTTTTTCTATTTGATATTGTAGCATATATGGTTACTAATCTTTCTTTTATCTTGCAGATACCACCTACCTCGGGGGGACAAAGTGCAGGGGGTGAGCCAGCATGCACTGACAAGGACAAGGTAACTAGATGTTTTCTAATTGATTAAATATCGATGCATTCTTGTAAAATGTTTGTGGTAATATCATTTAATTACATTCTTTATTGTATATAGGGTGTGGCTACTGGCGATGAGCCTGTACAGATTTGGCATCCTAGATCATCAGGGATTTCCATTCACACAGAGAGCCCCATTGTTTGTATAAGTATCATCTATTTTTTATTTTTCTTATTGATGCAGAGGAAAGTATGATTGGTGTTTCGTACAATTTCTGTGATTTTTTTTTGTACCAATAATGATTCATGTCTTGCATATGTTCATTACAACTTAAATAGGCTTATATGCACCTGTCCAACCCACCAAGTTGGTTCCAAAGGTTTATTTAATCAAACAAATACCAAATTACTACTTTCCCTCCAAAACTAATATGACCGTTTGAATTTGAAATTCAAATTTCAAACTATAGTTTTTATGCATTCCCTAACTTTCTAAACTATTCCATTGACTCAAAATTGGTCATATGGATTTATTAAATGCAACTAAGTATGAAACTACCCTAAGACTACCCCATATGGCTCTTTTGGCCATTTTACATCACGTTGCCCTTAGGTCCTTACTAGGACTTTTATGACTTTTGTCTTTCAAAGTACATTGTTTATTACATAATTCCATTATTGGTTTTAATATATTCCAATTAACAATCAATGATGTCTTTGATCCTCTATCTTCATCTGGTACCAAGGCTCTCTTAGATGATTTAATAGGTGCCCTTGCACCAAACACCCCACCTTCAAAGCAACTCTTTTCTCAAGAGTTAAGGGGTACTATCTTCTTTCCTCCCATCCTTGTAGAGGGATGTTTGCAACTTTGCACCTACAATGTATTACCCTGCACACCTGCATACAAATCATTAGAAACAAAAAGCATTGGATCCTTGTTACCGGTCATGGTAACCTTACTGCCTACTGATTGTGAACAGCCATGTTTTATCCTTGACAAAGGCTGAATAACTTATTGTTTGAGGTCATGCTGACCCTGTCTCTTATCCTCCATGGATATGTTCACTTCTTTGTTCACTCTCGTCACCAAAGGACACCATACTATTCCTATCATCACTCCTTTTTCTATCACTATCTTCTTGTAAGCAGAATTCTGAGTTTTGTCTTGAACAATCTCATCCTTCATAACCAAAAGAGATGGCTTCAGTGGCAGATTTTTCATATCATGTTTACTCTCCCTCTGCTCCTAAAAATCCACAAACTCTTTCTTTCCAAAACAAATAACTCTTTCCTCATCATGACCAGTGAAAGGATTTAGCTTAAACTTCACACCATCTTTGTGTACTATATAAACATTTGATGAGCCAAAATGAATAGTGTTCCTTGAGGCTTTCCAAGGCCTTCTAAGGATTACATAAAGCATGTCATTAGAGTGACATCACATATAACTTGATATCTATTTTCTCCTATAGAGATATCCACTATTGCTTGCTCCCTTACAACAATATTTTGTGCATCACTGACCCAAGATGCCCTATATGGTCTATCAATAGGATACTTCTTCAATCCTAGTTTATTTACCATTTCATAAGACACTAAATCATCAAAGGAACCAGCATCTATTATCATCTTACAAATATTACCATGGTTCATGCAATTTATCTTGAAAATGGATGGTCTAGTCTCCTTTTGCTATTGCATTTGTGGTCCTCTTCTCACCATCAAAGATTCTCCTTCAAGTTCAGGGTCTGCATTATCGTACTTCTTTTCTTCCTCTTCTCCTTGGGTCAAGGTGTCTCTCCTCTCATCCTTCCTAAAATCCACACCTTTCTTAGGGTACTTGTAGAATTGATTGCCTACTCCTCCACATGTGAAGCATTTACCTGTGAAAACACTATTACCTCTTCCACTTCGAAATCTTCCTCCCCTGAAACTTCCTCTTGTCTCAGATGTAATCTCTTTTCCTTTATCTTTGTCTTGATTGTTTGAAGTGTCAAACTAACTTCTTACACCTCTTCCTCTCATTGTTCCACCTCCTCTCTAATTTGCTTGCCTCTCATTCTTTCTTTTCAACTTCTCCTCTGCTCGGATTGCCAACTGAAAATATTCTCCAAGTGTCCTTGGTACATTCAATCCTATTTCATCTTGAATATTGTACTTAAGGCCATTAATGTATCTAGCCACCTTCTCATCTTCATCTTCTAGTCCTCCCCTAATACTCAGGGTATGGAATTTCTCAGTATAGGACATGACATCCATATCCCTCTGTTTCAAATTGTTCCTTCTTATCTTTATTTGGATTGCTAAATCAGATGGCAAGAATTGATTTCTCAACATGGTCTTCATTCTCTCCCAATATAAAATCTTATTCAATCCCCTTTTGATGCAGAGTCTACAGCAACTACCTTCCACAAGCCAATAAATGGCTATCACAATCCAACTTAGGATTCTAGGACTTCTCACAAGTCCTCTTACCCACTCCGGGTATGCTCAACCTCCAAGCCAAACAAGGAAATCCCACTTCAAAAGCCTCACCAACTATCACTAGAAATGGAGACAATCATGGACATACTGTTCCAACCCAAAACCATCAATTTGTTTGGTTCCACCAAACTCTCAACACACACCTTTGCACTTCTAGGCCTACAAACCTTGTAGCCTTCCAATTAGCTTCTTTGCACTTTTCTCCCAGTATCCCTTAACAACATAGGGACTTATCCATAGGTCCAAACACCCTTCTTTGAACTTACTAAGAATCCACAAGCTTTTGGGCTGATCTTGCTCCAGCACCCTCCAAACTGCTTCTTGGTACCTAGGCCTAGTTGATCACGTTAGGCTAGGGCTTCAAGGAAGAATGGGCAAGGTGGGTTCCCAAGACCCAAAACACTTAAGGCAATCTCCAACATAGTCAATGCATCCAACTATAGCACTCAAACTTGTCAAAAGTGCCTGCAACCATGACCGTCACCAATTACCTTGCAAAAACCGGTCAAACACATGGGCTTGCTTGACCTAGGACCGACTTGGAAAAATAGTTGCCCTTCTCTCCAAGCCTCCAACCTCTAGCATTATGTTTCCTAGTCTCCTAACTTGCATATCCCTCAGTTTTAGAGGGTGCTACCAGTGGGAATGCAAGTTAGGGATGCATTTGTGGAAGGGTCTAGGAAACAAGGCTTTTCAGACCACCTTCTACTAAAATGCAGATAAATTTTAAACCCCAACTCATTTTTGAGTCAAACCAAAACCAAAAGTTTCCTAACTCACCCCTACAACTATTTCATACACTTAGCAATCATAAAATTTCCATACAGATCTGTACCAGCGTAATAGTCGAGTGATTACCAGTAAATTTCCAAAAAATTGAAGTTTTTATTATTTTTTCTCCAAACCACTGTACACTCTAATCTCCCCATTTCAACTGAGATCACATATGACATATATAAAGGTCTACATGATCGTTGGAACAACCATATAGGCATTCCCAACCATAAAACAAACAATCAACCACTTTTTGCTAATACTGTTTAGACTCCAAATACCCTATTCTAAGGCCTTTTGGTCCCATGGAGTCACTTGGTTTATAACCACACCAAAATGCTTGTGGGACTTACATGTGCCTTTATTACAAAACATAGACCAACTTGTAAAATATGGACCAAACATTTATTCTAACTTCCTAATCTACTTGAATCCTCGCTTTCATGGAGTGGCAAGGTGTCCGGCAACATAGATACTTGTTCCCCCTTGCCACATAGGTTAGGTGCCCTGCACCACCTTTCCTCTCTCTCATTCTGAACACTAGTCCACCAAGTAAGTTTTGTTCCTCTTAGTCTTGCTTTTTCTACATTTACCTTCTTATCTGCCTCTATGTCTTCAAGATCAAAGTAGTTCTCAAGGGCCTCTATCCACCCTAGCACTTCTTCACTATCCATTTTACCCTGGTATATTGGAAAATAAATATGGTTCTTCCCACCGTTACGTTGTACTGCCTTAATGATTCTCATAAATCTCCTTTTTCAGGATCATCTGTTGTCTCATGCTCTTGCCTTGCATTACCAATCTCTTGTTCTTCATGGTTCTCTCCATGATTTCTTCCTCTAACCTCTTCTCCTCTAGGTTCTTGCCTTTCCTTTTCTAAGGATTCTATCCTTGGAATAAGCTTCAGCCTCTCTCTTCTCATCTATCTTTCTTTCCTCACTCTAGATGCTTCAAATTCTCTCCTCTCTCTTTTCTCTCTTGCCAACTCTTCGCTTAATTCTTCAAGTTCTCTAGCCATTTGATTTTTAAGAAGCATTTTCACAACAAGTTTTCTTCCTTCCCAAGGGCCAACTCACTGATTCTCTTTCTTTCCTCACCAAGAAATCTCTGGACACCACTTATGTACCTTTCAACTCTGGGACACACAAGAAGGAATTAGACACGCTAAGGCTTCAACAAAGGGACCAGCACACTAAGGATGACAAAGACTCCTATGATGACGAAACCTACAACTTATCTACTCCCAAAAGACCTTGTTGATACTCTGATACCATTTGATGTAGAGGATGGAGGATCTAACCACAAACTTGCAAATTCAAGCACAATATGGACCCAACCCCTATGTTTCAATGGTGTTCCCAAATGCACACAATGCCACCAAAGACTTCAAACTTGGATTTGCATTCACCAAGTGTTCCCTCCATCTCTACACACCTTAAAAAACTTCAACCAACATGTTTCTAAGGTTTCAAAACCCACAAATCTTTAGTAGATACAAAAGAGACCAATTTTTCCCTTTACTAGGCTATTCTCTTCTTTGGATCAGCCGACCCTATTTTCTTAATTTTTCTCCCAAACTTTCCAAAACACCAAGAAAATAAACTATCTTTTTAGATACCCTTTTTTTATTTTTATAAAATATCCAAAAATTAGATATCACTCCTTTGGAAAGATTGTACAGAACAGGGCAGTTTGTCTCAGAATTAGGCCTAATTAGACCACTTTTACAAAGCAAGTACCTTTCAAACTTGCAATCTGACTTAATCCTTTTTCATAGTCTCTATTAATGATCTAAATAAAAGTATTTTCAAGGTTATAGGTCTTGGTCACACTCCTAAACACCCAAACATCAAACCCCTCCTTAAAATGGCTTAAAAACGAGGGTCTGCTTGTTCAAACCCCAAAACTCAATTTTAGAACTTCTACTTCAGAATTAACCATGAATTTACATATCTAAGATGATATTACAAATCATTCCAATATCAGAAAGAATTTACAAAATGAAGGATTCTTCAAGTTGCTCTTGAAAACCAAGCACTTCCATTCAATTTTCTGAGATAGTCCGTACAAATTTGACCCTCTAGGCTGTATAATCACAATTTATAAGTTTCAAGGGATGGTTAGTAACCTCCTCAACCACCTCCAATTGGTTTCATTTGTTAACTCTTCATAAAATTTAAATTATCGAGTTTCCCTCCAAAAAACACATAACCGCTACTATTCAAATTTCTAACTATTAAACTATGCTTTTAATGGGCTTATTGAACATTTTGACTTGTCTAATGACAAGATATGATCATGAAAACCTACATGAACCTATCAAATGACTAATCTACCATATGAAATCCTAAAATCCTATCTCATGCCCAATTACAACTTTTTTCCACATATGACTCCAACATTATAACTTTGTATGCTTCCATGAGCCATAATTGGTGCAAGGATTGCCCAATTGACTTCAAGAGATGCTCCATGACCTATATAATGCCTTGGATCTTCAATGTTCCCCTGATGAGAATGGGATGCTCCTTCATCACTTATCTTCATAAATAAGTTCAAAACTAATTTCCGTAATATTAACAACTACTATTTTGTATCTCATAGGAGACTCCTAGTGCACATAAGGTCTGACGAGATAGTTATGTAGATTTGATGATGCAGCCACTCACTCATGAGAAGGAGCCTACAATAGTAATTTTTAGTTTGAATTCATGATTAAACATGTTATAAATTTAGCATGCTATGAATTATAATGTTATAGTTTAAATTGTAGATTCATATGACAAAGGTATTTGAACAAATACAATCCACAATCAGAGAGGTACCAGCATTGCCGAGGGCATACGAGAGGATTCCTAACTGGCACAAGAGGTCGACGAGAAAGGTATTTATTATGAAATTTTGATAGTATTAATGTCCATTACAGAAAAGATCATTATGCATTTGAGTAATTCAATGTTAGATATGTAGAATCATATAAATTTAGTAGTCTAACTTTGGGTTTCCCTTTTTTGTTTATGTAGGAGGCATCCAATCCACCTAGTGCAGTGAAGAGGCTACATTTTCATCATCCACCAGCACCCTAGGATAGTATAGTTTTCGTAGGATGCATCATGAGACATTTTGAGATGGCATATGCCACATTGTATACAGAAACATTGATATTATACACATTCTGATGGCATGATCAGCCACATTTTGTATATGGATCTATGTATTTTGATATATATTTGAGTACTTTGTCTATGGATACATGATCTTTGATATATATTTGTGTAAAATTTTTTCTATGGATACATTTATTTTGATATATATTTTTGTCATTTATGTGCACAATGATATACATATTAATTTAGTATCTAGTATTGTTCAATTTATCGTGGATCATGTGGCATGCCCTAAATTTTACTAGTAAAAACACAAGAATTGTTTATTTTTTTTTGTAGCTTATGAAGTCGCATAAGAAATTGCATATTGTAAAACAAGGTTATCATTGAATAGGAGTTCAAGACTCATGTGGATAGTGTCATCCGGTTGTAACATTTTAGTCACAGGTGATTTTCAAATAGATTGGATGACAGTCTAGTTCAAGTTAGTGTCACGAATCAAACGAGAAAGTTCAAGATACAACACTCATAAATTAGTGAGGTAATTCATATCCTAACAAGCCTCTGATATTAATATTCTATTAGGGTGTATCGGTTGTATCATATGGACTAGGTCGTGATTCTAGCATGTAAGGGAAGGGGATCAGAATTACTTATTATCCTCATTACCAATGTACACACATTCATTAATCATTAAAATATATATTAATGTCACAATTACTATATGGTGTGGAAGTGTAGTATATCTTAATCGATTAAACACATGTATGTAGAGAATTTAGATTTAGTACTCATCACATGAGCACCCTTAGTCAAATAAGAAAATATGCACTTATCTACCACACTATATCGGATCTAACCATTGGAAATTAGAAAAGATATGCCCCAAAGGTAGCTTCAAAGTCTACATGATGGAGAAGGGGCCACTTGCATTGATAGTATCCATCATTCAACACATTAGTTACACAACTTATGGAATAAACAATTTGTTTTATGTGCCAAACGTGTATCATGTGCTTGCATCCATATCTTACTGGTTACAGGTCCTCTCAAAGATTGGACTAATACTAAGTCATTTTCTCCCTCTTTACTCTATTTAGTCATCCTTATGCATTCTATCAACATTGCTTCCTCACCAAACTCGCACTCACTACAGTTTCCTAAACACAAAAAATACTATTTCAATACATAAATTAAACTCACTCTAACAAAAGACAATTACTAACTATCTAGCTCATCAACTACTAACTAATCTAGCTACATTTCCATTCTTTTACATTTACTATTTTAATTACTATAATTACTATACTATTACATTTACTTTTTACATTATTACATCTAATTATTCACCATAAGCTCACTTTCTCACTATCAATATTATTATTATCAAAGCATGTTAAGATTCAAAGTAGTTTCATAGTACGAATTAGTAAGCACATAAAATGAGGAACTCTTAGTAAGTCTAAGGGCCAATTCAAAGTAATTAACTCAATAATAATTCATGATCTGTATTTAAACACATCCTACTACACCATTGTATTGAGTGTGTCAATTTAAATTTCTTAGATGAATTGTTTATGCAAGAATTAGGTGCAAGCATATAAATAAGGTTTGTATATAACATACCTTGTCATTCTGACATATATGTATTCATCATTTCATGCAACCAACATAGTAAAATGTGGTGTACATGAATCATATTATCATTAATTATACATAGGGTACATGAGCTGACGAGCTACCTCTAATGACATGCCTATTGACCCTTATTACATACTAGCTAACTAATGCTTTATTCCTACACTACATTTTCAAATTGGTATATATATTCTATCGAATTTGATATTCTACTAATATCTTCAATCGAATCCACAACATTCATCATCTAACTAACATTCCCTCAAGCCAAATATAAAATTCACTTGACATTAAATCCAACATCTACATAGGTTTGTCATGCATTCAATTCTATCTAGTAACTCTTATCTATCAATGTGCTTTATTGACTAGATAAAACTAGATTTGAGTTATTATTTTAATCCATCATCCATCCTTATCCTTGATTCTCCAATCCCATCATTTTGACAACTTACTTCATATTAACCCTATTATATGTACATCCAACTATCCTAATTTACAGTCTTAACACTAATTTAGTTAAACCCTTTGTACTTAACATCATGTTCAATTATATATGCATTCTTGTAAACTTATTTATTTCATTTAATTTATTTTCCTATATTGAGCTTTTCCATTACCATATGGTTTAATTGTTACATGTTTCTAAATGAGCCCATTGATATAAACATTACCCTTAAACTAAGGTCAAATACACTAAGTGTCATTATCCTCTATTCAAGACTTGAAATGATTAAATAATTATTTGATAAAAATAAAATAAAATCTAAAGGGTGAATCTCCTATCTATCTTAAATCCTCATCATTCCCTAACTCTTACAAAGGCCATATTTCTTCCTACACGTGGTCCCCACAAGGTCCCACGTGGGTCATATGCAGAATTTTGACTAATCCAAGCCTTAGGACATCTTCTTCCCATCCCTCCAATCAACAATCCTAATGTGAACAAGTCATATTAAATGTCAACTTGACATTCTCCTAAGTACAAATCCCTTGGGATTGCTATCCCACTCCCCCTTAATTTCAAGTCGACGACCTATGCTTGGGAACATGTGACCACTGCTGCAAGGAGGGGATGACTAGTGCATAAGACAAGGATGTGACATAAACCCTTTCTCCTATGCGCCCAAGTATATTAATGGGGATGAAACCCCTTTTCAAGAAGGCAAGCTCAAGGATAAAAGTTTTGACATGACATGTTAGAATGAATGTCAGATTTAACAATATGCCTTGTGGAGTGGAGAAAACTTTTTGCATTATGATGGCTTAGGAAATGTTGGGGACTACTATAGAAGGGCGGTCAAGATCAATCTTGGCTTTTATTTTATTTTTGAGTTAAATATTTAAATTTGTCATATTCTCTAACATGCACACTAATATGCCTTTATTCATTTAATTACTAATTTATTATTTGAGTGTTGGATGTGACTTAGAGGTCACAAGATTGTAATGTGTACCATTCTGTCACTTAGGAAATATATTAGTCTAGGACACTCATTAGTCTCTATATGCTATTATTATTTTTATTTTTATTGGATAGCAGTCTAGAATCTGGGAATATTCTTTAATATTGTATTGCTCTGTATTAAGGAAGGGATTTATTTGCCTTTACCATACATTTTCTAGAGAGGAAAATGCATGCCTACAACAATGTATCTCATAGATTTTATTATGTCTTCTCTTACAACAAACTTCATTTTGTTATATCATGAAATTAATTTGATGATTTCCTTGCTTAGAATTGTATTAAGCTTGGTAATTAAAATCAATGTTATCCATGCATGTGATATGAACATAAAATTTTCCTTCCAAATTATTGAGTGCACAACAAGATTAAAAGCAATCTACTAAGTTTTAAATTTATACAATCAATGGTATCACATAACATCTATGGATTGTTATTATCAACTAGTCATTTACAATACCACAAGGAGAAAACTTTCTTTCACATTTTCAAATGATAACAATGATGTCAAAGAAAATCTATGACTTGTACCAATGCTTTCATAACAATATAAAATCCAAATGAAACATGCATATACAACCTTATCAATTATTTCCTCTACACGTACATTAGGTAACAATGATACAATCTCCTTCCATCACAATGGGGCAACATAAGGGACTTTTCAAAATCATAAGGAACATGGACATTGAAAGATATGGACAATGAGTAGCATGAACATTGTCCAACATTATCGTTAAGAACATGAACAAGCTGGTGAATCCTCCTTCACAAATGAGGGCACAATGTCAAGTTTTCTCATCCAACATCAATCTACAAGATGATCATTACAAGCCATTTCCATTGCTCCCTTGGACACAAATCTGCATATGCAACACAAAAAAATAACAAGGACCATGGGTGCCTTCCACCCAACCATAGGCCTCAAAGAGACCACCCCCACGCTAGGGAACAAGGCTCAAACTGGGATACACATACAACCTTTCAATGAATAAACATTCCATTTCAAACTTGAACAATTTACCCCCAAGGCTATTTCACAATGGCTTCATAGATGGAACCATAAACATAGGGTGAAGGTGTGTTCTAAAATGGAGACTTGCCATACCAAACCATATCTGCAATAAAGAATTTTCATGCCCTCTCGGGGCTATCATAATTCAGCAAATTTCATGCCCTCTCGGGGCTATCATAAATCAACAATTTAATGCCCTCTCGGGGCCTCCACATTTCCTCCTCCAAACCCACTACCATCAGCTGTAACTCCTCAAACTTCCTTCCTACACCATACTTTCCTTATCACCCCCAACAACATATGAAATTTTATGGCATACAATGGAGCCCATACTCCAAGGTTCTCAATACATTTTTTGAACCCACTTAAGCCCTTCACCCTGGACTTCTCTTCCCTTCCCACAAAGGTGAGTACAAGTCCCATGCCCATAACAATACTCAAGCACAAAACAAGAAAACAAAACCAAGTAGAAATAAAACAAGAAATTTTCAAGAGCACATCACATTTTCACAACACAATATCAACACCCATAATACAACAAGGAAATAGACAAAATCCAAACCTCATACTCACAATACTCCACACAATACAACAAGATGCACAATGGTGTCACACTAATCTACATGGAATGAACACCATTCAAGCACTCACATGAATGCTACTCCACAATGCAATGTAATGCATACTCCATTGATAAACTCTACACTTGCATATTTGCTTAACCATGCTAAAAGAAAGAAATAGAAAAGAAGCAAGTTTGAGATACCAACCTTGGTCCAAGCTATGGTAAGGATAGTTGTAGCAGAGCTCCCCTAATCTCCCTCCAAAACCTAACTGTCTCTAAAATTAGAGAGTGGGCAAACACCCCACTAGTTTGGCCAAGACCCTCTAATAAAGCCTTCCCACTAACTTATCTTAGCAAAAACACTAAGCCACTCCATCCTTACAAAATTGTCTCCTCTAACAGTTCATTGATAGCCCTCATGAGCTCTGAGCTATGACCCTTGAAGGATCGACCTCAAAATGCACTTAGAGCACCTTGGAGACTCCTCGGTACGAGGTGGCCGCAAATGATGGATGGTCTTTGTGGCCAAAAAAAGGGTGTGACTAGGGTTCACCCGCCCATCTGGAGCTAATGGCATTGATGTTTCGATGCCAAGATCAGCGGTTTCAAAGTTACGCTGTGGCTCACCTATGAACTGAGGCACACTGTGAGTTTTGGCATCGAGCGAGATCGCTGTACTGAATCCAAACGGAATGTGATCTCTTGAAAATGAGATAGGTTATTTTAGACCTCAGTATCACCGTCCTGTAGCATTTGAAAGTTCATTGATAGCCCTCACGAGCTCTGAGTTATGACCCTCGAAAGATCGACCTCAAAATGCACTTTAGAACCTTGGGGACTCCTTGGTACGGGGTGGCTGCAAATGATGGATGGTCTCCATGGCTAGAACAAGGGTATGACTAGGGTTCACCTACCCATCCAGAGCTAATGGCACTGACGATTTGATGCCAAGATTAGTGGTTTCAAAGTTACGTTGTGGTGCACCTATGAACTGAGGCACACTGTGAGTTTTGGCATCGAGCGAGATCACTGTGCCGAATCCAAACATAATGTGATCTCTCAAAAATGAGATAGGTTATTTTAGGCCTCAACATCAGCGTCCTGTAGTATTCGATAGTTTATCGATAGCTCTCACGAGCTCTGAGTTATGACCCTCAGAAGATCGACCTCAAAATGCACTTAGAGAACCTTGGGGACTCCTCGGTACGGGGTGGCCATGGATGATAGAGGGTCTCTATGGTTGGAACAAGGGTGTCACTATGGTTCACCCACCCACTCAGAGCTAATGGCACTGACTTGTAGCTATTAGGAGTTAGATTTTGAAAAGTTATCAAGAAAGATTGACCCCTTTGACTTGTATCATGAAAGGTTGCTTTGTGCCTTGCTTGATTGTTTGAAGACTACTCCATGTGTCACTATCTTTCTTTGAAAAAAAATTGCTTTTGAACATCAATCTTGCAATATTATCAATTATTGTCAAACTTTTTCAACCAAGTCAAAACGTCAAGTGCAAATATTTGTTTGCATTTTTTGCTAAGGGGAGTTTCATAAATTGATTTTGATTTTCTATGTCTCTAGTGCTTGAACATGCTTGAAATGGCTCTTTGGTCTTAGAGCTATTGGTATTTTCTAACTTCATGGTCTATGATATGCATACTAAGAATTTCTTTCACTAAATGGTTTCCTTGATCTATTGACTACACTTAAATTTGTTCACTTGTCATCTCTGTTTCTTTATCTACATTGCTATTTGGGATTTTTTCATAGCTCTTGACTTGATTCACTAGTGTTGTAACCTGCTTGGACAATTTGTTTGACAAGTCACTCATTCATTTCTACCTCTCTTTGACATGTGAACACTCTACCTCTCTATTTTGGACATCAAGTTATCTTGTGTCACCTTATTAGCTTCCTCTAGTCTCCTTCATGCTTTATTATCTATCTACCACTATGGTATTCAGACCTTGTGCTACCAAACCTCAACCAAATCTAGATGATCATGATATCCTCCATGCCACTAAAGAGTTTCAAGATCTATATGTTCAATACAAAGAGCTAGAAGAGACAAATAATCTTTCTTACCTTCATCTCTCTAAGCACATGATAGAAATCAATTCTAAACTTGAGAAAAGGTTAGAGGAGAATATTGCATTCTTAAATTAATCTCCCTTAAGACCTTTACATACACACGGGTCATCTTCTTCAAGGTCTACATATTCTACACCAAGACATCAAATATCTTCATCTTCTAGATCTAAAGACCTCTTTAGAGAACAAGCAAGTGATACCTCCTTTGAGCCTATGCCAAACTTTCATTATGGACCTATCTTTGACCAAGATAGTGATGAAGACATGGATGAATTCTATTCACTTAAAAAACAAAAAAATTATCATGGAGAAAATTTTGAGAGAACTTTTACGCCATTGGAAGATTCTCATGATAACATCTTGCAAATGCTTCTTGATAATGAATCCATCACATTACTAGACAACTCTAGACCTTATGAACCCAAAATCAAACCTCCATGGTGGATAAATTATCATTATTGCCACTTCCATGGAAGAAAATTTCATAAAACTAAAGATTCCGTAGTGTTGAAACATAAAATCAAAGATCTCATTTATGATGGGATTGTTGATACCTCTAATGACTCATGTGTCACAAGATCATGCTGATGAACCTATGCCAAGTGATGATTTCCTTGACACCTTCACTTCTTATAACACTAATGAACCTCCTCAAGTGTCAAAGCTTTCAAAAATGCCTCAACCAAACAAACAACCTAATTCTTTCCATTTAGACCATGCGTACCCTCAAGGGCTACAACTAAAAGAAAATCAAGCTAACCTTCACTTGTCTGCAAACCTTTTCCATGCTACTAAGACTAAAGATCCTCAACATTCATGCAATACTATGATTACTATGCCCACTTTAGCTAATCCTGCATTATTGCTCTAAGATTCTATCATGCACACCTCACATTTTCCCTTTTCCTTAGAAGGTGCTCCATATCAAGATGACTCTCAAAAAGAAAAATATATAAATAAAGATCAAGATCAAACACCTTTTCATCTCATCCAAAATTTCACCTTTCTATATCCTATGTGTTACCCACCTCCTACATATGATGAGGATATCATTTCCACTACCTCCATTGAGCTTACTGAAACTTATGGGAAAAGTGATCTTTCTATGCTATATAAAGAAAGATGTCAAGATCAAAGTGTCCCCTCATGTTCTACTTCTCCATATCCACTTCAAAACTATGCTCAAGATTCAAACACTCCTATCAAAGGTCTTTCTCCTATAAAAGTTACTCATGAGTCTATTGATGACTTTGGTCATGCTACTCACTCTAAAGATGTTGAAATCCCTAGTCACTATCCCTCTGCATTTTGTAATTCTATCCTTGGTCCTTATCCATCTAATCTGAAGTCTTTAAACCTTCTCCTACACTTTCTACTTCTATCTCTCCAAAGTCTCTCTTGAAAGAATTTAATATTGAACATAAATCTAAGTTGACATTCAATATTCCAAAGGCTTCCACTTCATTTTCTTCCAAACATCTTTCTCAAAAGCTTACAAATATTCCACTCAATCTTCTTCTAACATTGTCCTACCAGCTCATACATCTAAACCTTGATCCATTTCCTCCATGATTCCTCCATCATTCGAAAACCTTCCAAGGTGTGTGTAAATTTTGATCTTCCCCACTTTGTGACCTACCCTTATGCAATGTTTTCAAAGCTACACTTACCTACTATCCATAATCATACAATCCTTCCAAGAAATGAACTCTTATCCTACTATCATCTCACTTACTTCACCCTATCAACATTATTGAGCATACTTATCTATGGTCTTGGCTTATCATAACTTATCTTTCCTTTAGGAACACTATTTAACTTGAAAATAGTTGACCTATTTCTAAAAAAAAAAAAAAAAAATAGAAAAGAAGATAAAAAATGTGCCTTGGTGAAAACCATCATCTTATCCATGAGATTCCCTATTTTACTTTCTCATTCACTCATAGCCATCATATCCAACTTCATATCATGTCATTATGCATGTGCTATCTTGCTTATTGGCTTTAATTGCGTATCCTACATGCTATCTTCTTTCATGGATTTCATGGCTTATCCCAAATGTGCTTCATAAAATTTTTCAATATGAAAGTCTTTCAAAAATTATGACTCTTTATGCTTTCAAATGCTATGATTGGTTGCAAAATAGAAGAAATCAAGTATTCTAATTGTTCATCCGTACTTTCTAGATTTTTCATATATGATTAGTTTGATAAAAATAGTTTTAATAATCATAATGTCAGCTTTATGTCAAATAAGGAAAAAACCAAATTTGTAATAAGATATCTGCATGCAATTATCTTTCATATAGTTATAAATGCTCTTAAAATTGTCCTTATAGCCTTGTATCACATGCAAATATGATTTGCAAGAACTTGTTCAATATCTTCCTCTTATAATTCCTTACAAAGAACCTACCAAAATACAAAAACCATATACAAAAAAAGTACATATTTTACATTATAATACATCATAAATTTTAGAAATTCTCCCCAATACCACCCCCCTCCAACTCTTCATGATGACCTACATTCCAATATCATAAAAAAATTAGTAACTTATTGTATTAAACAAGATAATCATCAATTCATTAAATCATTATGAAGAAAATAACATAAGAAGTATATATACCTAGTCGAGTATTCCAATAGGGTCCTCTCTCTGTTTTAGGGTCTCCAATAGGGCTTCATGATCAACATTAGAAATAGTAAAAAGTTCTTTTACTTTTGGTCTTCCTTGATGCTTCAATAACTTTACATTTTTTGCTATAATAAGATGCAAATATATGAGAATTATTTTGTGCTTCTGATAGTTTTCGAATGTAGGAATTCCATTCCTTCTAAGCATGTATGTCCACAGCCATGTTTCAGCAACAACCACTGAACTAGTAGGATATGTGAATCCATCATCATCTGTGATCAGTTGTGCAAGTTTTTGTTTGCCTCTTACACAACGTGCTAACCAATAATCGGATTTCTCATCATTCCCCTGTGGTGCAACCAATGCAAAGACATGTCTTGGCTGAAGTAGATCTGATAGATGGTTATGCTCAAGTGAAATTTCCATGTCATCATTTTTTATACAGGGTATGATAGACAATGGAGTAAGATAATGTGGAGCCCATGTGTCCACCCACTCACTTGACTCACAGTGATCCCAATCACACTAAAAATAAGTACGACAAAAACAAGCTAGTTGTCATGTCCAAATGGTCCACGTACTAGAATCAGAGCTCTGAAATGAATTCATTTTTGATGAGTCTCTCACTGTAGCACAATCTGATCTATCACCTATGGACCCTTCCTCAACCAACCAAAAGAACCTACGTACCACTAAATCAAGAATCTCCCCTTGTGATAATGCTAAACTACACCAATCAACAATGCTACGAGCATCAAGAAGCTCTATTGTTGAAAACTTCAGTTGCTCCTTAACTAGAGCTCTCTTCACACATGCCCCTGCTCCATCATGTTCCCCTTTTCCATGGCCAAACTCAAAAAAACTCCAAATATGAGGCACCCCTCTCTCTACGTGCATCCTACACAACCAATAAAACATGCGAACATTCTTGAATTGACCTGTAGAGTTATCTGACCAAATGATATGTCTATCCATAGCAATTGCATGCTCATGTAAGAAATCAAAAAAATTCTCAAAACAATGTTGCACAAACTCGAGAGAGTGAGATCTATCATCACTCATAAAAAAATGATACTCTCTAATAATCTTTCAATTATCTTCTGCACTATCAGGGACATGTCTATATGTTATGTGAACAAAAATTGCAATATGAATGGAGTTGTAATACCGAGATTGTGTCTCATTTTGAGGTTGCAATGTGTAATTCTCAGCAAAATCAACAACTAATATAATAGTGCCAATGGGAAAAGTCTCCTTACACATTCCAAATTGTTGATCTAACCACTGAGACCTGTGACTATGTCTTGCATACTTGTAAAAAAGATTTACCTTGAAATATGAAATAAAATTAGCCACACTGATATCTTTTCCAACCAATTCACATCTAGAGCTCTCACTCCCACTCTTCAATGTGTATTTCACTGTTTCATATACCATTTTTTTCAGTATTGTCTTTCCAAGATCTTGTTCACACCCCTGATGGAAACATGTGTCAAACTTGGATAAGACACCACATTCTGAACACTTCTCATTTAAGCAAGCATTTCTATAAAAGGAACAACCATCAACTCTACAACATAAGAGTTGATCTAGCAAGTCTTTTGATGATTTTGGAAGCCCACTAGCCTCACAATCCTCCAACATTTCTTTACTATGCAAAGTAGAACGGATGGAGCGTAATAGTTTATGGTGCAAAGAAAACTCAACATGATATTTGGAACAACATGTATTTCGAATTTTGAGTGGCATACAATAAAATGGCTTCAAAGATTCAAAAGCCTTTTGTGATATATGAAGACTTGGATGCCTCTCTCTAAATTGTTTGAACAACATAGTTTGACTTACCTCTAAATGGTGTTTAGGATGTGGCATGCAGTCTTTGATGCCAATTCTCAACTTTAAGATGTCTTTAGCATTGGGTGATACTTGTGAGTAAGAGTGCCAAAATTATGTAATTTCTTCCTTCACATCGTTGGATAACTTCTTATCAAAATGTGGAAGTCTCCCACCAAATGCCCATGTTTCATTTTGAAGAGGATCATCAATTTTCTCTCGTCGACTAAGTGCTCTTCTCAAAGTAGTATGATTTAGATTCAAATCAATACAAGTTTGTCTCATATATCTACCCTTTCTCAAATGATGACTTACCAAGGAGGTTGTAATGACCCTTTGAGCAGCTCTATTATCCTTCTCTCTGCTATTTTTTCCAATTCTATTGAGAGCACTGAAAAGATTCTTCATGATAATGGCATTTCTTTCCAACTTTTTATTGACACGAATCTTCAATTTGAAAAGTATAGGTCTCATATGTTGCATCTTTAATAAGTGCATGAAAAGCTGACATTTCTCTACCACTGTCTTGTTGCCAAAAAACATCTGATATAGTCTTGAAGCCCATAACTGAATGGTTCTTTCTGATTTTTTTCCTTCCAAACTAGTAATAATCATTTCATCAATTTCAATTATCCATTTTGGTGTTTTAGAACCTTCATGTAGATTATAATTAGGAGATATGTAAGGTTCTTATGCACTAGGTTCCTGTGCATTGTCATCTTCAACATGGTCAATTATGCAATTTGGATTATGACTTGGTGGCATTTCTTTTTCAAAATTTTCATTCTCCAAATTTTCAATTTCAACATTATCATTTTCAATAGGTACATTATCATTCCCCAACTGTACATATTCATTATCTAACTCTATGATTTTACCTTCGATTAATTCATCGTCAACTTGACTGATATTTAGCATACCTTTTCTTTTTCTTCAGTGTTCCATTTTGTCCCTTTCCCTATATGCCACAATGTCTTCATTGGATATCTTTCTTTTGCGTTTATCCTTTCGACGACTACTGCTCTCCTTTCAGATGACAAATTCAAGCACCTAATGTTATATTTTTAATTTTTTTTGATTAGTTGGGCCCCAAAACGCGACTTTTTCCAGAACCTGTGAAAAAAAAAGTGAAAAAGTGATGTTGTTGAGTTTGCAGGGACAAGGAATTATTGGGAGGAAAACTTGCTATAATTTCCCTCTTTTTCCATAATTATATTAATATTATGAAAATCATTGGAGGGAAACTGACTTTGGTTTATTACTAAGCTAATAGTATAGTAGTATTGATATATAATAGTATCAATAGTATAACAGTATTAATATAAAGTATCAATAGTATTAATATATAATAGTATTAATATATAGTAATATTAATATATAGCATTAATATAGATATAGTATCAATATTATTATTATACCCATAATAGTATTAATATTATTACTATAGATATAATAGTGTAAATATTTAGTGTTTATTTATATTATTATTATTATTATTATTATGCTACAATATAGTATTAATATATATATTATTATTATAGCTATAATAGTATTATTATTATTACTATAGATATAATAATAATAATATTTAATGTTTATTTATATTATTATTATTATTGTTATCATAAAATAGTATAAATAGTATATATATATCCTTTCATTTTTTAACCCATATACATACGAACGATTCGAATATGTCCCTATGGGTCCTAGGACCCCTAGGGACATATGTCGTCATTTAATAGGTCAAAAGGGGTCATAAGTCACTCTATGACCCCATTTGATCAATTTGAACAATTCGAATATGTCCTTAAGGGTCCTATGACCCCTATGGACATATATCATCGTTTAATAGGTCAAAGGGAGTCATAGGTCACCCTATGACCCCCTTTGACCCATAGGAACGATTCGAATATGTCCCTAGGGGTCCTAGGGAAATATGTCATCATTTAATGGGTCAAAGGGGGTCATAAGTCACCCTAGACCCCCTTTGACCCATATGGCCCATTCGAATATGTCCCTAGGGGTCCTAAGACCCCTAGGGACATATGTTGTCATTTAATGGGTCAAAGGGGGTCATAGGTCACCCTATGACTCCCTTTGACCCATATGAATGATTCAGATATGTACTTAGGGGTCCCATGACCCCTAGGGACATATGTCGTCATTTAATGGGTCAAAGGGAGTCATAGGTCACCCTATGACCCCCTTTGACCCATAGGAATGATTCGAATATGTCCCTAGGAGTCCTAGGACCTCTAGGGACATATGTCGTCATTTAATGGGTCAAAGGGGGTTATAGGTCACCCTATGACCACCTTTGACCCATATGAATGATTCGAATATGTTCTTAGGGGTACTAGAACCCTTAGGGACATATGTTGTCATTTAATGAGTAAAAAGGGGTCATAAGTCACCCTATGACCCCCTTTGACACATATGGCCCATTCGAATATGTCCCCAGGAGTCTTAGGACCCCTCGGGACATATGTCGTCATTTAATGGGTCAAAGGGGGGGGTCACAGGTCATCCTATGACCCCCTTTGACCCATATAAACGATTCAAATATGTCCTTAGGGGTCCTAGGACCCCTAGGGACATATCCCATCATTTAATGGGTCAAAGGGGGTCATAGGTCACCCTATGACCCCCTTTGACCCATATGAACGATTCGAATATCTCCCTATGGGTCTTAGGACCCCTAGGGACATATGTCATCATTTAATGGGTCAAAGGGTGTCATAAGGCACCGTATTACCCCCTTTGACCCATATGAACGATTCAAATATGTCCTTAGGGGTCCTAGGACCCCTAGGGACATATGTCGTCGTTTAATGGGTCAAAGGGGGTCATAGGTCACCCTATGACCCCCTTTAACCCATATGAACGATTCGAATATGTCCCTATGAGTCCTAGGACCCCTAGGGACATATGTTGTCGTTTAATGGGTCAAAGGGGGTCATAAGGCACCCTATGACCCCCTTTGACCCATATAAACGATTCGAATATGTCCTTAGGGGTCCTAGGACCCCTACGGACATATGTCATCATTTAATGGATCAAAGGGGGTCATAAGTCACCCTATGACCCCCTTTGACCCATATGGCCCATTCGAATATGTCCTTAGGGGTCCTAGGACCCCTAGGGACATATGTTGTTGTTTAATGGGTCAAAGGGGGTCATAGGTCACCCTATGACTCCCTTTGACTCATATGAATGTTTTGAATATGTCCTTAGTGGTACCATGACCCTTAGGGACATATGTCATCGTTTAATAGGTCAAAGGGGGTCATAGGTCACCCTATGACCCCTTTTGACCCATATGAATGATTCAAATATGTCCCTAGGGGTTCTAGGACCCCTAGGGACATATGTCGTCATTTAATGGGTCAAAAAGTGTCATAGGTCACCCTATGACCCCCTTTGACATATATGAACGATTCGAATATGTCGTTAAGGGTTATAGGACCCCTAGAGACATATGTTGTTATTTAATGGGTCAAAGGGGGTCATAGGTCACCCTATGACCCCCTTTGACCCATATGAACAATTCAAAATGTCCCTAGGGGTTCTAGGACCCCTAGAGACATATGTCATCATTTAATAGGTCAAAGGGTGTCATAAGGCACCTTATGACCCCCTTTGACCCATATGAATGATTCGAATATGTCCCTAGGGGTCCTAGGACCCCTAAGGACATATGGTGTCGTTTAATGGGTGAATGGGGGTCATAAGTCACCCTATAACCCCCTTTGACCCATATAGCCCATCGAATATGTCCTTAGGGGTCCTAGGACCCCTAGAGACATTAGTTCTTGTTTAATGGGTCAAAGGGGGTCATAGGTCACCCTACGACTCCCTTTGACCAATATGAACGATTCGAATATGTCCTTAAGGGTCCCATGACCCATAGGGACATATGTTGTCGTTTAATGGGTCAAAAGGAGTCATAGGTCACCCTATGATCCAATTTGACCCATAGGAATGATTCAAATATCTCCCTAGGAGTCCTAGAACCCCTAGGAACATATGTCATCATTTAATGGGTCAAAGTGGGTCATAGGTCACCCTATGACCACCTTTGACCCATATGAACGATTTGAATATGTCCCTATGGGTCTTATGACCCCTAGGGACATATATCGTCGTTTAATGAATCAAATGCTTTCATAAGGCAGCCTATGATCCCCTTTGACTCATACAAACAATTTGAATATGTCCCTATGGATCCTAAGACCCCTAGAGACATCTGTCGTCATTTAATGGGTCAAAATGAGTCATAGGGCACCCTATGACCCCCTTTGACCCATATGAACGATTCGAATATGTTCTTTGAGGTCCCAAGACCCCTAGGGACATATGTCGTCGTTTAATGGGTCAAAGGGGGTTATAGGTCACCCTATGACCCCCTTTGACCCATATGAACGATTCAACTATGTCCCTAGGGGTCCTAGGACCTGGGGACCCCTAGGGACATATGTCGTCGTTTAATGGGTCAAAAGGTGTCATAGGTCACCCTAAAACCCCCTTTGACCCATATGAACAATTCTAACATGTTCCTAGGGGTCTTAGGATCCCTAGGGACATATGTTGTCTTTTAATGGGTCAAAGGGGGGTCATAGGTCACCCTATGACCCCTTTGACCCATATGGCCCATTCGAATATGTCCCTAGGGGTCCTAAAACCTCTAGGGACATATGTTATCGTTTAATGGGTCAAAGGTGGTCATAGGTCACCCTATGACTCCCTTTGACCCATATGAACTATTCGAATATGTCCTTAGGGGTTCCATGACCTCTAGAGACATATGTCGTCATTTAATGGGTAAAAGGTAGTTATAGGTCACCCTATGACCCCCTTTGACCCATAAAAATGATTCGAATATGCCCCTAGGAGTCTTAGGACCCCTAGGGACATATGTCATCGTTTAATGGGTCAAAGGGGGTCATAGGTCACCCTATGACCACCTTTGCCCCATATGAATGATTCGAATATATCCTTAGGGGTACTAGAACCCATAGGGACATATGTCGTCATTTAATGGGTCAAAAAGGGTCATAAGTCACCCTATGACCCCCTTTGACACATATAGCCCATTCAAATATGTCCCACCCTAGGGACATATGTCGTCATTTAATGGGTCAGAGGGGGTGTGACCTATGACCCCCTTTGGCCCATATGAATGATCCAAATATGTCCCTATGGGTCCTAGGACCCCTAGGGACATATGTCATCATTTAATGGGTCAAAGGATGTCATAAGGCACCCTATGACCCCCTTTGACCCATATGAATGATTTGAATATGTTTCTAGGGGTCTTAGGACCCCTCAGACATATGTCATCATTTAATTGGTCAAAGGGGGTTATAGGGTGCCCTATGACCCCTTTTGACCCATATGAATGATTCAAATATGTCCCTAGGGGTTCCTGGACCCCTAGGGACATATGTTGTCATTTAATAGGTCAAATGGGGTCATAGGTCACCCTATGATCCCCTTTGACCCATATGAACGATTCGAATATATCCTTAGGGGTCCTAGGACCACTAGAGACATATGTCATCATTTAATAGGTCAAAGGGTGTCATAGGTCACCCTATGATCTCCTTTGACCCATATGAATGATTTGAATATGTCATTACGGGTTATAGGACCCTTACAAACATATGTCGTCAATTAATGGATCAAAGGGGATCATAGGGTGAATTTGACTCATATGAATGATTCAAATATGTTCTTAGGGGTCCCAGGACTCCTAGGAACATATCTCGTCATTTAATGGGTCAAAAGTGGTCATATGTCACCCTATGACCCCCTTTGACCCATATGAACGATTCAAATATGTCCCTAGGGGTTATAGGAGCCTTAGAGGCATATGTCGTCGTTTAATGGGTCAAAGGGGGTCATAGGTCACCCTGTGACCCCCTTTGACCCATATGAACAATTTGAATATGTCCCTAGGGGTTCTAAGACCCCTAGAGACATATATCATCGTTTAATGGGTCAAAGGGGGTCATAGGTCACCTATGTCCCCGTTGACCCATATGAACGATTTGAATATGTCCCTAGGGGTCCTAGGACCCCTAGAGACATATTTGAATCGTTTATATGTGTCTAAGGGGGTCATAGGTCACCCTATGACCCCCATTGACCCATATGACCTATTCGAATATGTTTCTATGGGTCCGAGAACTCCTAGCGACATATGTCATCGTTTAATGGGTCAAAGAGGGTCATAGGTCACCCTATGACCCTGTTTGACCCATATTAGCCATTTGAATATGTCCTTAGGGGTTCTAGGACCCCTAGAGACATATGTTGTTGTTTAATGGGTCAAAGAGAGTCATAGGTCACCCTATGACCCCCTTTGACCCATATTACCCATTTGAATATTTCTCTAGGGGTCCTAGGACCCCTAGGGACATATGTCATCATTTAATGGGTCAAAGGGACCTATGACCCCCTTTGATCCATATTACCCATTCGAATATGTCCTTAGCGGTCCTAAGACCCCTAGAGACATATGTCATCATTTAATGGGTCAAAGGGGGTCATAGGTCACCCTATGACACCCTAGGACCCCTAGAGGCATATGTCGTTGTTTAATGGGTCAAAGGGGTTCATAGGTTGAGGGGGTCATAGGTCACCCTATGAACCCCTTTGACCCATATGAACAATTTGAATATGTCCCTAGGGGTTCTAAGACCCCTAGAGACA
This sequence comes from Cupressus sempervirens, assembly GCA_028749045.1. NCBI lineage: Eukaryota > Viridiplantae > Streptophyta > Pinopsida > Cupressales > Cupressaceae > Cupressus > Cupressus sempervirens. The sequence goes on along the minus strand of CM053791.1, from coordinate 549,887,350 downwards.
TATGTCATCGTTTAATGGGTCAAAGGGGGTCATAGGTCACCTATGTCCCCGTTGACCCATATGAACGATTTGAATATGTCCCTAGGGGTCCTAGGACCCCTAGAGACATATTCGAATTGTTCATATGTGTCAAAGGGGGTCATAGGTCACCCTATGACCCCCATTGACCCATATGACCAATTCGAATATGTTCTTAGGGGTCTGAGGACTCCTAGCGATATATGTCATCGTTTAATGGGTCAAAGAGGGTCATAGGTCACCCTATGACCCTGTTTGACCCATATTAGCCATTTGAATATGTCCTTAGGGGTTCTAGGACCCCTAGAGACATATGTTATCGTTTAATAGGTCAAAGAGAGTCATAGGTCACCCTATGACCCCTTTTGACCCATATTACCCATTTGAATATTTCTCTAGGGGTCCTAGGACCCCTAGCGACATATGTCATCATTTAATGGGTCAAAGGGACCTATGACCCCCTTTGATTCATATTACCCATTCGAATATGTCCTTAGCGGTCCTAAGACCCCTAGAGACATATGTCATCATTTAATAGGTCAAAGGGGGTCATACGTCACCTTATGACCCTCTTTAACCCATATGAACGATTCAAATATGTCCCTATGGGTCCTAAGATGCCTAGGGACATATGTCATCATTTAATGGGTTAAAGGGGATCATAAGGTACCCTATGACCCCCTTTGATCCATATGAGCGACTCGAATATGTCCCTAGGGGTCCTAGGACCCCTAGGGACATATGTCGTAGTTTAATGGGTCAGAAGGGGTCATAGGTCACCCTATGACCCCCTTTGACCAATATGGCCCATTCGAATATGTCCCTAGGGTTTCTAGGATCCCTAAGGACATATGTTGTCATTTAATGGGTCAAAGGGGGTTATAGTTCACCCTATGACTCCCTTTTACCCATATGAACTATTCAAATATGTCCTTAGGGGTCCCATGACCCTTAGGGACATATGTCATCATTTAATGGGTCAAAGGGGGTCATAGGTCACCCTATGACCCCTTTTGACCCATATGAATGATTCGAATATGTCCCTATGGGTCTTAGGACCTCTAGGGACATCTGTTGTCATTTAATGGGTCAAAAGGTGTCATAGGTCACCCTATGGCCCCCTTTGACCTATATGAACGATTCGAATATGTCCCTAGGGGTTATAGGACCCCTAGAGACATATGTTGTCATTTAATGAGTCAAAGGGGGTCATAGTTAGCCCTATGACCCCCTTTGACCCATACGAACAATTTGAAATGTCCCTAAGGGTTCTAGGACCCCTAGAGACATATGTCATCGTTTAATGAGTCAAAGGGGGTCATAGGTCACCTATAACCCCCTTGACGCATATGAACGATTCGAATATGTCCCTAGGGGTCCTAAGACACTTAGAGACATATTCAAATCATTCATATGGGTTAAAGGGGGTCATAGGTCACCCTATGGCTCGTGTTGACCCATAGGACCCATTTGAATATGTTCCTAGGGGTCCGAGGACCCGTAGCGACATATGTCATCGCTTAATGGGTCAAAGAGGGTCATAGGTCACTCTATGACATCTTTTGACCTATATTACCCATTTGAATATGTCCCTAGGTGTCCTAGGACTCTTAGAGACATATGCCATCGTTTAATTGGTCAAAGAGAGTCATAGGTCACCTTATGACCCCCTTTGACCCATATTATCTATTTGAATATGTCCCTAGGCGTCCTAGGACTCCTAGGGACATATGTCGTCATTTCATGGGTCAAAGGGACATATGACCCCCTTTGACTCATATTACCCATTCGAATATGTCCCTAGGAGTTCTAGGACCCCAGAAACATATGTCGTTGTTTAATAGGTCAAAAGGCGTCATACGTCACCCTATGACCTTCTTTGACCCATATGAACGATTCAAATATGTCCCTCGGGGTCCTAAGACCCGTAGGGACATATATCGTCATTTAATATGTGAAAAGGGGTCATAGGTCACCCTATGACTCCCTTTGACCCATATTAACCATTGTAATATGTCCCTAGGGCTCTTAAGACCCCTGATGACATATGTCATCATTTAATGCGTCAAAGGGGGTCAATGGTTGACCTATGACCTCCTTTGACTCATATATATTAATAATATACATATCTATTCATAACATACATATTAATATTATAATTATATATATATATATATATATATATATATATATATATATATATATATATATATATAACGTTATTATATATATTAATAACACACACACACACACACACACACACACACACACACACACACACACACACACATAACTTTATTATAGTTAATGAAAATATTATGTTATTATATATATATATATATATATATATATATATATATATATATATATATTAATAACATACATATTAATATAATAATATATATAATACATATTATATATTTATATTTAATATATTACGTTATTATATATATAATATTATTATACATATTAATATAATAATATATAATACGTATTATATATATATATATTACGTTATTATATTTAGTAAAAATAATAATAATATAAATTATATTTATAGATTGTAATAAGATTAACATAATATATTATTATATATTGCTAGAATATATCTTATATCTTTACATTACATTATTATATATATATATATAATATATTAAAATACATCTTTACATAGTAATATAAGTGAAATAATTTATAAATAATAAGCTATGATGTTTAAACCCAATTTTCCCTCCAAAATGGGTTAGAATTTTAAATTTTTCAACCGCAACATATCAGATATCGGATTTATAATCAGATATCCGATTAAGCTTGGTATTTACCAAGCCTACTCGGTGAACCCAAACAACATGTTTGAAGAGGGTTTTAGTGATACTCAGACTTCGGGTAGCCGTCTAACAATGTTATTTTGATCAAAATTGAATAAAATGATTTTTTTTTTTAATATTGTTCTCTAGATTCCATCAATATAATTTTTGTCAAATTCTGAGTTCGATAAGTATTTATTAGTTAATTATCAATGAAGATAATTGTAAAGTGTTGATTGACATACTGATTGAAAAATAGCTATAACTTTCAAACGGTATAACATTTTTTAAATCTAAAAGTTGTGTCACATTCTATACTTCGGCTAGTATAAGAAAAATAAAATAAAATTTAAATTTGGTAAAAAGTTTTAATAGTTAGGGTGGTCAGACACGAGACTTTTCTTTTTCCGAAAAAAGTTTTGGTAGAAAATTCATATTTAATTATTTATTTGGAATAAAAATATCAAAAAATATGCATCACATCCAGGCATGAGTCTACTTTTCATATCTATAATTATATTAAAAAAAATTATGATTTGATTTTGATTAAGGTTGTTAGACATACACCTACTTTTTATTTTCACCCTAAAATTTTCTTAGTGCTGCATTAAAATTCAAACTTTTGACCAATTAATTATTTTTTTCTCCTGATAAGGCCTAGTAGTTTAGAAACTAAATTCAATTTCTTACAGATTAGTTTGTTACAAATTTTTGATATAAAGTCCATAACCACTTCAAAATTATGTGTCAAGTTGACATAAACTTGATTTGCTGATTTTTCACTGCCACTTAAGGCCATAGTTTGGTACACCATGATCCTGCACATACCTATTGTGCATATGCACTATAGTGTGTACACACTTTATAGTGTGTATGTGCTATAGTGCGCATGTATTAAAAATAGTTAAAAGGAAAGTTTGGGTTTGTATTTACCCATATTCTCTATTTTTCTTTGTTTTCTAATTTTATATTCTGACAAAAAACCCAAGTTTCATGGTATTGGAAGCTATTAAACACCAAATTCAATCATTGGATATAGTATTTGAGGGGTTTTCAAATATTCTTTGTCTAGAAAGGGTTAGTGTAATCCTTTTTAAATATTCTTTGTTTTTGATTAGATAAACAGTTTTTACAGGGACCCTGAAACTCAAGAGTTAAAATAGTAACAAGGTTGATAATAAGCATGAAAAGCCCAGCCAAAAAAGTTCCAATTCAAAGGCTAAAAATAAGCACAAGGCCTAGCTGACAAAAAAAAACCAAAGAAAAGGCTAGGAACAGAAACAAAAAGAAACAACTAGGGCAAAAGCCCTTACAAAAAACCAAAAAAAGACACAGAAAGAAACAAAAAAACAGGTAGAGGATTAGTCCTTGTTCTTTCTCTGCAAGTCTTGCATGACCTGAGCTGCCTCATAGGCCATCTTGTTCTCCTTAGCCTCTTGCTAGTGCACCCTTTGATCCTCTTGGTCTTGACCATTGTTGATGTTGTCCTTTGCAGTGTCGACCCCCATTCTGGTTTCTTCCCTGTCTTTACCATTCTCATCATCCTTCATAACTCTGTCTTTGATCTAGCTTGTTAAAGATATGATGTTGCTGTTAATGGAGCTTAGCATCAAAATCATTTGATTTGAGAGATTATGATTGTAAATTTTGAGGGTGTTAATCCTTCTCTCCACTAGACTAAGCCTCTCACCATTGTCATCTCTTTTATCAGAGTCTGCTCCATTCCTGTTATCCTCCATATGACCCACCTGCTCTATGACCTCCTCTAGCTCATGGAAAAGTCACTTGATTGATCTGAAGTTATCAATCATGCTATTGTAGGAATTGTTCAAGAGATTTAGCCTGGTTTCCTTAGCTTTGTTCAAAATAGCAACAATCGCCTGGTCAATGAGTTCTTCAAGCCTTGTCTCTTCTTGGTCATCCACAAGGACCTGCGAGATCATGGCCTCTCTAAAAATGCCCATTTTCGAGGTCTTAACTTTAAAGTTTTTCCAAGCTTTCCTCCTGTTATTTACCTACACCTCCCCACCCTCAGTCTCAGAATCCAAATTTTGTTCCTCAAGTTCTGCATGAATATAGATAGGTGAAAGAGGCAACAAAGACATGTCCCATTCTTGCTGCATTATCTCATCCTCCAGACCCTCCCTCTTGCATTTCTTCCCTCCCTGATCATCCTTAATTTCTTCCTACGTCTCCATTTCCTCCTCTTTCATCGCCACATCCTCCTCCTCATTGATGTCATCTTTCACAAGATGCTCCTGCCCATGATCCCTAGGACTTTTTCTGCTGGGGGTGATGGAGGAAGGCGAGTTCTTGACTTGATGGCAGGCTTTTTTATCAACAAATGAAATCACGTCATCCTCAGAGCTAAAGCTTTTAATGTCATCCGATTCTGAACGAAAGCTGGAGCTTCCAGAGGTCACATTCTCAGTCTGAGGGGGAGCCTTGCTTATAGTCTGAGCCTTAAAATGCTCATAAATAAGAAACAAGGGCCCCTCATGCAAAATGGGGTTATCAGTAGGCTTCTTTTTGAAGCTAACCACCGCCTTGCTCAAAGAAGTTAACAAGTAAAAAGGAAAAGAAATTTTACGGCTACGTCGAAAATGATTCAAAAGAACAAAGTGGTGGGTATGAGCCTTATCAAACCTAGGGTCCAAAGTAATATACTCTATAATAGCTCTCAGAAGATACCTCCACAGTTTCTTCAGGGTATCAGGAACATAATACGTGTCAATCTTCTTTAGGGCTTTCAGTTCCTTCTCATCCTTAACAAAATCCCACACAGCATTAGCTAAGAGCTTCTTGTCCCTGAAAAACTTAAAACCCTCAATCAAGATTTCAACAATGGTCAAAATCACCTCCTTAGTGATCATGAAAGAAACTCCATTCACCTTCACTCTGCCATCCTTCCAAGAACCAATCATACTATTGGTCACCTCTTGATCAAAGCCATGCAATTTTGTAATGTATCTGGTAATCCCGCCCTGATCTAGCTACTCCCAAACTTTGTCCCTACTCTTCCATTTCTCAATTTTGCCCAATGGCTCCTTTCTACACCTTTTTCCAACCATATATGCACTCTGCACACCCTCAATTCTCATATGCACCTCACACTGCAATAGATTGGAACCTTTTTGAATAAGCAAAATGAAGAATGAATTAAGCATTTGTTGCTCCTATTGTAAATGTAATAAACAACCCACAAAGCATGTCGACTAGTCTATAATAAATTTTCTTTGTTACTATAAAGACAAATTTCATTATTATTTGAGAATTTGTTTAATATATAGTAAAATTATTGAAATAATTATAATTTGTACATGTATTTGAATAATTTATTATTTACAAATTGTAAGTAATTTAGATGTTTGAATAATTTGACATATAGAAATCATCATCAAGCCAAGGAAGAAACCAAAAACATAAACAATGGAAGTGAGGTAAAGAAATTCGGCAATTAAAAGAGATAAAATAAAATGACTACACATGAAAAAAGAAAATTGCAATGCAATAATGAAGAATTATCTTTTGAAGAGGAACACAAACTACTAAAATAAAGAAATAAAGAGGAAGAATCAAAAAGAAAAAGAGAATGAATGAGACTCTTATTCTCAAGAAGACAATTTAATTGTAAAGCTGCACCATCTTCCAATGTTGGAGTCATATCATCATCTCATCTTGAAGAGACACCAATTTCTATGTTCGACAATGTACACACTCCATCATGTCATGTTGAAGTCACAACATCAACATATAATGTAGGTGATATTCCATCTTTTACATCTTATTTCTGAGGCACATCATCTTTGGTTCAAGGTACCCAATTCACTCAGCCTTATGTTGATGTTCAAAATGTTGAGGGAATAGAAGAGATTATAACACCTTCTAGAATTCATTTTAGAAGACCAAAATATTTTATTTATATTGATACTAACATTTTTAAATGAATTCTTGACAAGATTTACAAGTGTTCTTGTCAAAGAAAAGTTAATCATATGTGGAGATAACTCTTTGAAGAATTAAATGTGATAGGTCAATGCTAATCATTTGTTAAAAAGATGAAGAATTTAAAATTTAGGCCCATCATGAAGATTCTTAGGCTAAGAACAATGGATGATTGAAACTAAAAAAGTATTATAAAGAATCTAATGAGTGCATACAAAAAAGTGGGTTTTAAATCACACACCAAATATAGTGATATCACAAGATGCATACTTATATCAACAACAGTAAGTACCCAAATGAAGAAAGCTTGACTCATGAGTAAGACAAAAAAAATATTTAAAAATGGCAGAGGTACTCTAAGGAAAGCCATGGTAAGGCATTAGAGAGTGGAAGATCCAATAAAAAATGTGTTATGGGCATTTAGTGGTAGACTACCACGAAATGATAAAGAAATTAGTGATGCTTTGAAATCATTGATTGAAATATTTTTGAACAAATAGAACACATGTTTCACCTAATCAAAGAGATGTTGTAAGATGAAGGATTGGTAAATGAAATTGTGATCCACATGAAAAACATTTTTTTGACTCAACTTAGACACAATTTTTTGCAAAATTTATTGGTATGTATCCTCAAATTCAAATAAGTCAAATATTTTTTTAGATGGGTAAATCTTTTTATGTGAAGGTAAATCACACATGCACAACTTGTTGTTGTAGGATACATAATGATTTTTTAACCATTTTGATATTTTTAGCCATATATGTGTGTGTTTGCATTCTAAGTTTATTTTGTAGGATTGTGACATAAATGAGCCACCTAGATCTTCAAGGTAATTCATGTCGAATATTTTATGTGAAATAGACAATGATCAATAATTTTACAAGTTGTCATGCTTGGATTGTACATGCTTATTTTTCAGTTCTTTGCAACTTTTATCGACTTGTGAACATATGGACAGTATATATGCTTGATTGGAAATAAATAGGAGATGAAAAAAAATATAAGATAGTAAAATGTGTTGTAAAACATGGTTAACATGTAAAAGATGTGATTTATTCATTGAAAAGATTCCATTGTATGAGTTCATGAATATTTTTCATGAAAAGATTATTTATGAGTATGAAAGAATTCACATAGAGCTGAATGGATGGATTTACAATTCAAGTTGTGTAAGGAAACATTGTCACTAGATACCATTGTTTTGGTTTTAGGCTTTGCACAGAACTACATACTACAACCAAAAAATGAGGTGCAAGCAAAGTTTTATACATCTCAATAGGTTTCAATATTTGTTCACATAACATTCATGCATTTACCTACAAGTAAAAAGGATGATAGAAAGATATTGATGGAGTACCATTTTTACATCAATGATGATTGATCACATTCTACAGAGTTTGTACATGGTTGTTTTTAACTACTTTATGAAAATTTTTCTAACATTATTTGTTCAAACAATTGTGGATCTCAATTCAAGAATGCAAAAATGTTCTATTGGTTGAGCAAGATGCACATGTTGTCTAGAAGTCAATATATGTGGAATTTCATAGAGGTTGGTTATGGAAAGGGAGATCATGATGGTGTAGGTGCATGCATCAAAAGAGCCTTAGCTTATGAAGAATTAAAGTACAAATATGGAATAAAATTGATAGATACAAATCCATCGTTCAGTGGTGTAATGCTAAAATGGGCCTAGGTAAGGAAGGTCAGTCTACAGTTCATAGATTTTTTGATTGATAGATAATACTAACATTGCACCATATGAAGATTGTTGCACACTGACAGGATCAAGTGAGTTCTTCTCTTTTAGAAGATTTGATGCAGGTTCATTGAGTATCCACACATGGAAAGTGACACATTTTTGTCCATCATGTGTAGAGGAAAATTGGGATGAGTGCAAGTCAACTAAATGGGTGGACAAATGGGATATATAGATTTTGGAGTCAATTGACACCTATCATCCCCCACAAACACTAAAAATGGTAGGGATAGATTCATCCATTGAATTTGACTATTTGTATGATCTAGTGCAACCTGGTAATATATATTTATGTAAATTCAATATGTAAGTTTATAACTTTTACTTAAGTATTTGTTGAATTAAAAAGCACATTATGTACATTTATCACTACAGGACATGTTTTTGTTGTGATTGAACCTGAAGATAATAAATAATGAATAGATTATTACTTGTGTCACTGTGTCTAGGCCAAAAAAATTGGATCACTTGATTATAGATGGTGAAGGTTTAGAGTACCATATAGGTGCGGTGGTTGTAACTAGTTAATGGCTTAGACAATTTTCTACAAAGAACCCTAACTTGTGATTATTTGAGAATTGACAAATACAGAGGAAGATTCTTCATTATTTGAACCTTATTGTTATGTCAAATATCCACTTGATCAAATATGGAGAAAAATATCATAATAACACTTTTTAGAATGTTCTCAAGTTAGACCACGAGGCAATACTTAAGACATCAATATATAGAGCAGATCTAGCCAATTCATTAGATTAAATATAATACAAAAACATTTGATGGAACATTTATATTTCATATATATTTTTTCAAGACAAGATGTTGTTCGTCTTATTTCTTTTCTACCGATGCCTTTCACAGTTAATTTGTACATAAAAATTAATATCATTAAGATAAATATATAAATATTATTGTCTACTTGAAATATTTGTTGATTTATATTAAATTAGATCCATTATTGCCCATTTGAATTTTTTTTTTACTTTTCTTAAATTAGATAAAATCTTGCAATTAGAAATTTTTTGATTATTTGGTCTTCGATTTATATTTCATTTTTAAATACACATTTATTCTCTATTACTTCCTCATCCCATCTTGTTGACCACTTGAACATTCTTGGGAAAACTAGACAAAATTAACCCTGAGAGTCACTAAATTTCGTAGGGAAAAAATATTTGACAAAGCATATCTCAGATCTCAAGGGAGGTATGAATGCAATGTTAGGTACTACAGGATTGTGTTGTCAACACCTACAATAACTCTCTCTTTTTTTGGACATTCAATTTTATTTTGATTTTGCAGCCCCACCTTGGGTGATGCTAAAACTTGTAGTGTTGGCCAGTACAAAGTTGTCAACTAGTGAATCCTTCTAACCCTTCATCATGGGATCAAACTATCTACAAATAAAGGGATGTATGGATCTTGTATGTCTACATGCAAGGACTACACAATGAAACAACGGTTTCTGAGTTGATTAGCATAACCCACCAATAAATTATGAGAACAACAAATGAAACAAAAAGTATTATGTAGGACCAACATTTACAAGCATGTTTTGAAGTATCTGAAACAAATTAGCAGTAATGTGGATAACATACAAAAAGTAATGCCAAAAAATAATAAACCTTCACTCTGTTTTTTTCTGCAATAAATAGCCTACCAAATTAAGTATTTTCTAGCAATTAACTCTTTCAATGTAAAAAGAAGTGCAACCTTCCAAAGAATTATCTAAAAAAGTTTAGTCCAAAATTGAGTCCCTCTGAGAATGTTGCTTAATAATAGTGAGAATCTCCCATGTGAAGTCCTATCAGCAGAGCAATAGTCATGATCAAAGAAAGCTATAGGAACAACTATGAGCACATGGTGGTGAATTTAATAGAATTCATGTTTCAGAAAACCATCTTGATATGAAGTGAAAGAAGGAAAAGACACATCCTTATTGCTATAGACTGTTCCACGGGCCATATCTACCCCACGTTATACTGTATGTGTTACAAAAACTGAGCTCAAGGCCAAGGTGAGGTTTGTTTCCCAATTCAAATGAATATTATCGAAGTAGATAGGTTTTAGGCATTGTGCTAATTATTAACAGGGTATGCTGTTTGAGGGGATAATTTGGAAAATGTCATATGAATTTAAATCACAACCATTTTCAAGGCTGCAAAAATACAGACCTTTTACCTTGTGCTTTTCATATTCTCATCCTCTCCTAATTAGCTCTAATTTCCTTGTTTCTCTGAATTTAGCAAGAAATCCTTTATTCATTTCTCACAATGGCTCTCCACACTCAAACAATGAAAAAATTTGTAATTATATTTGAGCTATTCAATACTGTCCATGAAACAACTATTAATATTGTTGAGTGATTGATAAGTGCAATGATTAGAGCATTTTTTGACATCATTCATGGATTGTACAAAACCACTTTCAATGTATTAATTAGTATTTCCTAACATGGAACTATTGCAAAGGATATAACTATAAACAATGATAAATTGATGCTCAAGAAACCAATTAGACTCAATCATTTCTTAATATTAACTGATGGTTCTAATAGGGGACAGTATAGAGAAATGTTTGGACAGGATCAAATAGTTAAACAAAGTTATTGAATTTGAAAGTACAATAATGTCCAAAATCTAGAAAAGGTACCTAAAATATGATGATGTGTACAGAAAAGGTCCTAAAAGTGTTGGATGTCGAGGAAGTTCAATAAAGATTGGGGCTTCACTTGAATCCCAAAAGCATTGTAGAAATAACTTCTAGTCTTGTTGGTGCTACAGAACAAATTTATAAGTACTGAAACTAAATAGTATTTTTTTTTTATCAAAACACAGATGGGATGAAACAGATAACAAATTTTATTCTTCATTTTTTGCTTGTCCTACAGAATCTTTCATTTAAGATAAAGCTTAGAGAATTTAAATATACAATAATGATAAACCCCAACTACTTACAATTCCAATACTGTTGATCAAAGAAGAAATATTGTGAAATTGCCACTTGCAAATAGTGTTGGAAAAATAGATACTTATGATGCAAAGATTTCAATCACCATTTTTTAAACAAATAGTATACAAACAATAACCAAATCATTCAAACACTAGCAAAGTAATAAATCGGCTACAAAAATCAAACTGTTGATGTTGTAGCATTGTCAAGTTGATCCTTGTGATTAACTAGATCACTCAAACAAATTATGAAAGAACTATAGTGGCAAGTAATTGATCTACAAAAATAAGTGATATAATATGGTTAATGAAGTGTGTTGATGTAGACAAAATACATTGACTTACTTTTCGTACAGCTTGTGCTAGACATTCTCTGAAAACATTAGTGAAATGTTTGTGAAAATAAAAACAGAACAAGTCCCTCTAATGTGTATTACAAATTATAAAACAATTACTGAGTTTAGCCCAAATAAGAAACCTTCCTCCATGTTAGAAAAAAAATGTCTATGCATTTGATTGAATTGCATTTTTATGGTGTAATGAGATAACTTCAAACAAAATTTTGCATTTATTGAATGCTTTGTCAACATAAATGTATATCTATATGTACACCATGCCTCACAAATAATTTAATTTAACTGACATGATTTTTTCATTTATTTTCCACTATGCCACCTAATTTCTCAAATATTGTAAAGTCTACTATATAACAGAATCAAGACTATCAAAAACTCATGCCAGCAACTACTGTAAAGCCTGATAAATTTCTAAAAAGCATTTTCCTATTGTCTCACATATTTAAAGTGCACAACCTTCGAAATATTGCATTTCTACTTCAAAGAATCATCCATTCCCTAAGATTTACAACACTCTTTACAAAGACATTTAATTTAAAAATATAAAGACACTTATTCAACCATTAATAAATCAAAGTTTCCACGGCTTCTTGTTCAAACACCATAAATCCCTTCAAATTCTCCACATATGTAAACAATTTTTTTCATATTTTCAAAGAACACCACCATTTTGTAGCCATTTATACTAAACGATCACTCTCCAAAAAGAAATACAAACCATTAAAATAATTCAAAATAACAACACATTAAAGCAAAGAAGAAATTATATAAAAAATCATACCTGATGTTTCCATACTCAAAGACTTTCCCTTTGGCTAAGATAATGACGACTGGAACCTTAGCAATGTAGACTATGACAAGCTCCTTTGCCTCCTCTTCGAAAAGGTCACCTATCAATTAATCATATTCTTCATATGCTTCATTACAACTTTCCCTTTAAACCTCATTACATATTTTATACAGCTACAACAATTGTCTTACCTAAACAAAAAAAAATTCAGCTAGTCCAAAGCTGTGCAATTTCCACCACCAGACACGTTTGAAACCACCTATATGCAACACCTTCTAACATGTGAGAACATTCAACCACCCATTTTTTTCCAGATTAAAATAAAAAAATCAGCAAACCATCATTTTCAAACCCCAAGCATGTCCAAAGATCCATTAATCACACAAATTTAAGAAAAAAAGTCATAATTCTTTTACAAGCTGATCCGTCGAAAATAAAACCCTCATTAATAAGTGAGTGAAACAAATTAAAATGACACATATATAATTTAGATCGATTTCAAGATGTAATTAACTTTGAATACTTCCAAATTTTGAAGTTTTCATTATTATGTGATAATGCAATGTCATTTGTCATTAGGGCATAATTACTAGAGTGAAAAATTTCCTCCAAGATAGCCAAATGAAGTAGCATTTTAAGAAAAAATAAAGAATTCTTCCCCCAGTTCATGTGTTATTGACGTTTTGCAGGAGCATATTAGATATAGAAAACATATGAAAAAACAAACATTGAACAATATACTGGATTCAGACACAGAAACAAGTATAGAACAAATAACTTATGGAAATACAAGGACAGTAAAGACTACAATCATGATGGTGACTTGGTCAAGAGTGCAACTGCAATACTACCAATTGGAACTTTGAAGTCAACACTTACAAATTCAGATTGCAAAATGTCCAAGCATCTTGTCTAAAACCTAAGTTGCTGGTTCAAGTTCAGATTTGGGTTCGAGGAACCAATTCATTGGTATAGCTAAATTTTGAAGTGTGATGTAGGTTTGTACAAAAAACAATATATAGGTCCGTACAAAAAACAATCTAAAAATTATATATTTATTTGTCTAGAAGTATGAAATAAGATTAGAATGTCACATACTATCATGTAAACTACCAACACACAACAAACATGTAATCATAGCTAATGTTCGTACCATTTTAGCATCATTTACTTCAAATATTGGGCCATTTAACAAGAGAAGTAGAGTTAATATCATATATAATGCTTGAACAAGGGTATTAGAAAAGGGTTAAGTAGAATGGTTATTTATACATCATAAATGGGAAAACTCTGATAAGTTATCTAAAATATTAGAGAAAGCCTAGATTCATATCTTCTAGCATTTTTCAAATAGATATATTAAACACATCTATAGTTTTTACTAATTATCTGACCATCTATACTTCATAGTTCTTAAGCAGGGCGAACTTTATCAAAAATTAAATAGTTAAAATTAACGCCTCTTGTAAAGGAAGAAGCAACAAGATGGTAAAATTATATCAGAAACTATTCTGATTTCTTTGGCATTGTTGAAACATTCTATGATCAATGAGGATAAGGTGTAGTCTCCTACTGAATTCATTGTCAGCTGAAAATAATGACAATATAAGGCTCCATTGTAAAGCAATGGAACTTTTTTTCATGATGCTCAAGTAGATCTAGGTCTGCCAACTAATTATATATAAAATTTTATTTAAATGGTGTGCTCATGAATTCCACCAAAATGGTATTCAAAAACAACAAAGAGGGTTCATGACTTCCAAAAAGAAAAACTTTTTTTTCCATGCCCATCTACCTTGGTTCGCCATGGATCTATGTGAGTATGCACATGTTCGTTCCAAGTTCATCTTGTTAGTTGTTTTGAAAGGTGTTTTATATGGGGGAACTGAAGTGTCTAGGGTTTGAGTCTATACAGTGGCTTAATGCAGATCGTTGGACTGAAATGGCCAATTCGTCAAAACCATGGGGTCTATTGAGGTAAGGTCCAATATTAGACAATGGACTACACAATATTTTAACTGCAACTCTTCTGGTGAAATTGGAAATAGAGTAGGGTGTATTATTACTAATCTGTTGACAATGTGCCTTCTGAGTTACGAATGATTCACTCTTTGGAAGAGCTCTATCTAGATAACAATCAGCTTAATGGTACCATACCCACTTCTCTTGGACATCTGACTCATATTTCCAGAATTAATCTCTCTAACAATAGTTTAGAAGACCACTTTTTTCTCCATTTATTTGATAATGCTAAGAGGCTTGTTGAGTTACCTCTTTTGAACAACAAATTGACTATTCATGCTGACCAACATGGATACCTCCAATGCAGTTTAAGAGATTGAAATTGGGTTCTTGTAATATTGGGGTCCCATTCCTACATTCCTTTCAAAACAATTGAGTTTGTGGTTTTTGGATCTCTCCAACAACCGTCTTCATGGAAACACTCTAGATTGGCTTGGGGACCTTCAATATTTGTGAGTTCTTTGTGTCAAACAATATCTTGCAAGGTGAACTTCCCTCCAGCTTTCATAAAAGCTACTATATAGGGATAGACTTGCATAATAATATGTTGATGGGTTATCTTCCCATTCCTTCTGTGCATGCATCAGATTTGGAACTGTTGGACACATCCCTGAATAGATTCACTGGTATCATCCCAGCTGAGATTGGCTCACTTCTTCCTATGTTCGAGTTCTTATCATACTCTCAAAATGATTTAGGAGGTGGTATCCCTAATTCCTTTGCTCTTTTGCAAAATCTTAAGGATTTGGATCTATTAGAAAATAACTTAAAAGGAAAAATACCATCAAGCATAACCAACTGCTCAGCTTTCAGAAGATTGAATCTGCCAAACAATAATTTGAGTGGAGAGATTCCATCACAGATGGGAAGTTTGAGCCAACCTAAAAAGCTTCATCTCAGTGATAACATGCTTGAGGGAAACTTGCCATCTACTGTTCAAAACTATTGGAAGTTGCAGATTTTAGATGTGGCTAGGAATTTCTTGTCCTGGTTCATGTCTCTTTGGTTAGGAAAGCTTTCCAAGTTGATGATACTTGTTATGAGGTCAAACAAATTCCATGCATGGATTCCACATGCATTAGGCAATCTTTCAAGTCTCCATGTTTTAGATATCTCCCACAATAATTTGACCGGTTCCATCCTTCCAGAGTTGGGGAAGCTGACAGCTATGATAAATGGAGAAGTGGGAGGATTAGAAGTCTTACATGGCATGGCAATTGCTAAGGACACATTTTCATCTAAAAGTAACACCCAATTGTTCAAGACAAATCAGCTTATGGGTTATTCAATGGTCGGGGAGAAACTATTGTGGGCATGCAGAAAATTTCAACTGGTGTACAATGGTTCTTTTAAACCCGCTAAATAGAACTCTAGAAATTTGCATCTGCAATTGTGCCTCAATATTTGAAGAGTCTTAAAATAAACTAGAAGCAAATAAGATGATCACACTCAAATGCGCGTATAAGGAAGCTATAAAAAAAATCTTACTGCTGCCAGAGCAGCCAAGCAAAGACATAACATAATAGTTCTTCAACTTCGGTGTCAAAGGAAAACTAGTATAATCAACTAAGGAAACAAGCTGAAGGGTTTCAAATATTAAAAATGAAAATAACAGGGTTTTTTTTTCTTACTTCACCCATATAGTGAATGCAACAAGTGATAAAACATAATAACATTTATAGAATACCAACATTTAAAAAAAAACCATGAGATCTACAGATGGGTAAGAAAAGTTATTACCTCTTTGATGTGTAGATCTAGATTTCTAGGGCATAGTCCTTGACTATACCCAACTTTAGATCCTACCCCGCCTTTGCCCCTCACTCTTCCTGGTCGTGAATCACCTGTACACCCATGTAAGAATATAGCTAGGGCATATAAAATTATAGCTGAAATGCTCCTACATATAGCCAGATCAAGGCTCTGCATGATTAATATCCTCTCTGTCGCACTATCGATTATGTCCCAGTCCTTGCCGCTAAATTCAGCCACTATTCTTGCCTTGGACCTTGCTGCTAATTTAAAATTAAAAAATTGCAGACAATGAGTTCCTGTGACAACAACCACCAGTTAAGTGCGCGGTTAGAGGATTATAGGGAAAACCCACTTCGTGAAGGACCCCTGCATTGAGAACGGTTCTGAACGTGGCTAGGGCATAGGAAAACATTGTATTGATCCATGCTCACATCAAAAATCTGAACAACTACCAGCTGCATGATGACCCTTAATTCCCTGCATCGATGATCCCACAGTGCTTGCCGCTGATTCCAAAAGAAGCAACAGTTCCATGAATTCATCATAGGAGAAGAGGTTGAGTTGGGGTGCCGTGAGCTGAGGAAAATGCGAAATGACACCGCGATTATTTGAAAGCTATTATTGATATTCATAACTATAGTGCCCTTTTCCTTTTATCTTTATGGAACACACGTTTAAAAAATTAAAAAACATTCATTAAATAAAAAACATTTTTTAAAAACAAAAATAAAACATTGTCTCCAACAACTGTCGTAAGTACATCCACTCTGTAGTAGTGACACTTCTAAAATTCTCAAAAAAAAATAAAAAAATGAGAAGATCAGCAAGTTCCCATATTGAGGGCTCCTCCTTTTTGTGCTCTATTCTTAATTTCTGATGAGGTACTTTCTGTTTTGGTTATCCAGCACGATCAGTTTTACAAGTTTTCACTCTCATGAGGTACTTTCTGTTTTGGATGAGACCTGGATCTATTTGGGAAAAGTGACCTTCTCCTAAGCTGAATCTTCATCTTGTCTTTTTATGGTAGTAAGCTAATGAGGAGCTGCACCACGGTTACATGAGAGTTCCCTACTAAATTTCTTCTGGTCAAATTCCACCTTTACAACAATTTCGTTTTTTTCGTTTGTAGTTAATTTGCACAATACCAGAAGGCTTTGATAGTACTACCAACTGTGGTCTCTGTGGGGCCAAATACATAGGAAAAGGCTTCATGATCCAGTCTGAGTGAGAGACTTTAGGTGTCTTGCCTTCTATTCTATGTCATCATTTTCTAGCTTAGATGCTCCCACATTCATTATCACCATTTTATATATCTCATCCTTATTTTAAAGGGGATCCAAAATATTTAGAGAATCCTTTTTAACAATAAAATATAGTTACACCACAGGTATCACTGTGTATTTTATAATACACTCTTGAACTTTCACGCCGACATGCTTAGATGTTTATTTCACGCGTAGATCGTATTAATCTACCATCCTAATTAATTTATTTAGATATAAGTTTGACTCCTATTTATGGTCAACTCAACCTATATTCCTTTTAAATCTGTAAACTCACTTTTATCTAGTATCCATTGTTGGACAATTAAACACATTTTTATATTATTTGAGCTATATGTAGCTATATATATGTGAATTTGTTGACATCCATTCAACAAGTTTTTTTTAAATCTCTTACATTCTATCTCCTCCTATAAATATTTATGGCATAATTGATATAAAAAATATAGTGTAGTGTATTCAATACAATATTTATCAAAATAGGTCAACGACCAAAACTTGATGTGATAAACAAGTCATAATAGAGAAATAATCTTTAAAATTTATAGAGATAATTATAATTATTATCTTTTATTTTAGTTTTTAAAAATAAAAATAATAATTATTTAATTGATTATTAACAACTATCAGTAATTTAAATTTAAAGATTTTTTTTAAACAAATGCATTTGTCTAATTATCCTACATTAATCATGAATAAGTCTCTCTTTTTGGAGATTCAATTCTATTTTGATTTTTCGGCCCCACCTTGGGTGATGCTAAAACTAGTAGTGTTGGTCAGTACAAAGTTGCCAACTAGTGAATCTCTTTAACCCTTCATTTTGGGATTGAACTGTGTACTCTATTAGCTCTGAGTATCTAGATAAACCCTAGTTCTTTCCATCTTGTTGACTGCTCAAACTTTCTCAGGTACATTGGACCGAAATGACCCTTAGAGTCACTAAATGCCATAGGGTAGCAATATTTCATGGGGCATATATTAGAGCTTGTGTGAGGTATGAATGTAATTATAGGTGTTATAGGATCGTATTGTTGAAACCTAAAATAACCTATCTCTTGTTTTGGAGATTCAATTCCATTTTGATTTTGCAGCCCCATCTCTGGTGATGCTAAAACTTGTAGTGTTACCTAGTACAAAGTTGCCAACTAGTGAATTTCTTTAACATTTCATTGTGGGATTGAACTATCTACTCTGTTATCTCCATGTTGTCAGGTAACCCCTATTCCCAATATTCTTTAAGCAATTGCATTTGTCTAATCATCCTACATTAATCATGAATTTTCTTAAACAAAAGGCAAAAATCCTATATAATATATTAATATGATAAAGGGAATGCATAGCTTACTTTTCTTTAAAAGGAGGACAAGTTACACCACATAGAAAATAGTACATAAATTATTACGACACTAAGAAATCCCTATATAATTCTAAACATGAACATAATTGATAATAGAAGCTCCATCCCAATACTTTGAAAACCACTACAACATGTAAAGTTCCATCTATCACAACATGACCTTATAAATTGCAAAAGTAGGCACCCCACTATTAGAATCAAGTATATATTATCAAAATTGGCATATAGGGGTGTGTGCACGACGAGGACAATATTACTTTTTTAGCATTTTCATCCATGGCACCTCACAAAAAAGGCATGTCTTCATTCTCCTCGTTGTTTATGTATTTTAACATCATAGTTTTTAATGTGTTTTTCTAATTTATAAGATTTGTAATTTTTTTTTTTTAAACTTAATATTAGATGCATCAATGAATCCAAGAAAATGAGGTAGAGTAGTAATAGCTCTTACCCAACTATTTCTTGGTGCTTTGCCATAAAACATGAAAATTGAGTTCTCTGTTAATTCTGGAATTCCAAAATTTCCTCAACTATTTAGTCAACCCAAATCTACAAAAGACCTATACAAACATAAATCCTCCTAAACTATTACTCAATCCAAGTTTGGAGAAGACCTATACAACCACAAATTTTCTTAAACTATATAGTCAACCCATGTATAAGAAGACTTATGCAACCACAAATTTTCCTAAACTATTTAGTTAGCTCATGTCTAAGAAGACCTGTGCAACCACAACACTTTGCAAAATTTTTCCCTAACTATGGGCAGGTTGCAAAACTGTTGGTCTAAATCATAGTTCAAAATATCACTCTCTGGCACTTAACGCAAGGGAAAAAAGAATTTTCTTTGCAAATATCAAATATCTTGTGTGAAAATATCAAGAATTTCAAATTTTCAAAATTAATTAATATATATTTTTTTAAAATCACAAAATTCAACATCTAATGAGTAAGTAAATGAGTAAACAAACCAAACAAGCTAATCTAGATATATATAAATGCAATATGTAACAAAGTCACATCCTCATGTGGAGTTTCCATGGCTAGAAGCCATAGTCCTCTGAAGCAAACTTGAAATAGAAAATTTTCTTTGTAAAATTATAAGAAAATACAAATGTCAAGCACAATATGACATTCTGTTGACCAAAAATCCTTCTCCTCCCCTCCAAATTCTAAAAATTGTAAAATAAACAATGACTACGCAAGTAATTGGGCATCAAGTTTTTACTAGTAGCACAAGCCAGATCATGATTTATTGTAGAGTAGTGGCCAACTTCTTGTAGAGAATCTAAGTTCTTCTTAGCTTCAATTTTTCTAGACAAAGCCTTAAGTTTTCTCATTTTGTACTCATGAGAAGAAGAGATATCTGCCACTTCTCAAATAGATTTAATCTATGGTCTTAACATCTAGAGCTTCTCATAAGTTTCATTGTCCATTATCTTCATTTGATATTTTACTAAACTATTCAATTCCATTGTACTTTCAAATGCACAAATTATGATTGATAATCTTGTCCTTTCTAATTTGATATACTTGGCAGAAACTATGTTGCCTTTCATCTCTCATTAATTTTAGCCTAAAATGTTCAAAACATACTGTCCTTGAATCTATGTTTTTTGTTATTTTCTTTATCCCTAAGTTATTTTCTTCCCTATAGTTTCAAATAGGCTATACATTTACTAATCTAGTTTGAGATTGTATATGAATTTAGGATTCATCAAAATATAGCACTGCATGGGGCTTCATTCTTAGTCCTTAGTAGGTAAACTATAACTTATCAATGGTTAACTAGATTCTTTTAGTTCCTTTATTCTTTTTATTCCCTTAAATCAAATAAAGAATATATATTTTTTCATTTGAAATTCTATGTTATTATATTTATTCATAGTTTCCTCATTGATCCTAGGGTTGTTTGACTATCTAGGTATGCATTTTCTTCTAGATGTTGGTTAGTTGTCCTCTTTTTTCAATAGGTCTTTTTCCCTTTCCTAAATCTATAAGAATTGTTTGAGGTCTGCACACATTTGACTATAGGGAAGGTTGGTATTACTTCCCAAAGTAAGCGGTTTTTCCATCTTTGTTATATACAAATATGTAGCATTCCAAGAGTGACAATAGCATTAAATAAGTGAATTGCAATTATTCATTTTTCCTATCCTTCAAACTTTCCTTGGCCAACTATAAATTCTCCCCATTTCTCGTGCGAGGAAGTGCGCTATTCTCTAGTCTTACACAAGGAATTGTTTTTCTGTGCGCGAGAAAGCACATTACTTCTCATGAGGATTCACATACCACTATGTGAGGAACTACCTAGGTGCATATGAGGAAGTGTACATGTGGAGGGCATTGGCTGTTTATTTTCGTTAGTCTCTCTTCCATCTCTCCCATACTATCAGCCCATATCTGACATGCATGCCACTTCCTCTTTTGTAGTACGGTGTGGTTTGAAAAAAAAAAATCTATATATATATATTATTATTATTAGATAAAGTATTCATTGTAAATAACTTAAAGTAAAAACATATATATTATTGTTACATTTCTTTTCAATTTCTATATAATTTAAAAATCACATTTTTTATGTTTTACTTTATTGTTTCACATCTCTTCAATTTCTAAATAACTTTAAAACCATATTTTTATTTTTAATTTTCTACTCCTTGAATTCTTAGTGTACCATTTCTCTTATTGTTAGGTTAAATGATAAAAAATATTTTATTTTGAATGATAAGAAATTTATTTAATTAAAATAATTTATATAAAATATTGTCTTAAAAATAAGCAATCCTTTTATATTGTAATAACATGATGTTATCTTTTTAGCTACATAGTAGTTATTTTTTTTTCTCTTGATTTGATTCAATTAAAAAAGTATAAATATGTGACCTAAATACTATAATTAAAATTAATTCCAAACCTTATAATTTTAGTTTATGACTATTACTTCGAGAGTTTAATTTAAAAAATAGAAATAAACAACTATGATTTTTTTTCCCATAACAATACTTTTGTATCTTTTTAATTTATTTTGTAAAAGAGTTAAATCTCCTCTTTCATTTTTTTCGACACATATATGCTTTTATTTACAATAATTTCTTATTAACATGTTTTATGTACACTGTGTCCTACGTTCCTAATATTTATTCCATGTAGCTTGAATTTTTTTTAAATTTCCATGATAATACTTTTATGTCTTTTTTGTAACAATAATATATAACATATATTTTTAAATTAAGTTATTTACAATGAATATGTAAAATTATTATCATGGAAATGATTAGTATGGTGTGGTTTCGAATACTTTATCTTATATTATCAAAAATTCTATATATATTATCATCTATGTAAGTTTTAAAGATTCGGTTAAGTAATATAAAAATATTATATTTTAATAAATTATTTTTAGGTTTAAATTTTTTATATTATGTTAAATATTTTTTATAACTAATTATTGTGATAGACGATGATTATTATTAAATGTTAAATTATAATGATTATTTTAGTTTCTTTTTGAAAAGTTAAAACTAAAAATGAAATATTTACAATTGATTAGAAATTATAGATTTTATTTAGTTAGGAGGTTTTTTGTTTCGAGTTATCATTTGTAAATTTTGAGATTAATCGTAGTGTAATTTTTCTCTCTTAATTTTTTAGAAAATATGTCTTTATAAGTATTCTAAAAATGTAAGCATCACTTTGAAACTCAACTATTAAGATAGATGATGGAATGGTTTTGTCCATTAGTTTTTATTTCACTTTTTAATTTGACTTTGTCAATAAAATTATTATTTATAAATTTAATTAATTTTAAATTTTATTGATTTATTAGAAATGTTATTTATAAAAATTAGTGCGTATAATTGAAACTAGAAATGTTAATTAGAAAAATTATTATTATTAATTAAAAATTAAACTTTATTTAACTTAATAAATCATAAATAATATATCGTTAGAAATTATTACTTGCAAAATGTGAGGTCAATTGTAAAGTGATTATTTTCTTGGAGTATTAATAAGAGTATATTGAGGAAAATATCACTTTTCAATTGATCTCAAATTTAAAAGTAAAATAATATAAATAATTATAATAATCTAACATTTAAAAGTAAAAGCTAATTTTTAAAGTAAATAATAGTTAAAGCTAATTTTTTTGGTAGGCGAATTTGCTGCACGATAGGGTTTCACCATGGATTGGTGCCCGATGGCACGCAGATCTAAGACTCATTTGCGATTGTCCCTGCTATACCACTGCTGATTATGTCGATGCTGAGGCATGCTTCCAGATTGGAAGGTTTAATTGCATAAATCTAGGGTTTTAGAGGTTTTAGCCTTGTATTAGAGAAAGTTGGATGCAGATCAGTTGCCGTGAGAATTGTCCAGTTTATTTTTAGTTCCTGCTGCTTTTCTTTTCCTCGATTTGTGATATATTCTTCTGCGGTTGTAAGATTTTTAACTCCTTATACTAAATTATTACAATAGTTCATTTCTTCTAATGATGAGAAGTGAACTTTTTGCACAAGAATTTTCTGCACGCTAGGGTTTCACCATAGCCGTGGTGCCCAATGGCATGCAGATCTGAGTCTCCTGAGGGGAGAGTCTGGCCCATGCAAGGAGTGGCCGAGATTTCAATTTATGTGCCGTGACAAGGAGCCTGGAGAAGGTGCAAAGATGTAGATATTCGTCAAACCATGTATAATGAATAGTCATAGAGGAAGACTTCGATCAATTTAAATTTAGGGTTACACGGTTTATGCAGATAGCCGAGGAGCAAGATGTGAGGAGCGAGATTTCATAGCAAAGGAGGGCATGGGTTTAGCAGAGGCAATAGAGGAGGTAGATTTACATAGGCTTGGATGAATCATTGAGGGGATAGGTTCCACCAGCAACCTCTATAATATGTAGATTTTAATCAATTTAAGAGAACAGAGATCTTTGACATTTGCAAAGATTTCCAAGCTTTAGGTTCTTCATCCAAATCATTGCCTTCTGAGCCAACTGATCATCATTCATCCAAATCAATTCATGTAGAATGGCTGCCATCATTCATTTCATCTCCTAATAATAGATCTATTACAAGACCTAAGTTTCTAACTTTTCCAAATAATATCCCCATTGGAAGGAAAAGGCAAGTATGTAATGCAACAAAGCAGCAAGGGTTGGATTCTTCTAGGATGCCATGGCATAGATCTAAGGCTATAGCTAATTTTTCTTCCTTTAAGGGAAACTGACATAGTCATGAGCACGATCAATATTATCCAAACATTAGCTTAGGCAAGGATCATAGATTTGAATGGAGAAAGAAGGAATCTAGATAAGATCATATCAATGCTTCCCCCATGAAGCCTTCATATCCATCTATAATCTTTCCTGATCATTACCTTGAGGCACATATTGATTTCATTAAACACACTGCATTAATAGGTATGTTTGGCCCTAACCTACTACCATTTTCCATTATTTTGGATTGGGCTAGATCTATTTGGCAGGGAGTCAAGGAAGTTTTTTTCATTGATTCACAGTGCAATTACTTTATAGTTTTATCTGATTCAAAGGCATCTAGGGATTCTGTGCATAAATATAAGGGTTTGTTTTGTAAAGGGAAAGGTTTATTCACCATTTCATGGACACCAAATTTCAAGCCTAATAATGCTCTACCCCAATTCATGCCATTTTGGATTTGCCTACCTGCTTTACCATTGGAGTACAGGGATCCCAACATTATTGAAATGATAGCTAATTAGATTAGAATTTATCTCAAGCATGATTTGATCCCCTATGAAAATCTTCAGAGAGATGTTCAAGTTTATTTGCTACTTAACATGTCCAAGCCCAAACCGACGGGTGTCACGATCAGATCCAAGTGGGGTGCCTTGAATCAACTCATTGTGGTTCAAAGTCCAGAGATTATTGACACATTTTTGACTATTTTGGGTCACTTTACATTAGACTGTTTGAAAGATCAAATTCCAAATGTAGACATATGCCATGATCACTCCACAGATCACTTCAAATGTGCATGGGCCAATGCAAAACTCTTCCAAGCATATTCACAAAATCCAGTGGCTTCCAATCAGGTTCTTTTTAGTCAGGAAGTGGTTCCTTTTCAACAAGATTATGTTACCACTAATGATTTTAATTTCTTAATTCAAGTCCTAGCATTATTGTACATCTTCTATCATTATTGGAGGAATGATATAAATATGAGCACAAGCTCTAAGTCTACATTACTATTGATGGGTTTAGATGATTTAGAACCTGATAAAATCCTTGATCTGCTACTAGACATGACAGTGCATGATCTCACCTATTATAACATGCCTATGAATTTCTCATGCATTATCAATGATCTAAAAGGTAAGAAGATCCCCTAGCATCAACTTTTTAAAATAGCTACAGCTCTCTCAACAACTTTTGCATATGATTTGATTCATGAAATTGCAATTGAGGAAGGAGTTTCTATAATGGAAATTATGCACCCAAATGACATAATGCCTATTAATCAATTTAATTGTCCAAATGGGACTCAACTAGTGAACGTGGAAAATCCCCTAGGTCTCAATGAAGTACATGAAGGAACAACTGATTCCTTATATCCAAAATCATTCAACAATTGTTAGATGAATGCTCTCATCCAAACTAAATTGTTAGCATCTACTAAACTTGAAGTAGCCCATCACTTGAATGATATAAATAAACTGGAGCTTCCTTTAGATTATTGTCAGATCAATGAGCTAGTAGAATCTCAAATGAGGATGGCTAATCTATCTGAAGAAGGCCACATTTTGAATGAATTAAATTATGCAAATGTGATGAATCTAACTGGTCAAGAATCAAAAAGTACTCAACAAAATGGCAATAACACAGATAGAAGGTATTTTGACTTCTCAATTCATTTGTCATTAGATCAATCCCCTACTGTTGTCACTGCAGTGATGAAGACTCCAAAAAAGAGAGGTAGAAAGTCGAAATCTACAAAGACATTATTGGAAGTGGATGTTGGTATTCAATCCACTCCTGATGATAGGTTTTCATCAGTCAAAATATTGACAAGGAGAATGAGAGGTTCTCCTTGTCAGCAATGAAAATCATTATGTGGAATGTCAGAGGTATCAATGCCTCTAACAAAAGAGGTAGGATCAAGTAGTTGCTAGATTCTACAAAAGGAGATATTATTCTTCTTCAAGAAACTAAATTATCAGAACAAGTTTTTTTATAAGACATTGGCTAAATGGACTAATTGGCTTTCAGTTCATGCAGAGGGGCATGGGGCCTCTGGGGGTTTAGCAATTTTATGGAATGCTAAAAGTATTCATGGTATTCTTATTGGGCAAGATTCTGATTGGCATTTGCTGAAAGTTGAACACTTTGATTTGAAATTCCTTATCTTCAAGATATATGGTCCCACATCTACAAATGATAAGAGGAACCTTTGGGCTGTACTGACGAATCTTATCCAGCAAGAAAGAGAAATGAATTTTATATTGGGTGGGGATTTCAATGCATTACTATCAATGTCTGAAAAGAAAGGGGGAATTTGTTTGCCCATTAGAACTATCCAAGATTTTTCTTCATTTGTAGAAGATAATAACTTAAGTGACATTTCTCCTAACAATGGATTATACACATGGACTAATCAACGTATTGGTTTTTTAGAAATTGCAAAGAGACTGGATAGTTTCTTGTTTTCACAATCATGGAAGCTATTGAGTTTTAGTTTTAAATTTGAAATCTTACCTTTTGCTATATCAGATAATTTTCTAGTCCAGTTATTGATATCAAAGAACAACATATCGCAATGTCTTAATCGGGCTAGTTCTTTTAAGTTTGAACACATGTGGTTCAGGCATCCTGATTTTATTATGCTTTTAAAATGTTGGTGGTTAAATGCTCCAACCTTTAGGGATCCTAATATGCTTCAGTTCTCTAAAAAGCTTCGTTACATGAAAGGGATGATCAAGGAGTGGAATGTGAAGGTTTTTAAAAATGTGTTCAAGCAAAAACAAGATGTCTTAGAAAAACTTGAGAAGGTAAATTTAGTCATCATTCAAAAAGGTCTTTGTCCGGATTTATATCATGAGCAAAAATCCTTGAAAGAAGAATGGGAGGAGCTTTTCAACAGGGAGGAGATTTATTGGAGACAAAAGTCTCGTGAACTATGGTTAAGAGATGGCGATAAGAAGACAAATTTTTTTCATGAAACTGGTAGAGTTAAAAGGGAAGTTAACACTATTTTTTCAATTAAGCACTCAGAATCTAGTCATCTTATAGAAGATGACAATGGTATTAAGGAGGAATGTGTTCACTTTTTTTCAAATCTCTTGGCTCCCTCTCATTTGGATCCTATTGATGACAATTTGATTAATGATTTTATTAGTTGTATTCCCCCTCTTATTACAACAAATCATAATAGGATGTTACTTTCCCCTTTCACATTGGAAGAAATTAAAAAAGTGGTATCTTCATTCCCACCTGACAAAGCCCCAGGGGTTGATGGATTTACAACTCATTTTTATCAAAAATGCTGGGATTTTATTCGTTCTAATTTATTGGTAGTGGTTGAAGAGTTGAGAAGGAATGCCAAGATGATCAAGAGCTTCAATTCAACTAACATTGCTATTATTCCAAAAATTAAGTAGCCGACCTCTTTTGCTGACTTTAGGCCTATCTCTTGATGAAACATGATTTATAAATTGATTACTAAAGCTATATATATGAGGTTGTAGCAATTTATTCCTCATATCATTTCTTTAGATCAAGGTGGTTTCGTTCCAGGAAGAGAAACATGGGAAGGCACTGTTGTTGCACATGAGACTCTTCATTCTATCAATTCTCATCAGTTATCTAGTTTTGTGATCAAGTTTGACATGATGAAGGCTTATGATAGGGTAAGATGGTCATTCCTCTTTAAAGTTATTTCCAAATTTGGTTTTTCAGATAAGTGGTGCAGATGGATCAAAAATTGTATTTCTGGTGCTTGGTTTTTAGTCATTATTAATGGAGAGTCAATTGGTTTTTTCCCCTCTTCTCAAGGGATTCGTTAGGGTGATCCACTATCTCCAATTTTATTTATTCTTATGGCTGATGCTTTCAACAGATTCATCAATAGATCTTCATAATTGGGCTTATGGCAAGGAACTTTGATTCCTCATACATCTATCATAGTTACCCATTCCCTATTTGTTGATGATACTCTTCTTTTTGGTACATCAAATGTTAAGGAAGCTAACCATATTAAATATGCCTTGGACCTATATTCAGAAGTTTCTGATCAAAGAATCAATGCCAACAAATCCAAAATTTTCATTTTCAATACTAATGATGCAGTAGCTCAAAGGATTTCTTCAACTTTGGGTTTCCCGGTGGATCATCTCCCATCCATTTATCTTGGAATTCCTTTTTTTATGGGATCAAACAAGAATTTTTTTTGGCTTCCTATCATTGACAGAATTAGGGCTAGGATCTCTACTTGGAAAGCTAGATGGTTATCTTTGTTAGGCCGTATTTTGCTAGTTAAAGTTGTCCTAACAACTATCCCAAACTATTATTTGTCAATTCTTAATGCTCCCTCTTCTATAATCTTGCAAATTCAAAAGATTATTAGAGAATTTATATGGAAAGGAAATTTGTCAAATAAAAAGAAGCTTCCTCTTGTTTCTTTGCTTGAAATGTCTCATGATAAGGCATCTAGGGGTGTGGGGTTGCATGATATTGCTACTAGAAATAAGGCTTTTGGGGGAAAGCTTGTGTGGAAAATGTATACAAAATCTCATGCAAAATGGTGTTCAATCATGCAAGAAAAATATTTAGATTCTCCAAGTCCTTCTAGAATTTTTACTGTGTCTAATCCTCCTTTAGGTTCAGCCATATGGAACTTTATGATGTCTTTAAAGGATATTGTTTGCAATTATGTTACTTGGGAAATTCATAGTGGAGAGAAAGTAAAGTTTTGGGAAGACTCATGGAATGGATTTCCCCCTCTATATAGACAAGAAAAATTGGATGAAGCACGCCAAGTCTTAAAAGCTGAGTGGGGCTCCTCTTTTTGGGACTATGTTTTGGCTATTGAAATTCATTCAAGAAGGGTTCTCTAGAAAGAACCTCCAACACATCTTCTTAGTCAGCCAAGTCTCCTTTCCTTGAGGGACTCTCTTGCTGAAAGAATTGTTTTTCTTTCTAATAGGGAAGATATAGTTATATGGGCCCCGTCCAAAGGTGGTGATTATTCAATCAAGGAAGGTTATTATGGTCTATGAAAAACATATAATTCAAGCAAGAAGTGTAGAGCTTTTTCATTTTGTTGGAACTCCACTATGTTGCCCAAGGCTAGATGTTTTGCTTGGCTAGCCCTTAGAAAAAGAATACTCACTAGTGAATGGTTGTCCAGGCCAAGTATTGCTGAATCTTTTATTTGCAAATTATGCAACAAGGAGCTAGAATCTACAGATCACCTCCTTCTCTAGTGTCCCTTTGCTTATCAGTGTTTGGTTTTTGTGTTGAACAAGCTTCAAATGTCTTTACCCTTGCCAAATACTCTTTGGGACCTATTTCAATCTTGGCCAGTTCTATTCTCAAGATCTCTATTTGCTAGTATTTGGAAGTGCATCCCAGCTGCTGTGGTGTGGGCCATTTGGTGGGAACATAACAAGATCATTTTTCATAATTAAAAATCAAACCTAGAATCTATTCTAGATGGGATTGAGAATGCAATTTCAGAAAGAGTAAATGCAAATATATTCAATTGTATGAATAATATTTCAGTATCTGCTTGGGATTATCTTCTTCTAAAGCTGTGGAAATAAATTAAGTTACCTCCAGGTTTCTCTGCAAACTGGAATCCTAATCATCAATCTGATCGACTCCATGTAAAATGGTCTCCCCCCTCTAGAAATTTTCTAAAGTTAAATTTTGATGGTTTCTCTTGTGGGAACCCTGGTAAGTCAGGATTGGGTGCTTGTATTCGAAATTGGCAAGGTGAAGTAGTTGCAATAAAAGCAGATGTTTTACCAGTTGGTACTAGCAACCTTGCAAAAGCTCAAGCCCTATTGGTAGGTCTAATTTTGGCAAAGAGATGTAATGTTTCCATCATCCATATTGAAGGTGATTCTCAGGTAATTATAAACTCTTGTCTCTCACGATCTTCTCGTACCTAGAAACTAGTCTATATCCTTCAACAATGTTGGGATTTAATTGATTCTTTTCAAGCTACTTGTTTCTCTCATACTCTGAGGGAGGGCAATAAACTAGTTGATTGTCTAGATAATCTTGGTTGTGAAGGCTCCATATTTGAATCTTTCGATTCAGAGGTTATTTTTTTGAAATTCCCATGCTTAGCAGAGTGCCATATTTGGGACACAAAGAAGATGAATGAAGCATGAGGATTCTTCTTTTTGCTGAAAATGGAAAGTACAGAGTTGGCCTTCATGGTTCATCTCCCAGAAGTTGATTTGAATGGTACTTTTTTGTTCACAAATGCTCCAATTAGATAGGAGGTTCAATGCTCTCTTGATTTTAGTTAAATCTTTCAGAAGGAGAGGATCATTGGCATAATTGGACCCTGATCATTGTTAAGTATTGATATATATCATATTTTGGGAACTCTTTCTTAGTGCAGAGAAATTGTATTTTGTTGTAGGTATGCCTGGTATGACTTATCAACTTTTAACACTCTTGTACTTCGACAATGATTCAGAGTTTTCTTGCTAGTTCTTTCTCTGATGAGCCTTTGAACTAGTTTATTAATAAATATATTATATAAGTGCTATGTCACTTTTTGATTTAAAAAAAAAACATTTAAAAGTAAAAAACATTTAAAAGTAAAAAAGTAAAAGAATTTAAAAATAAAAGTAATTATTTACAATCATATAAAGTGATTATTTACAATTTTGTAAATAATAATATATATAGAATTCATCAAAATTCTATATACTTGACTTTTGATGAATTCTATATAGAATTTTGAGCAATTATATAGAGATCAAATTAATATAAATAATTATAATAATCTAACATTTAAAATTAAAAATATTTAAAAATAAATGTAATTATTTACAATTTTGTAAATAATAATATATATAGAACTCATCAAAATTCTATATACTTGACTTTTGATGAATTTTGAGCAATTATATGGAGGTAAAATTTACAAGTCGCTTGTGAAACTAATTTCAAGCTACATGGAATAAATATTAAGAATGTGGGACATGTGTAGATAAAACATTTTAATAAGAAATTATTGTAAATAAAAGCATATATGTATAGAAAAAAATGGAAGAGGAGATTTAACTCCTTTAAAATAAATAAAAAAATACAAAAGTATTATTATGGAAAAACAAAAATCATAGTTGTTTGTTTTTATTTTTTAAATCAAACTTCCAAAATAATAGTCATAAACTAAAATCATAAAGCTTGGAATTAATTTTTATTATAGTATTTAGGTCACATAGTTATACTTTTTTAATTGGATCAAATCAAGAGAACAAAAAATAACTACTATATGTAGGTAAAAAGATAACATCATGATATTACAATATAAGAGGATTGCTTATTTTTAATATCACATTTTGAATAAATTATTTTAATTAAATAAATTTCTTATCATTCAAAATAAAATATTTTGTATCATTTAATCTAACAATAAGAGTAATAGTACACTATGAATTCAAGGAGGAGAAAACTAAAAATAAAAATGTGGTTTTAAAGTTATTTAGAAATTGAAGAAATGTGAAACAATAAAGTAAAACATAAAAAGCGTGATTTTTAAATTATATAGAAATTGAAAAGAAATGTAACAATAATTTATAACATATGCTTTTACTTCAAGTTATTTACAATGAATACTTTATCTAATAATAATGATAATAATAATAATATATGTATATATATATATATATATATATATATATATATATATATATATATATATATATATATATATATATATATATATATATATATATATATATATATATATATATATATATATATATATATATATATATATATATATATATATATATATATATATATATATATATATATTTTAAACCACATTGTACTATGAAAGAGAAGTGGCATGCATGTCAGAGATGGGCTGAGGGTATGGGAGAGATGGAAGGGAGACTGACAGAAATAAACGTCTCGGTACAAATAAGTTGCACTATAGCTGGTGCCCACGAGGAAGTACTCACACCACATGAAAAAGTGCTCATGTCATGCGAGACATTTCTTGTGAGGAAGTACATTCACATTCTTCCTATCGTTCCATCTCCCTTTCTTCTTTATCTCTTATTTTATTTTTCCACTGTACCTCCTTTTTAGACTCGTCTTTGGTTAGAATTATTCCTCAAGCTTTGGATCTCAAGAATCTCCTCATCAGTGTTCTCTTCTCCCTCTTATTGGTTGTTCTTTATATATGGTGATGGTTGGCTATCTTGTTTGTTATCTTCTCCCTCTTATTGGTTGTTCTTTATATATGGTGATGGTTGGCTATCTTGTTTGTTATCTTCTCCCTCTTATTGGTTGTTCTTTATATATAGTGATGGTTGGCTATCTTGTTTGTTAAGGTCATCATCATGGAAACACTAATGAAGCTACAAGGACCTTGTTTCCAGATAGCCTTTGATGGACCTATCACATGTAGTAGAATAAAAGAGGCCCTGTTATCCTCACATTTTATATTTTATAGCGATTAGGGAAATTTCTTGAGCACTTGAAAAAGAGTTCATCCTTAATACTGATAAATATCATGTCAATAGTGACATTGATGTCAATAGTGATATTCCTTCAATGTTCCTTGTAGTGACTAACATGGTAATTTTTAATAAGTATTAAATTGATCACACCATACCTTGATCCTACAATTTCTATAATGATTTTTGAACCTATGGATTTCATAATTAAATATATTTTCAAAATTATAATTGCACTCAAATGCAGAATACTTGGTTGCATCAAGCTTTCTCCAGAATGCTTGGTTGCATCAAGCTTTCTAGTGTAACACCTCCTTTAGACATTGGTTGACAGGTATGGATTTAAGATGTCATATTTCGATTTATATTTTTCCACTTTTTCTCCCAAAATTTTTTTTCGTTCATTCATGAAAAACACAATGTTTAATTCTATGACTTCTAATAAGGTTTTGGGATACTTCTGGATAGACTTTTCCAAATAGGAAGTTTTAGTGTAAGGAAAATTATGCTTGCATTTCTATTCCAGACATAGTTGCAATTCTTTTGGATTCTACAACGTGTTTGTGACTGGAAATTAAAATTTATAGCCTGGAACAATGCAATCTTGTTTGAGTAAGAATGTTGTACTTATTGGGATAGCTCGAATTTGCTGCTGCCCTGTAGTGCATAATTCTACAGGGTTTGAATGATATTCTTTTACTCAATTTCTTTCTGAAGAATACACGTAAAATTTGTCTTCAGACAATTATTTGGCTTAGATCTCTGCCTCAAATATTGTAGTATTGTCAATTGTTTGTCGTTTCCAACTATTGGCTTCAAGATGTATAAGAATGTGAGTCTCTAAAATTTGTTGTCCATTTCTATAACTTTTTTTAACAGTTCCATGCTTTCTTAAAATTTGGCATTTCTGTTATGCTTCTGACTATGTTGTTTGCTAAGCTTCTTTTATGCTTTTTTGCAATTCTATTTTCTGTGTAATGGCAATGTGTAGCTTGATTGTCAAGAATAGAGAGGCCAATACATATCTCCATACAAAGCACAAATGAGTTTGTATTTGATCAAAGATCTGGCGAGGCTTACACACAGTTTCCATCCTTATCTTGGTATTAAGTTATTAACAAAAGGCCAATACATATCTCCATACAAACCGCAAATGAGTCTGTATTTGATCAAATATCTCATGAGGCTTACACAGTTTCCATCCATATCTTGGTGTTAAGTTATTAACAAAAGGACATTAGAATACTGGTGGGCTTGACATGGCTTAAACTTGACTCATCACCGTGGCAATCACTCTATCTAACCAGTGGACCATGAACCAACCTAACTTTCCCACACTGAGATATAGACACACTTATGGTCACTAATATGAACAATGAAACACTTATGGTCACTAATACGAACTATGAAAATATCATGTCTCTGAGATTCAAGTTGCTTACAAGGGTTTGAACATTTATCTGATCGTCTGAAGATCATTTGTCTAAAACTCCCAGCAAAAAACATAAACAATTATGCCAACATAGAACAGGCGCAATGCAGTTTAATACTCATTACCAACGACAAAAACAGGGCTGAACATGGAAAAAAATTGCAGCCAAAAATATGCTACATGGAGAAAATTTACCAGTTTTTTATTTAGTAAAAATGCTGCCAACAATCTTAAAAACACCCACCTTTACCAACTTTTCATGCTTGACTCCAATTCCAAATATAGTTCTATAAATAATGGATTAGATTGGCAGTTAACTCCCTTTGCTGGGTTCTCCAGGCAATAGCTATGATAGCAGCATTGTAAAGAATATTGTTGACCCTTACTTTTGCGTCAAACTTGTATTTTGCTCATTTTCCTGACAATTCTTTTGTCATCCTCTCTCTCTCACTTCTATATGATTTGGTAGCTTTGCACCATTTTCAAGTCTGCCAATCAATATGGTTAAAATTTTAGACTCAGAATACACTATTTATTCTTATTGTACGAATGATAGTTCTTTCCAATAGTATAGTATAAGATGTTGATGGCTTACTACTGGCATATTGATTTGTTTTGCAGGTTTTCGGCACAATGAATTCTAAAAATGCTCATCTACAATCATATCAATTGTGTTGAACAATTTGCCACCATCCAACAACAACGTCCCAGCCATCTGCTGCCAACTCTTTCAAGTGCTTGCATTGTGCAACCGTGACCATATTTGCACACGAACCTTTTCTGCAATGTGTAATAGACACTGTAAACGAAGCTGTCGAATGTAATATGCATGGCAAGCTAGCAGAAGAACACATTCCTGAATTAGCAAGGATACCATTTTAGAACTACAAAAGGAACATGTCAATAGTCTACCTCGTACGCCATTTCTAGATACATGGTACATTCTCACTTGCATTGGACGACAATATAATTTCATTGGAGGGGCTACAGAAAGTGTAAGATCAAGAACCCTTTACTTTTCTATAGAAAATAAACTATCCACTGTGCACTTCTCAATCTTGACTCTCTAATATACTCATTTGTTCTACATTTTGTTTACAATTGTAGAGCCCATAAAAAGAGCAACCACCTGCAGGAGTAAATTTTGTGGAAGATGAGATACTGTATACATCTAACTAATTTTGGTGTTTACCTTCACAATGAACATCAATAGTCATGAACTCCTTCTAAGCGAGTTCACCTATAAGACAACTTTCCCACAATATTGCACACATTTTAAGGTCAAAGTCTATGGACGTTTAATTTTTCTGTGGCAATTTTAAGTACTCCTAGTATAATGTAAATGAATGCTTTATATTGATCATGACATACATTTCGTATTGCTATATATTGCACATATTTTTAAGTCAATGTCTATGGATGGGTAATTTTGCTGTTGCTATTTTAAGTACTCATACTACAATGTAAATGCTTCACTTTTATTATGATGTACATTTGCTATTACTATAGCATTACAGATTTCTATTTCCCAGATTTAAGAGAGCTTTACAGTATTTTTTGTGTTGGTCACGTAGTCTAGTCGTTGTGAAACACATTTTGGAACGCTAGAGCTGTTTCATTTTACTTTTCTTCCAAGCTTGTTTCTTCCAATTAATATTCATTTCAGCTATATTATCATTTACTATTTCAAATTCTTAACCAGTATCAACATTTCAGATTTAAATGCTAGACAAGTCTGTTCTCCTCGTCATCTACCTGCTCCATTCTTGTTCTAGCAGGGAAAAGAATTAGATAGGAAGTGAATCAGCAATACTATCATCCAATCTCCTACCCCTCTCCTTCATCCGCTCATTCATCCACTCCGACTAGTAACTGTCTCTTGTGAACCCCAACCAGGCAGGGACTAGTGCACGCAACCTTGTTTTTATCCTGTTTTTATATTTTTGGTTAATATATATGTTTCTTATAGATTTTCCTTATCTAATTTGATTGTAACCTTTTCTTTCTAATTTGAAGATAACATTTGAATATTCTCATCTAAATTTTATCTTCTAGATCGTACAGTTTGCATGTATTTTGTATCCTGACACAATGGGTTTTTCTGTTATTTTGAGACGTGAATTTGAAGAATTTTGATATAGTTTATACAACAATCCTTTAGCTTCTCTATGATGTATGAGAGACTATGCAATTGAATATTTTTTTTACTCTGTCCCACTACTTAATCTTATTTCAAGATCTCTACACTATTTAACCATAAGAATGTGTAGTGACTGACAACATTTTTTAATTATAGCCCTTGAAGTTTTGCATTAGAAAAAGCTTGGAAAAATCAAGAGAATGTGTGATACAAAAGCAATTGCTAATTGTACCATGACCTGAAGATGCTGGTATGCAATAACTGGTCTACTGCTAGGTAGAATCTTAAATCATAACAATCTTTGTTGGTTCTTTTATGAAATTCTAGACTTGTATATCATCTTTAATATTAGATTCTTTTCTCCTTTCTACTCCTCTATATAGCACCAAAGACTTTTATTAAAAGATTTTGTGCTATGGGTTCTTCGAGCAGAGATGGTGACCAAAATATTTGAGTTTGATTGAGACTTTTCTTCGGAGGGAGACAGTGTGCCACTCAATTTTGTTACTTCAAATGATAGTAGTGGAAAGATGCTAGGATGACCTTAGATCTGTAATGAAAGAATGACCCATTTTATTTGGTCTTTTATGTTCTATTAGTTTGAGTTAATATTTGCTAAGTTAATTTTAGGAGATATTTAGGTCTTTTTCATTTTTATCTAGAACTTTTCTTTAGCATAGGAAATTTAGAAGTCTTTTACAATTATGTTTTCCAAAAATGATTCATATGATTTATAAAGATCCTCTACAGAATTTATCAAAGAATAGTGTCTTCACATTTTAGTTGACATTTTAGTTCATGTCTATGTAGTTAGCATATTGTTTGTTGTGATTAATTATTATGATTATTATTTAAGCTAGAGATTCGAACCTAGTCCCATATAAGAAGCTCACAATTTATGGTTGTGTTTTATTTTAAAAGAATCTTAAGTTATGTCTTCTTTTAATAATTATTTATTCTTATTTATAATAGAACTATAATAAATTTTGATGATATATGTGCATTTTAAAATAGCCTCACAAATAGCTAGTATTTCTCAAAAATTTGCTAATAAGACCCTAACATTCAACCAGTCATCCTCAAGATAATTAATTTTGATAAATTTTAAAGTAAAAATGTAGCATGAATACTATATAAAAATATCACAAAAACTTTTAAAAATAAATTTTGAATCCTTATTGGTTGAAATTGAATAGTTTAATCACTACTTTTTGAAATAATTGGTAACAGCCAAAAAGATGGGGTGTTGGCCCCAAAGTACAAAAGGGTTGAGGAATCAGCCTGAGGTTACCTCCTACTCATCTAACCAATACCAAATTTAAACTTCTAAAAAAATATATGTTATTAGCCAAATTAACGATACTACCAATCCTTAAACTAATATGGAGAGAAGACTATAAAATAAACCAATAGCACTTAAACAAATCACTGCTATTAGTCCCATTAATTGACATAAACATAAAAAACTAATGGGGTACCAAATTTATAGATATGATCATCAAAAAGACAAAAATTAGCACTTGACCCAGGGCTAGCTTCCCTCTTCTTGCCCATGGTTGCCTTCTTTTCATCAGGCATGTCCTTATTTGTACCCTCCCCCTCCACTTTAACCACTTTGTCTAGGATGGTCTTCAACAAGTCCTTCACTAGAAACCCATAGATGGATCGGGTTGTCTCAATTACCTTGCCCAGGTCCTTCTCCTCTTTGTTCACCTGCAAAAAGTAAAGGGTGGTGGCTGCAGAGTGCATTACCCTTGTGGAAAACTCAACCAAAATTTCAAATTTCTGGCAGATAGTAGTTTGGTTGCCTGCTAGGCCCCTCATGGACTGCTCAAGCCTTTGCAGTCACAGCTTACTATGGCTATGCTTGCATTTCTTCCCAACACCTTTGGGGGTTTCTTTCCTTGGGGAAGTGATGTCTTACCCTTGCTTCTAGCTAGGGTAGCCTCAAGCGTGTTAGAGACATGGGAGGGGCTAATAGGGTTGGGGGTTGGCTTAGAGTCTAGATGCAGTCTCTTCTTTTCTTCAGGTTTAGCATCACTTTTAGAAGAATCAGAGCTATAGTCATGCTTGGGGGGACTTCAATTTTTCTAGCTAGAGATACTTACTAGTTATCTTGGCATTTTTTGTGCCCTTCCTAGTTTTCAAATCTAACTCTATAAGGCTATTTTTAACCTTAGGGTTAATTTTGACCTTAAGGCTAGACGTTTTCTTGAATTTCTTATGGCTGGGGCTAGGGCCAAGGTCCACAGAGACTTGGAGGGTGACAAAGGCTAGAGGATTAACCAAGAGTGGAAGATTCTAGGAAATTTTTTGGATATAGAGTTTTTTCATGACCACTTGCTGAATAATGTAGAAATTTTTCCCCTCGTGTTTCCTCCTAGCCTTAAAAATACTATCTTCTGGTGAATGCAACAAAACAAATGGGAATGAGATGTGGTCCTGATTCTTGAGGTGATTTAGGATAGCAAAATGGTAATAACAGAGTACTTGATAATGGTCCTCTAAGGTGATATACAACATGATCACATAGAAGATGATGTCCCAAGGATTTTGAAGAGCTTCCTATGAAAACCCACTACGCATTCTCGTCAATTCCTCCTTGAATTTGAAAAAAATGCAAACTTGCCTCCTCATTAACCTTAGTCTACCTTCACTTGTTCTTTCCTTCCATAGTTAATTCTCCAACCCTCAAAATGGTTTCCTACAAGATTTCAAATCTCATTCCATTAATAGTCACCTCTCTATTCTTCCGTATTTGGAAGAACTGCATCAAGACAATCTCGTCGTGCTTCACCGTAACCTTTATATATGTTAAAAGACCTCCCTCCTGCAAGTGAACTATCACCACCTCACTACTATGGGTACATTGCTCCATAGCCATTGCTTCAATGTGATTGCTAGTTCCTATGCCATTGCCTAGTTCAACCACTAATTCTTCAAATGACATGACCTTGCTGCAAGTTTTGGAGTTATTGGATATAAAATGAAAAAACTCAATAAAAAATATGAAAAGGCATAGCATAACTATCATAATTCTGCAATGTTTCTTGAAATACCAAAAACTACCCTTCACAACATGTGTGAGCGATCTCTTTCCATCCATAGATGGCCATCACTAGTTGTAGTTTATTTGAGGATTCAACAACTTGTCTTTGGATCATTAAAAGACCATTCTCTACATCTCACCAAATCCACCCTCTACGTCCTTTTTCAGTAGTAATCAATAGTCATGATAATCAAAACATTGATGCATATCAAAATGCAATCTTTCCAAGAAAACCCTTTATGCAGTGTCTTGTTATCACACCCACCTAGAGAAAAGAAGGCCTGCCACCTAGTTTGATTATACATATGGTATTATTGAAGGTACACTCCCTTTCCATTATGACTTGATTTGACGATGGTGACAATCTGATGTCATCCCATTCCACTAATCACATGACCCCATGGCCAAATTTGACCAGCTCATCTGCCATACCATTCCCTTCATGATATATGTGATCCATGTGGATCTTATGGTAATCTTCTATCAACATTTAGATTTTATCTATGATAACTTTAATCGACTAGTTGCATTGGTCCTCATCCTTAGCAACCTTAATGATTAACATAGAGCCCCCCTCAATGGCCATCTTGTTGACTCCCTAAGTTCTCACAATTTTCAACCCCCACAGGAACACTAGTGCTTCAACTTTATTGTTAGAGCCTCCTCCATAGTTACCCATCAAGGTGACCACCATATTTTCCATATTGTTACAAAGGATACCTCCCACTGGAATGCTACCCATCATGGCCAAACCATCAAATTTAGCTTGATCTAGGACTCAGAAGGTGGGTGCAACACCATCTTCTTTTTAGCCAAGTCTTTGGAATTGTCAAATTGTGCCACAATCAAACCAACATTCCAAGCCAAAGCCTATTTCATATCAAGTCCACTTATGGGGTTTGGGGGGGGGGAGGGAGAGGCCCTTCCAATGCCAGATCCCACTACATTCTTCTAAGAGCCTAATAATTTGGTGGGCCACCCTCAAGCTAGTAGTGACTTTTTCCCTGAAAATTCTATTGTTCCTCTCCATCCAAATTTTTAGTGAAACAAATGGGGGGAGAGTCGACCATAATTTTTTGAGGTATGGGTGGGCATTTAGACTATCCTAGTGAAAAAATTACTTCAACTCACTATCTATACACCACTGGACCTCCCATAAACCAAGAACATCCGTCCAAACATCTATGACAAAGGGGTAGTGGATAAGTAGGTGTGGAATAGATTCAACATCTTGTAGACATAAAATGCATCTTGGAATAGATTTCTTTTTAATCTTAGGGTTGTTTGATTATCCAAACAATCATTTTCTTCTAGTTGTTGGTTAGTTTTCCTCTTTATCTAGTAGATCTTTTGTCGTTTCCTTGACTTTTCCCTACCATCCATCTCCATTTATTCTTATCTTATTTTTTATTTATTTTACCTCCTTTTAATATTCATCTTTAGATGGAATTTTTACTCACCCTTTAGATCTCAAGCGTCTCCTTATCAATGCCTCTTCTCCTTCTTATTGATTATCCACTATTTGTGGTGGTGGTTGGCTATCTAGTTTATGAAGGTCCTAGTCATGGAAACACTAATCAAGTTTTGAGGACTATGTTTCCAACTAGCCATGATGGATCTTTAACAAGTGATAGAATAAAGGAGCTCCTCTTGTCCTTACATTTTTTGTTGATTAGTTTTGTTTCCAGAGTACTTGAAAAAGAATTCATGCTTAATATTGATAGAAATTGTGTTAATGGTAATATTCCTTCAATGTTCCTTGCCATGGTTAACATGGTAGAGCTTGATAAGTATTGCATATCCACATTATGCAAGGAAACCTTTTAAGTTTTACTTTTTAGTGGATTTAGAGAAAAACATGACTAATTATATTAGTGGAGATCGCACCATACCTCTGCCATGCAATTACTATGCATTTCTAATTAGTGCACAAAATGTTACTTTATATCCCATTCTTTCCACTTCAAATCCTCCCAGACTTAGGAGCTGGCTTCCTACTATTAGAATAAATTTAGTGTTTTGACTTTTCTTCCTTTATGTTAGATTTCCTCCATCCATTTTCGAGATTGATCAATTCACTATAGTAGACCAAGTTGGTGTCTGGGAGAATGAAGATAATGTCACTCTAGAAATGCTCGATCCTTGTGATCCTTATAATGACATCCCTAAATCTAAAATGACATTTTCTCCATTGCTTAATCATTATCATTTAGGTGGCTAGCTAGATACTTAGGTTTGTAAGATTCAATATCAATTATTTTCTATATGTAATTCATGGTGTGAACTGTGGAAAGTATTTTTAGTTCACTTTGATTATCATCATCTTTCAATTTTAATCAAATATCTAATTCATTTTCTCTTGACATAACTTGATGCAATTTCTAAGAGTTATCAGTAACCATTTTAGCCCCCCTTTCTAAAATTCTAATGCTGCCATTCTCATGAACATCTAGGGTGATAGCCATGTCTATGTTCATTGATTTATTCATTTACTATCATGCAAGCATATAAGGGATATGTAAAAGCCTTATTCCTTTCTATATCCCTAACTCTTGTAAAGTTTTCCATATCATATAATACATTTCAAGTCATAGTGATGCGAAACTCATTTTCTCTCCATCACTCTAGTTTAGGTCTTCACCATCAACCAGGTGGTGAATGCACAAAAAAGTCAAGTTCAATGTTAATGCTGCTCATAGAGGTTAAGTCTAGTTTTCACATCTAAGTTGCAAAGGAGCGACTAGCTATGTATCATATGATTGCATGAAACATCAAGCTTGAAAGGATTCAAGTTGTAAGAATGCAAAAATAAAAGCACAAGAGTCCATTTCAGTGTTTTGGCATCATCACAAGTGGTTAAGGTTAACTCGGAGTCAAGGTGACAAGGTTGCAAAATACATTGTAATCACACTATCACATGAAGTTCAGAGAAAACCAAGGTTAAGGCTACAAAGTTGCACAAACCCATTGATCACACCACATAGGATTATTTACTAAGATAATGATTAAAGTTGTGAAGGTGCAATGACAAGTAGTTATGTGGTTATTGCAATGTCGTAGTCTAAAGAGGATTGATGGCTTTTAAAGTTAAGTTGTGAGGGGCATCAAATAGTCAAAGGAATATGGTATGTGCAACATCATAAGGTCTAATTTTCAGTTATGTGTTTTGGTTGTGAAGCTAAAAAATAATGGTGGCAATCATCAAAATAATGTTTGCAACATCACGTGCTTTTAGATAGGCTTTTGTCTGATGATCACGAAGTTGTGATAAAGTAAAAATCAAAGGCCTTGCATCATATCCATTCTCAGCTAGTTGGATTTTTGTAACCTAAATATACCTTATTTATTGACAATCGCAACACTATATGCTCATGTTCATTTCAATTAACTAGCATGTTAAGTGAATTTGTTGCATTTCTTGCATGGTTATGTTAGTTTTAGACTATTCCATGGTGTTAAAATTGAAAGAATATAGATCATGGTATATCTTGTGATGTCTATTTGAGTTCAATGCAGTTATCAGGAAGAAGTAGATCAATATACTATTTTGTGTATCACTGCTCTAGATTAGGTTAGATAGTTTGATTTTAATGGATTTCTCTCTCTTTTCCCCTTAATAAGTAGTTAGATGAACTTTGATAGTAAGGAAGCTGACCTTCTCTAGAGACTCAAACTCACAGTTCAAGTCCCACAGCTTGGAGATTTTTTTCATGTTACACGAGGTTACTTAAGGGTCATACCTTAAGCAAGGGTGTAGACTTTTGTGTCAATAGTAATCTAAGAATCTAAAGTTATCTTATCACAATAGCTAAGCCTAAAATTCCAGTCTCCATAAAATTAGAAGTTAGTTGATTAATAAGCATCAAAGTTAAGTAAGAAATCCATAAAACCAAAAATAATTACTAGATCATTCAAATACCATAAAAATATTTGCAATAAAAAGTTAGAAGTGAATTTACTTTACAAAATGAATACCTTTAGGCATGTGAATGAGACACATATTTAAACAAGAAATTTGTGTTACTTAGCCAAATTCAATGACACTAATGTTAACTATGAATGTAGTTTTATTTTCACACTACTATCTCCTCCAAACCAATGCTTTATGATTTTATTGGAAATAATTGTACCAAATGTACAACCAATATTTTCCCAAGGATTGTTTCAAGATTATTAAATTAATGTCTCTTTATTAGGTTATCTAATTTAATTTCCAATTGAAAAATGTACAAATAGAGGTATTTGACTAATGTTAAAAATTACCTTTTAGCTTAGGTAGAATGGAATATAAATATTTTTGCATATAATAAATTAAATTTTAATCATTTTATAATCGATATCTATGGGTACTTTTTTTAGATAGATTTATTTAAGAGATCTATACTAATTATATTTCTATGATGCTATGTTTACTTTCAAAATAATTTATTTTATATTGTATCATAGATAATAATTTTTTAATTCAAATTCAAATTACAATGTAAATATTATTTAGATTATATATAACACTAATGAAGTAAATAGGATTATTAAGACCATCTAATATATTTAAAATATTTTTTTATGTATTAGGGTATGTGTAGGATCATGGTCAACCAAACTATGCTCTTAAGTGGCAATAAAAATTAGAAAATCAGTATTATGTCAACTTGACATGCAATTTTCTACTTGTTATTAACTTTATATCAAAAATTTGAGAGAAAAGAATCTCTAGAAAATTGAATCTAGTTTTGAAACTACTAGGACTTATCTAAAAAAAAAAAAAAAATTGGTCAAAATTTGAATTTTAATGAAATATTACAAAAATTTTAGAACAAAAATAAGAAGTAGACATATGTCTGACCACCATAATCAAAATCAAATGATAATATTTTTTTAATAATATTCTAGATATAAGTAGTAGAATCA
This sequence comes from Cupressus sempervirens, assembly GCA_028749045.1. NCBI lineage: Eukaryota > Viridiplantae > Streptophyta > Pinopsida > Cupressales > Cupressaceae > Cupressus > Cupressus sempervirens. The sequence continues at coordinate 549,843,087 of CM053791.1, read as the reverse complement.
TGCATGAATGTGACACATATTTTTGGGTATTTTTATTCTAAATAAATAATAAATAATTAATTTTTCACTTTAGTATTTATGGAATAAGAAAACTCTCTTGTCTGACCACTTTAACTAATTTAGAACTCTGCAAAATTCATTTTTTCATTTGTTTCCTTATAGTAGAAGAAATATAGAATTTGATGCATCTTTTGGATTTAAAAAATGTTGTACAATTTGAAATTTATAGTTTATTTTCAAGCAGTGTGTAATCAACACTTTATATGCAACTCCATTGAAAATAAGTAATAATTATTTATTAAGCTCATAATTTGACAAACCTTAGATTTATGGAAAGATAAGAACATTATTAACAAACTCTATTCATTTCATCAAATTTTAGTGAAAAAAAGTCGTTAGCTACATATTTGAAGTAAAAATCACATAACAATAGGCCAAAAGAACAATTTTAGAATGTTTTTAAACTTGACCATATAAGTTTGGTATCAAAAGATATAGTAGACTTTATAATGATATTAATTGTTTTCATTTAATATCAGGGTGGGTGGGAAAAAAGTTGGAATAGATTTTGAAATGGTTTGAAATATTTCAGAACTATAGATTTTTCAGTTTCAATCTTATTAATTAACATTTATTTATATTTAACAACTATAGACAATATAAACACTTTAATCTTATGTGAATCTTAAGATGATATAAAGATTATAAATTTTGTGCCTACTAAGATTTGATATTAAAGATGTAAAGTATTATTAAGAGTAATATAATTTATAATTTTATTATTGGATTTTAATACATGGCATTACATGTAGGTGGGACACCATTTTCCATGGGTGCAAATTTTGGGCCATGTAGACTGTGCCCTTCTTTATCCATATACAAAAAAGTGCCATTATACCGTTGCAGCACTGGATTGGAGGAGAAAGTTTCAATTGGGTAACTAACACTTCTCTTTCCACTTCCTTGTACCTTGTAAACTTCCAAAATTCTCAAATAAAAATAAGAAGGTGAGCAAGTTCCCATATTGAGGGCTCTTTCATTTTGTGCTATATTCTGTAGCCACATATGTGCCTGTACTCTCTAATGAGTAAACATGGTTGGGAGATAAAAAGATTTATGAGTAAGCAGCGTTCCGGCCCATTGCCCAAAATGGTGGAGGAAATAAGACCGCACATAAAGAAGTGCAATTTCAGCGCATTACCCAAAATGGCTATAGGAGAAAGATTTAGCTCAGCCGAGCAGTACTTGAGTCAATTTCCCATAACGGTGGTGGAGGTAGAACTGAGCTTAAAGAACTAGTATTTCAGTCTATTGCCCACAGTGGACCTCCCACTATATTGCAGGCCATTGGCCGTGATAGGCCGGTTATTATATTTGATGGTGGTGAACAATATCCTTTCACTTTGGAAAGCGGTGGAGAAAAGGAGGGTGTTGGTGGGTGTGAAGGAATTTGTCACAGTTTTGAGCCTCCCAGCAAGAAAGCCCGACAAATGAGCTTTCAGTCATCTCGTGCCATATCTGTTATGAGTGAAGAGGATGAAGGCCTTGACCTGTCTTTGCATCTTTGAGATCACAGGACAATGTTAGGGTTTGTAGTTTCTGATCTGAGAATTAGGGTTTATAGTGTTTGTTCTTTTTCTCAGACCATGAGACATTTCGAGGGTTTTTGGATTTTTATCTTAAATCACAAGACATTGTTAGGGTTTTTAGTTTTCGTTTTTTTTTCGCATAAGACTTCACCACTTATTACCTTCAACCAGAGTGTTACTCTCCTCACATCTAGCATGTTACAGATGGTGACCTGAGAAATCTTTTCAATGTTCACTGCCAATCTTGCAAGCGTGCGATTCACAGCATCATAGACGAGGAACTACTCTCTCCATTTTATGTGTTTGCTTCCAATCTAATGTAATCTAATAAGCCTGCGATTCACAGCATCATAGACGAGGAACATACCCAGCATGGTGATGGGTATGTTGAGGGTTTGTTCTGTTGTGGTCTTCTTTTGGACGAGCATATGTATGTCTCTACATTGGATAACATTAAATTGACTTTCAGACACGCCATTTCCATTTTGTTCGTCAGTCAGGATTTTTCAACTTTGATATGATAAAAATAAGAGATCTAAGATTTACTAAGATCTGAAATAAGCACAAATACTTGGCAATGGAAAAAATAGAAATAAACACTTAAGAGAGAAGCAAATTTTATTCATCAAACTGATTTTCACAAAGCTATGCAATGGTCTCTATATATAAAGAGCCTATGAGATGAGGGTATTGATAGAAGATGATTCTAGAGGATAAGTGGATAATGCTAAATGACCTAGTATCATGGAGGACATTCATATATTCTTAGGATAATGTTGTATGACCTAGTTTCATGGAGGACATTCCTATCTTGTTACCAATTTAATAGGAAATGTGTGGCATACTTGTTGTTTGGTTATAACAGCATGACTGTTGACTATTTCTAACATCCTCCCTTAATTTCTACCACTAATGATAATGTATGGGAGAAATTACAATAAAAAATATAGATAGGATAGGTCCCGGCATTCAGCCTTGTTAGGTACCTATTTACAAAAAAAGAAAGAGAGGGGAACATGACATGACTATTCCCCCTTAATGTTCACCTCAATCATGCCGAGCATGCCTCATAGTTTTAAAAATTTGGCCTCAAGCATACTCTTAGTAAATATATCTACTGCTTGGTCTTCACTTGGACAAAAGAGAAGATTAACAAAATTTGCTTGAACAAGATCCCGAATATAGTGAACATCAATCTCAATGTGTTTTGTTTTAGTATGAAAAACAGGATTATTTGCAACTTGAATAGCACTTTGATTATCACAATATGAAATGGACACCCTTGGATGTCCCAGCTAACTAAACCAAATTGCTGAAAGGAATTATGTCAAACAGTTTGCATTCAACTTCTTAAAACCCCTTATAACTCTGGAAATCAAACGTTTATTTGTTTGTTGTGTTTCGTGCATGGAATTGGTATCATACAACATAAACAAGAAAGAAACTACAATAATATGCAAAGTGGAAATGAACTGCTGCTAATAAAATGTTATTTTCAGAATTTATAAAACCAAATACATGGCAGATTTATCAACTCACTAATTACTTCAGCAATATTGTCATAATACTCCAGCCCATGCTTACGAACTTGCTGCTACAATACTTTGTCCTCCAATCAGTCCACTACCTTCATAATACCATTCCCTCCAAGCGGCATAAGCGTCGGACAAGTAGTGAAGGAGATATGAGCAAAATATCAAATCTACCTGTAGCCGGAAATGCAACTAAACTGCCTGATAATGGAGCCAATAAGAAAGAATTCCAAAGGCCAAACCCCAAGGGAATGACGTCTAGAATGTTACAAGAGAGGATAGACGTCCGCAAATGCCAAGAACAAAGCTGCAACTCACACACCAATTTCTTCTCATATTCAACCTGTCTAATGAAGCTACAAATGCTTCCTTTTATTCTATTCCCATGGGTCCGCTCAACTCATATGGGCAATGTGGGATAAAGATGTGTAATATAAAACATATATTAAAATACCCCTTTTGTCTCCCTTGGGTACACATCACCATAAAATAAATATTAAAGTAACACTTTAATATTTTACAATTAAATTAGACGTTACTTTAATAAAACTTCAAGCATTAAAATGTATTAGCAATCGGACTCCGAATAATGTGAGTGATAGCTCATCGGAAAGCTCTCACCGAGGAGTATCGAATCTAATCACCAAAATTGACCTGCATTGTGTCCTGTCGACTTACTAAAAATAGTAAGTATGCCTGAAACTGAGTAAATCAACTTCGTTTTGGCCCAAACTGGAAATGACTAGGCCAAAACACTCCAAGATCCCATTAAACCCTTCGTTAGCCCTCAAGACCATGTAGAACAAGGCTAACACACACACACTTGGTCAACTGCTAAAATGGGGACATTACACAATACAAAGGAGTAGTTGAACTTTGTGAAAAACCAAGCTCAAATAAAAGGTTGCGAATCCAAACTACTTCCTTTCTAGCTTCTTTTGTTGCTCTATATTCTGCTTCACATGAGGACAATGATGTAGTAGTTTGTTTTTTGCTGCTCCATGTAATTGGACCTGACCCAAGCTGAAAAATATAACCACCAGTAGATTTCCTATCATCTATGTCACCTCCCCAGTCTGAATCTGTGAAGCCAGTCAAAGAAATTGAAGACTTGTAACTATAATGAATGCCATAGTAAATGGTGCCACGAATGTATCGTAAAATTCTTTTGGCAGCCAACCAATGAGTTTCTTTTGGTTCCTGCATAAATCTAGATACCAAATTGACTGCAAAACAAATGTCTAGTCTAGACTGTGTTAGATAAACCAAGCTACCAACAAGCTGTCTATATAAAGTAGCATCCACCTTCTTGAAAATACATTCTTTAGTAAGCTTAATTCTAGATTGAAAAGGAGTAGGGGTTGGCTTACATTCAAGCATGTTAAATTTATCTAAAAGATCCAAAGCATATTTTTCTTGAGAGATAAATAACCCATCATGAAGTCTACTAATTTGCAAGCCAAGAAAATAATTTAGCTCACCCAAATCACTCATATGAAATGCCCCTTTAAGATCTGATTTGAAATCACTAATTAACCCAATATTTGATCCAACTATGAGTAAATCATCCACATAAATTGCAACAAGAATAATTTTATTTTGCACTCTCTTCACATAAAGATTTGGATCTGATTTGCATTTTTGAAACCCATGAAGCTGAAAATACCTATCAATCTTCTCATTCCATACTCTTGGTGCTTGTTTAAGCCCATAAAGTGACTTCTTTAATCTACAAACAAGATTAGGATGTTGCTGATCTACAAAACCTGGTGGTTGATTCATATATATTTCTTCATATAAATCTCCATTTAAGAAAGCATTTTTTACATCCATTTGATGAATATGCCATCCAAGACTTGCAGCCAAAGAAAGAATAATTCTAACTGTATTCATTTTAATTCCAGGAGCAAAAGTTTGTTCATAATCAACACCCTCTTTTTGATTAAATCCCTTAGCAACCAATCTAGCTTTAAATTTTTCTATAACACCATATGATTTAAATTTTGTTTTATAAACCCATTTGCAACCAGTGACATTCTTACCTTTGGGAAGTTGCACAAGTTCCCAAGTTTTATTTTTTACCAAAGCATCATATTCTTCTTCCATAGCTTGCTCCATTCTTTCTTCCCTCTAGCTTCCTCATATGATCTTGGGTCATTTACTTGTAATACTTTAGCCATGAGAGCACTACCATTCCTTCCTTGGATCTTTGAGCCTTGCCTATATATTTCTTCAACACTCCTTGTCTTTTCGCTAGCTGAAAAGTTATCTTCTTGATCATTACTACCTACAGAAAATGTCTGATTACAAGCATTAGTTGTGTTGTTTTCACTAGTATTTTCATCATTTTTAGAAGTGCACAACTCATCCTCATCAATGTAGTCTCCATTTGCTCCTAAAATATCTGAAAAATGAGAAGCATTTGTTGTTCTAGAGTGAGAAGGAGTGGCTATAAATTGTGAATGCTCATCAAACTTCACATCTCTACTAACAAAGACCTTGTTTGTTGTTAAATCATATAACCTATAAGCCTTTGATTCTTCACTATAACCCATAAACAAACACTTATGACTCTTTGGTTCTAACTTTTCCCTTTGTGCATCAGGAATGTGTGCCCAAGCAATACACCCAAATACTTTAAAATATCCAATGTGAGGTTTCTTACCACTCCATGCTTCTTTAGGGGTGACATTTGTGAGAGCTTTGGTGGGGATTCTATTTATAATATGTGCAGCAGAAGAAATAGCCAAACCCCAAAATTTATTATGCAAACTTTTAAAATGCAACATACAACGAGCCATTTTTAAAAGAGTTCTATTCATTCATTCAGCCACCCCATTTTGTTGAGGAGTATAAGGAACTGTTCTTTGCACCTTAATACCATAATTTTCACAAAATGACTCAAAAGCATAATTGCAATATTCACCCCCATTATCTGTCCTTAAACATTTAATTGTTTTGCCACTTTGATTTTCAACTAATGCCTTAAACTTTTGAAATACTTCAAACACTTCTTTTTTCCTTTCAAGAAAATAAACCCATACTCTCCTGCTATAATCATCAATAAAAGTGAGAAGGTACCTAGCACCTGAAAGTGAAGGATATCCTAGTTCACATAAATCACTATGAATAAGTTGCAATGGATGATTAGCTCTCCATGCTTTACCTGAATCAAAAGGATCTTGATGATGTTTTCCTAACACACATCCTTCACACCCACCTTCACAAGCTAAAATTTTTGTTAATCCTCTAACCATATCCATTCTAACCATATCTTGTAATTTTTTATAATTTAAATGTCCAAGTCTAGCATGCCAAAGTTGTGACATATAATCAGTCTGGGAAATAAAAGCATGAGAGAGTGTATATTTATCATCAAGAAACCCCAAAAATTGAAATAGATTCTCTTCATGATCAACTCTACCAATAGCAATTATATTGCTTGGGTCTTTTCTATCTCTAACAATAACTTGATCAGCATTGACAACAAACTCATATCCAGCTTGAACTATTTTGTATACTGAAATAAGATTCACCCCCAATCCTTTAACCAATAAAACATTTTTCAAAGACCCATGTGTTACATTAACAGTTCATGTTCCTAAAACTGGAAGTTTCATTTTATTGCCAATAGAAATATCTTGATCTGAATTCTTTCCTTCATAAAAATCAATAAACAAAGATCTATCCCCAGTCATGTGAGATGATGCCCTCGAATCTAAAATCCATTCTTTATTAGAATCTAAAGCAAAGTATCCCCCTTTAACACTAGATTTACTTTTGGCTATAGCAATTACCTCCTCATTTGATTTCTCTTGCCTTTTTAAAGAGATAGCTACAAAACTATGATTATCCTTCTTTCCATCCTTAAACCTTTCTTGCTTGGGCTTATATTGCTGCCTTTCATTGTCCCTCTTCTTCAAACAAAACTTCTCCATGTGATTCTCACCTCCACAATACCTGCAAATAAAAGGCTTTGTTCCAGCTTGCTTTTTCGCACCATCATTTCTAGAAAAATGATTAGAACCTTCATGATTTCAAAATTTATTATTTCCTTTCCAATTCTTTTTTCTATCATTTCTAAAGAATTTACTTTTGACTGTATATGCATGATTCTTTTTAATATGCCCTTCTTTAATAAGTTGAACTTCTTCATCTAAAACAGATTTGCAAAATTGATCAAAAGTTTGCTGGGGGGTATTGGGATTTAATTGAAGAACCCTTTTCTTTGATTCCTTAAAAACTTTGTATGGATGGGCAAGCTTACTTTCAACCATTGCAATCAACTAAAAATCTTTTTTTGCATATTCAGCACCTATTTTTTTTAGCTGAGTATTTAAAAAAGTAACTTCATTGAAGTAATCAGACATATTTTCAAAATAAGATGGATCTAAATTCATCAATTTTTCTTCTATACTAAATGTGCTAGCCATGTCTGCATCTTTATAATCTTTTTCTAAAGTCTCCCACAGCTCTATTGGGTTATCAATATCAACAAATCTTCTATTGAGATTGGGGCTCAAAGCTTTACCAATAATACCTCTAGCTTGCTCCATCTTACATTTCCACAACTCCTTTTCTTTATCAGTTTGTTGAGGTTCCCCAATTTCTTTATTTACTATCCTCCATAAAGCCTTCTCTCTTAGAGCATTATTGACTGCAATCTTCCAATTTGCAAAACCACTTCCATCAAAGATAGGCAAAATTTCATTTGAAGAACCCATGTTAGCAAAAAGATCAAGTTCAAACAAATCTAGCAATACTCCAACAGCATAATAGCCTTGCAACCAAATATCACTCCAAAAAAAATCTGCCCTGCAAACAAACTATTTTCAGCAAACTATTTGCTTGCAGCAAAACTCTCTAGCTGCACACTAACAAAAATTATTTTATTAATTTGGCTGCACACTAACAACCAATTACATAACCTCTATAAATAGAGGACTTCCAGCTGTTTAGAGCTTACATGTGGATCATCTAATGTGACAACACTATCACTTCACTTAACAACCTTTCCATGTGTTTGGAGACAAATTCAATTGTGCATACATGTGGTGGAGTTAACTACAGTCCTACAAAACTGATGGCTAGAGAATAGGGAACAACAGTCAACTGTTAAATAGAATAGCAGATTTGGTGCAACAAACTAGTGACTTATTCCAACATCCTCCCTTAATTTCTACCACTAAAGACTCTTTTAGTGGGAGAAATTACAATAAGAAATTTAAACATGATAGGTCCCGGCATTAAGCCTTTCGAGGTACCCATTTACAACATAAAAATTTTTAGTTTCCCCTATCACAATCACTATGAAAAATTCATTTTTCTTGTTAAGTGGTTTTAGCTTACCACAAACTCTTCAGAAAAAAATGCTTTAGGATCTTTAACCCAAACAAGTGGTTTTGGTTTACCACAAACCCTTCAAGACTTTTAAGTTTTTCACCTAAATAAGTGGTTTTGGCTTACCACAAACCATTCAATACATTTACTTAAACAAGTGGTTTTGGATTACCACAAACCCTTCAAACTTCACAAAACCATTGATCCAATGATAGGTAAACCAACTCTAAACTTTTCTCTAGCATACTAATATTGAGTCCATATGAAAAATAATCCATCTACCCAGTCACATGGGTACCCAGCCGCTATGCTCTCTAGTTCTCTAGGAATATTTTTCAGATACATGGTTCATCAATATAGTAAAAAATTTTGAGGTGTCGGGTACAACCAATAGTGCACCTCTTGCTACAACCATCACTATTTTGATCTTCATATTGAAAACATTGACTTCAATGATCAACCTTTCTTTTCATTTGACAACAACATATCTTCTAAATCACATTTAAAATAACAGCTTCTTAAAAAATCACAGCCCAAAATTGCAAACACACCATTTCCAGCAATATATTTTTCTTCAACAAAACCCTCTAGCAATATTTCTAGCTGAACTTCTAAATGAATCTCTAGCTGAACCTGGCTAAACTAGGCTCTGATACCATGATAAAAATAAGAGATCTAAGATTTACTAAGATCTGAAATAAGCACAAATACTTGGCAATGGAAAAAACAGAAATAAACACTTAAGAGAGAAGCAAATTTTATTCATCAAACTGATTTCCACAAAGCTATGCAATGGTCTCTATATATAGAGAGCCTATGAGATGAGGGTATTGATAGAAGATGATTCTAGAGGATAAGTGGATAATGCTATGACCTAGTATCATGGAGGACATTCATATCTTCTTAGGATAATGTTGTATGACCTAGTTTCATGGAGGACATTCCTATCTTGTTACCAATTTAATAGGAAATGTGTGGCATACTTGTTGTTTGGTTATAACAGCATGACTGTTGACTATTTCTAACATGATAAGGGTTGAAGTGTCTTCCATTTTCAAGTTTCTGTTTTAGCTTTTTTTCGGGTGTTACATATGCATTATTTTAGCTTATTTTAGGGTGTTACATGGTCTTAAAACTACTGAAAACCCTAGCAATGTCTTGGGATCTAAGGAAAAAAAATCCAAAAACCCTAGAAATGTCTCATGGTCTGATTAAAAGAACAAACACTATAAACCCTAATTTTCAGATCAAACACTATAAAGTCTAACAATGTTCTGTGATCTCAAAAATGCAAAGATGGGTCAAGGTCTTAATCCTCTTCACTCATAACAGTTGTGGCATGAGATGATTGAAAGCTCATTTGTTGGGCTTTCTTGCTGGGAGGCTCAAAACTACAACAAATTCCTTCACACCCACCAATAGCCTCCTTTTGTCTGCTCCTTTCCAAACTGAAAGGATATTGTTCACCGCCATCAAATATAGTAACTGGCCTATCACGGCCAATGGCCTGCAATTTAGTGGGAGGTCTATTGTGGCCAATAGACTGAAATGCTAGTTCTTTAAGTTCAGTTCTACCTCGACCACCACTGTGGGAAATTGCCTGAAGTATATCTCCCTGAGCTCAATCTTACTTATATCGTTATTTTGGGCAATGCGCTGAAATTGCACTTCTTTAAGTGGGGTCTTATTTCCTCCACCATTTCGGGCACTGGGCCGGAAACCTCGAAGCTTTTGAAATTCCTTTCATTGTTAGATGATAAAAAAAGATGGATGAAAATAGAGTATTCAACTTTTGGATTTCCTTTCATTCTTGGGAGATACAAAAGATGGATGAAAATTCACAAATGTCTAACTTGTATTTTGGAATAGATAAAAAATGTTAGTCAATAGTCAAGATATTAAAAAATAAACCTCTAAAGCATAAATATGGAAGATAATTTATATTTAAAATAGAGGGCATTCTTACAAATGACAGAGTTCTCTATTCTTGTTCAAATCTTTCACTGATAATGCATGTTCCAAGATTATATTTCCAAGTTAAACAAAAATATAAATTGGAAACATAATCTCAAAACATGTATTATGATTGAAATATTTGAACAAAAATAGGGAACAAATGTCTTGCATACTTACACTTTAATTTATCTAACATATTTTTTTAATAATCAACATTTGAACTTTTATGACACAAAAGCCTGTCTAGAAGCTATTTCCCTTAAAAATTTGTAATCTTATCCCACAACTTGACCTTAAATTTATATCTTATACATTATCAAGCCATCTTGAATACAACTTAAAATAATTAAAATCTATCTTCTTAGTTGGCCAAAACCATCAAACATATTCATTTAACTTAATAAGCCAAAACCAAAAAACTTTTATTAGCCGACACTGATCAGTAGACACTAACCAAACCTGATTTTCCTTCAACAACCAAGTGAGCTCGGTTAACATAGGTTTTCATGCCAACTCTCTTTTCCTCCCAATTGAACTCAGTAGACACTGTCTTCTACGAATTCTCTTTGGTAACCAAGTGAGGTCACTTAACATTCTTTACCTTCCAACTTTCCTTTGTCCCCTGTATGAACTTGGTAGACACTATCTTTTGAATTTGACATACATAGGAATTCTTGGCAGCCATAGAGAACTGTCCTCTCACCTTAGTGAGCTTAGCAGACACTGACTGGTGAATGTATGACATTTTGTGTAACATCAAAGACAACATACAATTGAATGATTTTATGCAACACTTATCTAATTTTTTATTCATTTTACCTCCTTTTAAGATTCCTCACCCTTTGGATCTCAAGTGTCTCCTTATAAGTTCCTCTTCTCCTTCTTATTGGTTATCCTTTACATATGGTGATGGTTGGATATCTGGTTTATTAATGCCTTGATTATGAAAAAACTAATTAAGTTGTAAGGACTATCTTTCCAGGTAGCTTTGATGGATCCATCATAAGCATTAGAATAAAGTATGTCCTCTTATCCTCATTTTGGTGATTAGGGTTGTTTCCTAAGTCCTTGGAGAAGAATTCATCCTTAATATTCATAAAAATTGTGTCAATAGTAATATTTCTTCAATGTTCCTTGCCATGGTTGACATGGTAGAACTTGTTAAGTATTGCATATCCAAATTATGCAAGGACACTCTTTAAGTAGTACTTTTTAGGGGATTTGGAGAAAATAATTGCTAATTATATTAGTGAAGATCACACCATACCCCAACCTCTCAATTATGATTCATTTCATATTGGTGAACAAAATGTTCATTTATATCCCATTCTCTCGACTTCAAATCCTCCTAGACTTAGGAAGTGGCTTCCTACTATAAGAAGAAATTTAGAGTTTTGATTTTTTTTCTTCATATTAGATTTCCTCCATCCATTGTCTAGATTGATCAATTCACTATAGTAGACTAGGTTGGTGTTAGGGAGAATGAAGACAATGTTACTCTAGAAAATCCTTGTGATCCTTAGAATGACATTTTCTCCATTGCTTAAGCATTTCTTTTAGGTGGCCAGCTAGATACTTAGATTTTTAAGATTCAATAGCAACTGTTTTCTATATGTAATTCATGGTCTGATCTCTTGAAAGATCTTTTCAGTTTACTTTGATTATCATTGTCTTTCTATTCTAATTAGTTATCTAATTCATTTTCTCTTGACATAACTTTGTGAAATTTTTAAGATTTATCTTAGAATCTAAAGTTAGCTTAGAGCACAATAGTTGAGCCTAAAATTTCTCTGTCCACAAAATTAGATGTTAGCTCATTAATAAACATCAAGATAAGTAAGAAATGCCTAAAACCAAAAATAATTAGTAGGTCATTCAATTCCCATAAAAACATTTGCAATATAAAGCTAGAAGTGAATTTACCTTACAATATGAATTCCTTTAAGCATGTGATTGAGACACATATTTAAACTATAAATTTTGCTACTTACCCAAAATCAAAGACATTATTCTTATTGTTAACTATGAATATATTTTTATTTTCACACTACTGTATCCTTCAAAGGAGTGTTTTATGATTATATTTGGAATAATTGCTTAAGATCTACAACCAACTCTTCCCATGGACTATTTCAAGATTATTAAATTAATTTGTCTATTTCTATCCTTTAAGTATTAGATTATCTAATTTAATTTTCAATTGTAAGAAGTGCAAATAGAATTATTTGACTAATGTTAACAATTAACTTTTAGCTTGAATTTGACAACCACCTGCATGGCATTTTTTTAAATAAAAACAGGTAGTCCCACAAAAACAAATATAGATATCTATAACTGAGAATTTATATTGTTTTATAATTAATTATTATTAATAGTAATATGATTTATAGATTTATTAGTTGAGATATTTCAATCATTGATTTTGCTTTTCAATCTCTAGATTTTTTTGGATCATTGATTTTACCTCTTGGATCATTGATTTTTAATTGTATCCTATGTAAATTTCTAGATTGTTGATTTTTTCTTTCAATCCATGAAAATTTAACTCGACCTCTTAATCCCTACCATTGATTAAATGTATGTGAAGTGTATAAATAATATCTTTAAAGCTCACATTATATATCTAGCCCTATGAGCAGTAGGAGTAACCCACATACAAAATCATTCAAGCAAGTCTGACACAACAATGGTGTCTCTTTGAGGTCTTTGTAATGATATTATTGTTTGTGTATTTATTTTCTATATAGATAAAAATATTGTTTCAATATAAAGTTTAATTTTATGCATTGATCTAAAGTTTATTTATTTATTTGTGTAAATTTTAAGAATAGATGATGTACATAATAGATCTATAATTTAATTTGTATATGCATAAATTATGATTTAAACTATAAATTCATTATCTCTTAAATTGTGATAAATAGATTATTACTTATGGTAACTACATCTACAACATTAATCTCCTTTATTTTATTTGATTGAAAAATTATGTTCCATAAGATATTTGAAATTTCAATGGTAGATATCACTGCCCATTGAGAACTTTCTATAGATCTAGAGATGTGACAACACCTTTTTTTATACTGAAATTTCTCTATAAATAGCTTCCAAAAATCTTGAATTCTTTAGAATGCAAGAAAAGCTTTTGATATATTCCCCTGAATTCTTACTGCTCAAAATCCTTTCCAACCATGATTGTGTTAAGAAATCTTGATTTTTTTGTCTCTTTCATAGGCGATCTTTTCAAATGAATTTTTAGGCAATAATGATGCTTCAAATTAATAAGATGCAGGAAGGTGAGAGTGCTTTCTGTATCAAGGATTTTTTTGTGTATGGTGCAAGATTCTCGTGAGTATTCTTTTCAATGCTACTTGCTCAAGGTAGTTAGGTATTTAAGTTTGGAGTAGAAACAATTCTATTATGTTGTGACAGTAGAAAATAATATTATTGGAAAGGATGAAAGCCCACTTTTGGATTGCTTTTTTATTGTTGGGAGATGAAAAGATAGATGATCATTTATAGGTGCCTAAGTTATATTTTGGAATAGATAAAGGTACTATGTTTATGACCAAGATATTCAAAAAGCATGTTGTCTAGATGGTGGTTGTAAAGACAAATAATAAGAATGAAGTAATTACAAGTGAAAATATCAGTTTGCAAAAAGCATAGCTTAATTATATATCATAAATACTTTCACTTTGTTAAGGTAAAATTTATGAAGCACTTCCTTTTCAATATTGCACCCATGCAAGCTTTTTAGAGTTTTGGCACATCTTCCTTATACACATAGGAAAATAATTTTACAAACTTATTAAGGACATTTTCAACATCTACATATAACATGTTCCTATTTTTCAAAATGTGACACACGATTTCCAAATGCTATTTCTCGCAACTTGTTCATTGGAGATAGTTTGAAGGGCTATTGTGAGTGCATTTTTGGAAAGGCTATCTCCTTAACAAATCGAAAGTATTTTTGATGCTATTGGGAAACACCCTTCACAAACTCATAGTTTTTGCTTGCAATTACTTATTTATGATTATCTTCCTTTTTAGTACTTTCTGAATATTGTGACCATGAGTTGAATACATTTTTCTAATCCAGAATAGAATTGAAAAACCTCTAAAATACAATTCATTTTCTCATCTTTCAACAATATGTTTGTCAAAATTTTCATTTTGTACCATTTCTACATATCTCTTGTGGCTATTTAGATGCACACAATACATTACAATTTTTATTTCTCTAACCTTAAATACCAAATTACCTATAGCAAGTAATTTAGATAAGAGTACTCACATATTCAAGAAGTAGTTTCTCTAGAAGAGTATGTGAGGACATTTTTAAAAAATACCAACTATTAATCTCTATAAAATTTAATCTCATACAAACAAAATTGTTCAATATAGTCCTATCATTAGGAGTGCTCTTGCCCTCATACATCTTATTAATTGAATGATCAATTTTGTTACATGAAACACCTTTATGAAAATTGTGCTTGACAAATTTTTGAAGGGTCCTCATTTTAACTTGCTAAGCCTCAAAAATTCATCCATGCCTACAAACTTAGAGAGACTTTTCTCTTGTCTGTGATTATGACTTTTAGTGCAATTGATTCACTATTGGTTAGCTACTATTTTTCTCATTTGTTCCATATTGTTATGTTCCATTTTGTTTAGCTGCCCATTAAATTTTCTTTTAAATATTTGTAATCTAATGGAATATATATATACACTTTTAGGACTATTTAAAAACTCTTAGTTTTTTTTTTGAGAAAACATTAGATTCAATATCTCATTCCCCCACTATTTTGGCTAACATATTTTGTATGCACAAAATTTAACTCTTGAAGAATACAAGTATTGCTATAGTAAATTAGTTATTACTTAAAAAAATTTCAATTGAGAAACTCTCTGATGATAACCTTGTAGGTCTAGTAGCCAATTAAGAGTTCCCTACTAAATTCCTTTTGGAAAAATTCTACCTTTACAACAATTTTGTTTGTAGTTAATTTGCACAGCATAGGGAGGCTTCTTTACATTTTTAAAAGTAGCATATTGTAGTCAGATGATAATAGCAACTAGTAATTATTTTGATGATTAGTATTTTCTATTTATTTTTATTTTTATTTCTAAAACAATAGAAAGAATAAATAAATATTATGATTGATCTTATAATTTAGAGGTTATATTTTGAATGGCTTTCTATTAGAATATGGTACATGCAACAACCATTTTGATTTCAAGGATTTACCTATCCAATCTGATTATTATAATACTATTGATACTATCAATTATAATTTTTCATAATTCTTGATATAATCCTTGTCTAAAAATGACAATGACTTTACATTTTTGTATTTTTGAATTTTAAAATGCAAGAGCATAAAAAAATCTAATCTTAATGCAAAACAAATATAAAATGAAATATAACACCACAAAACATAATAGGGCATCTAATTACACAAAAGAAAAGAGGACAAGCATGTTGGGTTCACCAAAATGAATATAAAGAAAAAAAAGATATTTCCTCAACCCGAATTTTCAAAAGGAATGATCCAAATTTATTAAACACAAGAAAGTGATTAATGCACAAATGGATCATGCAATGGAGAATAGGGAGAAATGAGAAGATTCTATAATCTTGGTTATGGAAAGGTAAGTGGTTCAAATCTGAAATGAATAGAAGATAAATACTCAACATAAAGTTAGATAAATTTGGAAAATTTAAATTTTTGATGTTTGTCTTTAGTTTCTAGAAATTTTGCAACCTGTTCTTGACTGAAAATGTTGAAACAAAGAAAACCCAGAAAACTTTTGACCTTTTGAATGCAGGTTGACCTTGACCCAAATAAAGGGGTACAATCTTACCCTAGGGCACAATTGTGCCCCAAAAAATTGACCTTGATAGACAATGCTCCAAAAAAATTTCTACTCATAGAGCTTGCAAGTTTGACAAAAAGGGTATTCAAATCTACACTTTAATTCAGTGCTCCACATCTATATCTACAAGCAAAAGGGTTTGTTTCTTTGGATGGTGGGTTTTCCCTGGTCAAACCCCAATTTGGAATTAACCTCAAAATTAAATTTAAATTGCAATATAAATAAACAAAGTAAATGGAAATATTCACCTTGCTTATATTGAAATCCTTGTGAAGGATTCAAATCCTTCAATCCACAAGTACAAACGCTCCAATGAATATAAACATATATCTAAGATGTCTTAAATCAATGGCATTAGATGTTCAACAAAAATCTTGAATAGATCTTTGAATAGAAAAAGGCTTGGATGAATGTTGATGGATAAATCTTCAACAAGAGGGCTCCATAGAGATTGAATCCTTCAATGACTAAAAATGGACCTCCTTGATGAATTGGATGTTTGAACACTTAAATACTTGAATGGTTGATAGGTAGTAGATCACCACTTCATAAAATACATTTTCTCCTAGATAGTGGATGATGGATGCACTAGATAATTGATGTCAAAATAAGGGAAGAAGGCTTCCTTATATAGAGATCTAGGGCACAAACTTCTAGAGAAGGTTAATGTAGGAGCATTAAATCTCAATTAACCTTAACCCCTTGAAATGGACCTAGATTAAATAAAACTTAAGAGTGTACCATTCTGAAACCTGAAACAACTGACACAAAAGTAGGAAAATGAAACTTTCAGAAGCTCAATATCCTAAAACTCGTAGAAATTGAAAAATGGATCTTGGGTTAGGGATTAGATTGACCCTTTCATAGGTCAACATTGAGGTCATCCTTGACCTAGGTCAAGGTTGATGTCAACCTTGATCTAAAAGGTCATTCTTGACTCAGAAAGTCAAAGTCCTCAGTTTCAAAGAGGAAGTTGTTAGAAATAGGCTAAAAATAGAGAGAGAGAGAGAGAGAGAGAGAGAGAGAGAGAGAGAGAGAGAGAGAGAGAGAGAGAGAGAAGTAGAATAGGGGAAAAATAGTCAGATCCATGCAGAAACCTATTCAAGGTACTTGACATGACCCCAAACCACTTACTCAGAGGGCTAAACACTCTTAACATTGAAATTCTTCCATTTTAAGATGATACATTTAGCCCATAGTTTAGTAATAGTATGAACTCAATGTAAACTCTTGGTAAAGTAGATCATAATGAAAATATAATCTTATTAAAATTAAAGGGACAAAGATATCCTCAAAGCCCCTAGAGACTTAAAGGGACAAAAATATCTCATTGGGTATCATTTAAGGAAGGTGGGTAACTCCCAAGAGGGACTATGTCCAACATAGTAAGAATGATAGCCAATTCAAAACAAATATCACAATATTTGATACTAGGTGTAAGTATCAATTGTGAGAAAAGCATATTAGGTAAATCAATATCAATGATAATAGCTTCATATTCATCATTAACATCATCAACATCACCAACAGTATCTTCTTCATCTAGATTAATCGAAATAGGATGTAAGATACGAATAGAATCATTAGAATCATGTAGCTTAACATCATTACTAGCAACAAATTCTTCTATCACATCATACATAGTTGTATCCAAAGAAGGTAAAGATTTTTGAAGAAAAAAATTAGGAACTTTATCTTGATCACGACACTGCTTATGGCATTCATTAGTAGATCAATTACACTTTTTCTTGCTTGAAATGTGCTAAGAACTAGGAGGAATAATTACTAGATCCTTCATAGGTTCTATAGGAGGATTAATAGGATTATTAGCAGACTGACAAACTAGAGGAGGAGTTTAATTAATAGATCTAGAAGCCATAGATAAAGGAGGTAAGGAAGGTATAGGCAAAAGACCACAATTAACATCCATAGGAGGCAAACTTAACTAGAGAATCTTATGATGCTTAAAGGCTTGATATGAGTGGAGAAGATAATTAGGTCGAGAAGGACATGAATTAGGTAATGAAGGATGGAAAATAAGTCAAGTTTAGAACAATCCCTAGGCCTAGAAGTATGATATAAACTATGATTAACCATCTTCAATTCTTCATCATAAAAAAACTTAAGACAATTATGAATTGCAGAGACAAAATGCATGGCATTTAACCATGGAAAAACAAGATTAACTTGAAATTGATTAGAAGTAGGAACAACAACAAAGGTAATGTTCACAATTTTTCCACAAAGTTCAACATGTAAAGGAATAGAACCAAATGATGGATAAATAAAACCATAACAAGTTTGAATCCACACATCTAATGTATCAAAAAAACCACATTTCAAACCTTTCATAAAAATATTTTCTTCTATAATCACATTGACTAAGGAGGTAGGATCAACAAGGAAATCATGAGTGGGTATCTAAGAAATCTTGGCATAAATATAAAGGGGACCATCAGGAGCTTTAATAGTCTCAAAATAATCAAAGGTAATCAAAAGTTACCAAGGTCATTTCTACTTAGTTTGTTATCGAGATTTAGGTCTAGGCTTCAATTTAGGCTTAGGTTTCAATTGAGGTGAAGCTAAAACTTGAGAGAAAAGTTGAGGTTGAGGTTGTGGTGGAGATACATATTGAACATCATGCTCCACTTGATTAACAACATGATTAAGATCGTCCATCTAGAATCATACACAATATCCATAGAAGATGGCTAATAAATAGTATTAGTATCATGTGTAGGTAAAGGATTCATATATATTTGTAGATTTTGATTAGGAGGGTAAATAGATTTTTTCCCACTACCATAAAAATCATCAATAGATAAAGCATTAGAGTCAATTTAGTCTTGAATTGTATATTTTAAAGAATAAAATTTCTTAGAGTCATGACCACTCTGGCGATGATATTGTAAAAAAGCTTTAGAGTCAAAATATTTAGACACCATCATGGTAGATAAAAAGAGGTCAAATAGGAGGTGAAGTAATCATATTAGTAGTTAACAACTTATTCATAATAGAATGCAAATATTTAGAAAGAGGAGTATACATATGATTTAATAAAAAAGTAATGGATGGAGAAGTGGCATTGCAAGATGAAACAACAACTTGATGAGCAATTGCCTTTTCTTTTTTGTATATCTGGACATAGTTGTTGAATTTTTAAAACTTTATTTTGATTAGGAGTAGAATCACTTTTATCAAAAGGAATAGGAGCCATTGGATTAATGCTCTCAAATTAACTCACTTGTAATTGATAATGATGAAGTGTTGCACAAAGTTGTTGAAAGATGTAAATTCAGTAAGCATAATCTTATCTGTAATATCCTTTTGTAAATTTAAAATAAACATATTTTAAATATCAATATCAGGAATAGGATAGAAAATCTAAGCATGTAAATGCTTAAATCTACCTAAAAATTTAGTCAAATTTTCATTAGAATTTTTTTTACAATGTATCAAATTAGTCAAAGACACTTGTAGGCCAATTTTGTTTTGCAATTGTTGAATAAAAAAATTGGCAAGTTCAAGAAATGAATTAATAGAAAAAGATTTCAAGGAACAAAACCATTGTAAATCCTTGTCACAAAAAGTTCTACCAAAGAACTTGGCTAAAATCCTATGATCATGACCATAATCACTACAAAGGATTTGAAATGTTTTAACATGATAAATAGGGTCTCCCTTACCATTATAATTCTCAAGATGAGGCATATCAGCTTGTTGAGGAATTGAAGTATGAATTATATCTTGAGACAAGGGACTCCCCATTTCACAAATAGGAATATTAAACTTGTTTTGAGTTAAGTGGCAAGTTATTATTGTAAAGATGACACAGTTTGAGCCAAACTAATAGTTGTTGAATCATTAGAAGAAATAGTAGAACTGGCAACATTAGAAACATTAGGTAAAGTGTATGAAGCAATAGGAATGGATGAAACAACTAGAGGAACATTAGGAACTACATTTGGTGGATGATTGGAATAAGTAAAAAAAACATTATGATAAGGAGATTGTGATATAGGAAGGGACAAAGAAGGAACCCTCATAGTCACCAAAGAAGGAATATAGGTAGGAACACTAGGGAAATGAGCAAAAGAACGTTCTACACTAGTGACAAGAGAAAAAAACCCTAAATCTTGAGCTTCGTTAGCTAAAGGTTTAATATTAGAATGCATAAGATGAGTAATACCACACAAGAGATTAACACCTTGATCATTATCACAAATAACTTTCTTAAGAGCCCCTATAGATTGAATAGAATCTTGATGATGGTTTTCGTGAAGAATCCAACTACCCATTTTATCAAGTTCATTTAAAAGTTTTTAGACTTGTTCAGGAGGAACTCTTAAAGAATCAACCTCATCATGAGATGAGTCAAAAGAGTTTTGCTCCATAATAGGATTAGAAGCAGGAAGAATATCTAGAACCCTAAGGAAAGGAGAAGAAGACTCAAGCTCAAAGATACGGATAAGTCTACAACTTCATCTAATTGGAAGAGTAGAAGTAAGAGTAGAAGTAATAAATCTCATAAATTAATGCAATGCAAATGAACTAATCTAAGAAAATATTATTTGTATTTTGAAATAAATTTTGCAATTTTTTTGTATTTTTCAATTTTAAAATGCAAGAGCATAAACAAAATTTAATCTTAATGCAAGAAAAGACCTAATAAATATGGAATGAAATATAGCACCGTAAAATAGAATAGGGAATTAATTCCACAAAAGAAAAGAGGGTAAGCATGTTAGGTTCACCAAAATGAACAAAAAGAAAACAAGATATATCCTCAACCTAAATTCCCAAATGGAATGATCCAAACTGATTAACCACAAGAAAGTGTTCGTGTAATGGAGAATAGGAAGAAAAGAAAGGATCTTATAATCTTAGTTATGGAAAGTTAAGTACTTGAAATCAGAAATGAATAGAAGACAAATAATCACTTTAAAGTGGGATAAATTTGGAAAATGTTGATTTCTTATGTCTATGTTAAGTTTCTAGAAATTTTGCAACTTGTTCTAGATTGGAAATGTTGAAATAGAGAAAACCCAAAAAAAATTTGTCCTTTTGAATGCAAGTCAACCTTGACCTAAATAGAGAGGCACAATCTTATACTCGATACACAATTATGCCTAAAAAAGTTGACCTTGACCTGCACTACTTCGACAAAATTTATGTTCACAAATCCCACAAGTTCAACAAAAAGGGTATCTAAATCTACACTTTAATTCATTGTTCCACACCTGTATCTACAAGAAAAAAGGTTTGTTTATTTGGATTGGGGTTTTCCTTGGTCAAACCCTGGTTTGGAATTAACCTTGAAATTGAATTAAAATTGTAATATAAATAAACAAAGTAAATAGAACTATTCACCTTACTTATAAATGGAGGATACAAATCCTTGAATCCACAAGTATGAATGCTCCAATGAATGTAAAAATGTATGTAAGATGACTAATGGTGCAAACATATTTTTTTATCAAACCAATTTTGGATGATTCTCCTAGCTATGACCTAAGGATTGGTTGGTATGATTTATCAAATACATTCTATCTTTTATAGTTCTCCATTGATTTATTTGAACAAATTCTATCATCTTCAATTCTCCATTGATTTTTAGTATTGAAGATAATAAGCAATGAATTTATCTGATCTTCATTTTGTGCATAACAAACTTATTACAATAGATCTTCCTTTTGTGGAAAACACACTTACTAAAATAGATTGATCCAAAGAATGATGCTTACTTATGTAACATGCTTAATTATTGAATCTTAAAGAGTAAAGATGATGCATGAGAAATAAGGAAATTGAAAAAGTACTCTCATTTAGATGCTCCATCAAACTATACTCATGACTTGAAACTCAATTAAGAGTTTTAACAGAGTGTTTCAAAGATGCAAAAAAACTAGTATGCCAACCCCATGTTTTCGAGTTGAAAAACCTCAACATGGCCCCATAGCATGGCCCCAGTTTTCTTGTCCAAATCTCTTATATTAGTATGGGCCCCTTTTTCTTACAACAAGGATAGGGCATATAGAATTATGTGAGTAGTAACCACTCAAAATTCCCATGATTGCTAAGAACATTGTCAATCATTCATAGTTTCACACCAAAAAAAAGTTATAACATTTACTAAGATAATGCAACCTGCAATAATATAAGAAGTGTAGTCACTCCAATTTGAAATCCAAGCACTTAGCCAAGAAGAAAAACTTCTTTAAGAAAAATGAAATTAGTTATATGATCAAAACTCTCATATATTCTACACATTGGATATGTTAGTATTTGCCATATGCTAACACCTAAATTAAAGAGAGGAAGTTTCTTCAATACAAAAGTCACTTAAAGTAGGATTTCTTTGCCTCTAACTCACTAGACCACAAGTTTACAAATTCTTTTGACCAAGCACTGAGGTTTCATAGAGCCAAGATTGCAAACCGTCTCAGTGTTAAAGATAAGGTGGATAGGGGTGGGTAGGGTAGGGTGTCAGGTACTCTATTGTTATGATTAACCCATTCTTAACCACTCCATAAACCTAGATAATATTTCATTTTTCTTTCCTTTATTGAATTCAATGGAAGACTATATCTATAAGGGTAGGAGGAAAAAAGAGGAGGGTAAAACCTTTTATCTCATCAACCAAGGGTTCATGAATTACTTGTATATCTACCATGCTACAGAAAACTTGTCACTCCTGTCAATTTGTTGGCTTCTATCACTCCCCAAGTTTCGTTGGATTGTAGCCATGGCCCCAACCTCAAAAAAAAAAGACAACCCATGCCCTTAAGGTTAAAATTAGCATCATTGATTGAGATACAAACACTAGGAAGATTAAGCAGAATGCTTGTAGAACTAGCAAACTCCTCCAGCTAGAAAAGTTTAAGTCCCCACCAAGCATAATTCCAGCTCTGAATCTATCAAGAGTGATATTTAACCCACCAAATGGAAGAGTGTTAGGAGAGAGAGAGAGAGAGAGAGAGAGAGAGAGAGAGAGAGAGAGAGAGAGAGAGAGAGAGAGTTTTCACATTGTGCATATGCACTATAGTGTATACATGCTTTATAGTGCATACATGCTATAGTGCGTATGCATTATATCAAAATACCAAAAAATGGTAAATTGGAATGTTTGGGTCCCTACTAACCCATATTCTTTATTTTTCTATTCCAACAAAAAACCTGAGTTTCATGGTATTGCAAGCTATCAAACACCAAATTCAATCATTAGATACTCTATTTGAAGGGTTTTTAAATATTCTTTGTTTAGAAAAGGTTAGTGCACTCCTTTTTAAATATTCTTTGTTACTATAGAGACAAATTTCATTACTATTTGACAATTTGTTTGATATAGCGAATTTATTGAAATAATTGTAATTTGTATATGTATTTGAATGACTTATTATTTACAAATTGTAAGTAATTCTAATGTTTGAATAATTGGACATATAGAAATCATCATCATGCCAAGAAAGAAACCAAAAACACAAACAATGGAAGTCACGGAGAGAAATTTGGCAATTAGAGGAGATAAAATAAAATGACTACATGTAAACAAAGTAACTTGTAATGCAATAATGAAGAATTATCTATTGAAGAGGAACACAAGCGACTAATACAAAAAAATAAAGAGGAATAATTGAAAAGACAAAGAGAATGAATGAGAATCTTATGCTCAAGAAGACAATTGAATTGTAAAGCTATGCCATCTTCCAATGTTGGAGTCATATCACCATCTCATCTCGAAGAGACACCAATTTGTACATGTTGAAGGTACAACATCAATGTATCAAGTAGGTGATATTCCATATTTTGCATCTTATTTCCAAGGAACATCATCTTTAGTTTAGGTTACACAATTCACTCAACCTTATGTTGATGTTCAAAATGTTGAGGGAATAGAAGAGATTATAACATCTTCTAGAATTCATTTTAGAAGACCAAAATATTTTATTGATATTGATACTAACATTTTTAAATCAATGCCTGACAAGATTAGCAAGCATACTTTTCAAAGAAAAGTTAATCATATGTGGAGATAATTCTTTGAAGAATTGAATGTGATAGGTCAATGCTAATTATTTGTTAAAATGACGAGGAATTTGAAATTTAGGCCCATCATGAAGATTCTTGGGCTAAGAACAATGGATGATTCAAACCAAAAAAGTATTATAAAGAATCTAATTAGTGCATCGAAAAAGTGAGTTCTAAATCACACACAAAAGATAGTAATATCATAAGACGTGTACTTACGTCAACAATAGTAAGTACCCAAATGAAAAAAGTCGGTCTCATGAGAAAAATATTCAAAACATTAAAAAATAGTGGAGGTATTCTAAGGAGAGCCATGGTAAGGCACGAGAGAGTAGAATATCCAACAAAAAATGAGTTTTGTACATTTAATGGTAGACTACCTTGAAAAAATAAAGAAATTAGTGAAGCTTTGAAATTATTGATTGAAATATTTTTGGACAAATAACATGCGTGTTTCCCCTAATTAAAGAGATATTGTAAGAAGGAGGATTGGTAGATGAAATCGTGACCCACATGTAAAACATTTTTTTGACTCAACTTAGACACAATGTTTTGCAAACTTTATTGGTATGTATCCTCAAATTTGAATATGTCAAAGATTTTTTAAGATGGGTAAACCTTTTTAAGTAAAGGTAAAACACACATGTACAACTTGTTGTTGTAGGATACATATTGATTTTTCTAACCATTTTGATGTCTTTAGCCATGTATGTGTGTGTTTACATTCTAAGTTTGTTTTGTAGGATTGTAACATAAATGAGCCACCTAGATTTCAAGGGAATTCATATGAAAATTTTTATTTGAAATAGGGGATGGTCAATAATTTTACAAGTTGTCATGCTTGGATGGTACATGCTTATTTTGTAGTTCTTTACAACTATTATCAACTTGTGAACATATGGATAGTACATATGCTTGATTGGAAATCAAATAGTAGATGACAAAAAATATAAGATGTGAAATATGCCCTAAAATATGGTAAAAATTTAAAAGATGTGATTTAGGCATTGTAAATATTCTAGTGTACATTTCTACTTGATACCATTGTTTTGGTTTTAGACTTTGTAGAGAACTACACACTACAACCAAAAAATGAGGTGCAAACAAAGTATTATACTTCTCAATAAGTTTCTATATTTGTTCACATAACATTCATGCATTTACCTACAAGTAGAAAGGATGACAAGAAGATATTGAAGGAGTACCATTTTTACATCAGTGATGATCAATCACATTCTACAGAGTTTGTACATGGTTGTTTTTAACTACTTTATGACGATTTTTCTAACAAGGGCATAACATATCACTAGCACATTATTTGTTCTAATGATTGTAGATCTCAATTCAAGAATGCACAAATGTTCTATTGGTTGAGCAGGATGCATAGGTTGTCTAGAAGTCAATATATGTGGAATTTCATAGGGGCTGGTCATGGAAAGGGAGAACATGATGGTGCAGGGACATGCATCAAAAGAGCCTTAGCTCATGAAGAATTAAAGTACAAAGATGGAATGAAATTGATAGATACAAATCTATCATCCAATGGTGTAACATTACAATGGGTCTAGGTAAGGAAGGTTAGTCTATGATTCATATATTTTTGGTTGATAGATAATAGTAACATTGCACCATATGAGGATTGTTGCACACTGACATGATCAAGTGAGTTCCACTCTTTTAGAAGATTTGCTGTAGGTTCATGGAGTATCCACACACAAAAAAATGGCATGTTTTTGTCCATCATGTGTAGCAAAAAAATTGGGATGAGTATGAGTTGACTGAATGGGTGGACAAATGGGATAGACAGGTTTTGGACCCAATTGACACCTATCATCTCCCATAAAAATTGAAAATGGTAGGTATGGATTCATCCATTGACTTTGACCACTTTTATAATCTAGTGCAACCTGGTAATATATATATATATATAATATGTAATTTTATAACTTTTACTTAAGTATTTGTTGAATTAATGAGCACATTATGTACATTTATCACTATAGAACATGTTTTTGTTTTTATTGCACCCAAAGACAATAAAAATGAATAGATTATTATTTGTGTCATTGTGTTTAGGCCAATTTTTTTTGGATCACTCGATTATAGATGGTGAATGTTTAGAGTACCATATAGGTGTGGTGGTTGTAATTGGTACATGGCTTAAATGATATTCCAAAGAATCCTAACTTGTGATTTTGCAAGGATTGACAAACAAATAGGAAGATTCTTCATTACTTGAACCTTATTGTTATGTGAAATGCCCACCTAATCAATTATGGAGGAAAAACATATAATAAGACTCTTTGGAATGTTCTCAAGTTAGACCATGAGGCAATACTTTAGACACTAAAATGTAGAGCATATCTAGCTGGTTCATTAGATTAAATATAATTACAAAAAAATTTGATGTAATATTTATATTTCATATATTTTTGGTCAAGATGAGATTTTCTCTCTCTTATCTCTTTCCTACCAGTGTCTTTCAGAGCTAAGTTGTACATAAAAATTAATATCATTAAGATAAAGATATAAATATTATTGTCTCCTTGAAATATTTGTTGACTTATATTAAATTAGATCAATTGTTTCCTATTTGAAAATTTTATTTACTTTTCTTAAATTAGATCAAATCTTGCAATTGGAAAATTTTAGATTATTCAGTCTTCAATTTATATTTTATTATTAATACACATTTATGCTCTGTTACTTCCTCATCACATCCCATTGACCACTCAAATATTTTCAGGCACACCAAGAAAAATTGACTTTGAGAATCACTAAATTCCATAGGGTAGCAATCTTTGATAGGGCATATCCTAGATCTCGTGTGAGGTATGGATGCAATATCAGGTATTATAGGATTGCATTGCCAACACCTATGATAACTCTCTCTTTTTGGAGATTCAATTCTATTTTGATTTTGCAGCCCCACCTTCGGTGATGCTAAAACTTGTAGTGTTGGCTAGTACAAAGTTTCCAACTAGTGAATCTCTCTAACCATTCGTTGTAGGATTAAACTATCACTGTATTACCTTTGAGTGTCTAGATAAAACCTAGTCCCAAACTCTTTCCATCTTGTTGACCACACAAAATTTCTTAGCCACACCAAACCGAAATAACCCTTAGAGTGACTAAATGCCATAGGGCAGCGATATTTGATGGGGCATATATTAGAGCTCGTGCGAGGTATGGATGCAATTTTAGGTGATATAGGATCGTGTTGTTGACACCTACAATAACCTATCTCTCTTTTTGGAGATTCAATTCCATTTTGATTTTGCGGCCCCATCTTGAGTGATGCTAAAACTTGTAGTGTTAACTAGTACAAAGTTGCCAACTAGTGAATCACTTTAACACTTCATCTTGGGATTGAACTATCTACTCTATTCTCTCCAAGTTTTCAAGTAAAACCTATTCCCAATATTCTTCAAACAATTGCATTTTTCTAATTATCCTACATTAATCAAGAATTTTCTTAAACAAAAGGCAAAAATCCTATATAATATGTTACTATGATAAAGGGAACACATAACTTATTTTTCTTTAAAAGGAGGACAAGTTACACCACATAGAAAAATAGTGCACAAATTATTTCATCACTAAGAAATCTCTATGTAATTCTAAACATGAACACAATTGATAATAGAAGCTCCATCCTGATACTTGAAAACCACTACAACATGTAAAGTTCCATCTATCACAACATGACCTTATAAAATGCAAAAGTAGGCACCCCATTGTTAGCATCAAGTATATACTATCAAAATTGGCATATGGGGGCATGTGCACCACGAAGAAAATAGTACTTTTTTAACATTTTCATCCATGGCACCTCACAAAAAAGGCATGTCTCCATTCTCCTTGTTGTTAATGTATTTTAACATCATAGTTTTTAATGTGTTTTTCTAATTTATAAGATTTGTAATTAAAAAAAAAAAAAAACTTAATATTAGATGCATCAATGAATCCAATAAAATGAGGTAGAGCAATAATAGCTCTTACCCAACTATTTCTTGGTGCTCTTCCATAAAACATGAAAATTGAGTTCTCTATTATTTCTAGAATTCCAAAATTTCCTCAAATGTTCAATCAACACAAATCTACAAAAGACCTATACAACCATAAATTCTCCTAAACTATTACTCAATCCAAGTCTAGAGAAGACCTATCCAGCCACAAATTTTCCTAAACTATTCAGTCAACCCATGTCTAAGAAGACTTATGCAACCACAAAGTTTCCTAAACTATTTAGTCAACCCATGTGTCTAAGAAGCCTGTGCAACCACAATATTGTGTAGAATTTTGCCTAATCTATGGGCAGGTTGGAAAACTATTGGCGTAAATCATAGTTCAAAATCTCACTCTATGCCACTTAACGCAAGGCAAAAAAGAAATTTCTTTGCAAATATCGGATATCTCATGTGAAAATATCAAAAAATTTAAAATTAAAAAATTAATTAGTATATTATTTTTTTTAAATCACAAAAAACAACATCTAATGAGTAAGTAAATGAATAAACAAACCAAACAAGCTAATCTAGATATATATATAAATGCAATATGTAAGAAAGTCGCATCCAAATGTGGAGTTTCCATGGCTGGAAGCCATAGTCCTCTGAAGTAAACTTAAAATAGAAATTTGTCTTTGTAAAATTATAAGAAAATACAAATGTCAAGCACAATATGACATTCTGTCAACCAAAAATCCTTCTCCTCTCCTCCAAATTCTAAAAATTACAAAATAAACAATGACTGCACAAGTCATTGCACATCAAGTTTTCACTAGTAGCACCCACTAGAAGTAGTTAAGTTATTGTGAGAAGATCATTATCTATCACAAAGAAGTGACCAATTTCTCGTAGAGAATTTAAGTTCTTCTCAGCTTCAATTTTTCTAGACAAAACCTTAAGTTTTCTCAATTTACAAAACTTCTCATGAGAAGAAGAGATATCTACCACTTTTCGAATAGATTTAATCTATGGTCTTAACATCTTGAGCTTCTCATAAGTTTCATATTCTATTGTCTTCATTTGATATTTTACTAAACTATTCAATTCCACTGTACTTTGAAATGCACAATTCATGACCAATAATCTTGTCCTTTCTAATTTGATACATTTGGTAGGAACTATTTTGCCGTGCATCTCTCATTAATTTTATCCTAACATGTTCAAAACATAATGTCCTTGAATCTAATTTTTTTGTTATCTTCTTTATCCTTGAGTTATTTTCTTCTCTTTAATTTCAAATAGGTTATACATTTACCAATCTAGTTTGAGATTGGATATGAATTTAAGATGCATGGAAAGATAGAACACTGCATGGGGATTCATTCTTAGTCCTTAGTAGGTAAACTATAGTTTATCAATGGTTAACTAGATTCTTTTAGTCCCTTTATTCTTTTTATTCCCTTAAATCAAATAGAAAATAAAGAATTTTCATTTGAAATTCTATATCATTCTATTAATTCATAGTTTCCTCTTTGATCGTAGGGTTGTTTGACTATCTAGTTATGCATTTTCTTCTAGATGTTGGTTAGTTGTCCTCTTTTTTCAATAGGTCTTTTTTCATTTCCTTAATCTATAAGAACTATTTGAGGTCTGCACACATTTGACCATAGGGCAGGTTGCTATTACTTCCCAAAGTAAGTGGTTTTTCTACCTTTTTTATATACAAATATGTAGCATTCCAAGAGTGACAATAGCATTAAATAAGTGAACTTCCATTTGTCATTTTTCCTATCCTTCAAAATTTCCTTGGTCAAGCCTAAATTCTCCCTATTTCTCATGTGGGGAATTGCATTGTTCTCTAGTCTTGTGCGAGGAATTGTTTTCCTGTGCGTGAGAAAGCACATTACTTCTCATGAGGATTCACGTAGCACCACATGAGTAACTACCTAGGTGCTTGTGAGGAATTGCACATGTGGAGCAAGAAATTTCTTTGTGTGAGGAAGCACATGCTCCCTTGAGGAAGTACATGCTCCTAGAAGGAAGTACATTCACGTTCTTCCTATCATTCTATCTCCCTTTCTTCTTATCTCTTATTTTATTTTTCCACTATACCTCCTTTTTAGATTCATCTTTGGTTAGAATTATTCCTCAAGCTTTGGATCTCAAGAATCTCCTCATCAGTGTTCTCTTCTCCCTCTTATTGGTTGTCCTTTATATATGGTGATGGTTGGCTATCTTTTTTGTTAAGGTCATCATCATGGAAATACTAATGAAGCTACAAGGACCCTATTTCCACATAGCCTTTGATGGACCTATCACATGCGATAGAATAAAAGAGGCCATGTTATCCTCACATTTTATATTTTTATAGTGATTAGGGAAATTTCTTGAGGCCTTGAAAAAGAGTTCATCCTTAATATTGATAAATATCATGTCAATAGTGATATTCCTTCAATATTCCTTGTAGTGACTAACATGGTAATTTTTAATAATTAATAAATTGATCACACCATACCTTGATCCTAAAATATCTATACTGATTTTCGAACCTATGGAGTTCATAATTATATATATTTTCAAAATTATAATTGCACTCAAACGTAGAGTACTTGGTTGCATCAAGATTTCTAGTGTAACACCTCCTTTAGACATTGTTTGACAAGTTGGATTTAAGATTTCATATTTAGCTTTATATTTTTCTACTTTTTCTCCAAAAAAATTGTCGTTCATTTATGAAAAACATAAGGTTTAATTCTATGACTTCTAACAAGGTTTTGGGATACTTCAAAAAATTGACGTTCATTCATGAAAAACATAATGTTTAATTCTATGTCTTCTAACAAGGTTTTGGAATACTTCTAGATAGACTTTTCCAAATAGGAAGTTTTAGTGTAATGAGGATAATGCTTGCATTTCTATTCCAAACACTATTGCAATTCTTTTGGATTCTACAACATGTTTGTGATTGGAAATTAAAATTTATAGCTTGGAACAATGTAATCTTGTTTGAGTAATAATTTTGGACTTATTGGAATATCTCAAATTTGTTGATGCCTTGTAGTGCACATTTCTACAGGGTTTGAATGATATTCTTTTACTCAATTTCTTTTTGAAGAATACATGCAAAATTTGTCTTCACACAATTATTCGGCTTAGATATCTACCTCAAATATTGTAGTATTGTCAATTGTTTGTCATTTCCAACTATTGGCTTTGATGTATACGAATGTTCGTCTCTAAAATTTATTGTTAGTTTGTATAACTTTTTTTTAATAGTTCTGTGTTTTCTTAAAATTTTGCATTTCTGTTATGCTTCTGACTATGTTGTTTGGTAAGCTTCTTTTATGCTTTTTTGCAATTCTATTTGATGTGTAATGGCAATGTGTAGCTTCATTTTTAAGAATAGATAGGCCAATACATATCTCCATACAAAGCACAAATGATTTTTTATTTGATCAAAGATCTGGCAAGGCTTACACATAGTTTCCATCCTTATCTTGGTATTAAGTTATTAAAAAAAGGCCAATACATATCTCCATAAGAACCACAAATGAGTTTGTATTTGATCAAATATCTCATGAGGCTTACACATAGTTTGAAGGTGGGCAAAGACAGAGAAAACTTAAAACACAATAAGAAATCTTTATATTATTGCTTCCTTGCCTTATTGCCTTGTGTTTACATCCATTACAACTACCTCTATTTATAGAGGTTTGAGAAAGATCCAAAACCATGCACATGCATGGTAGGAAATATCTGGAATATACAGTACTCAAAAATCACATGTGACATGTGAAATAAACTAGCATTTATGAAGGTCAGTGGGAAGCTTCTATATTAAATTTGGTGGTTGAAGAATAATCTGGATTGTCGGCAGTGGTAGGAAGGTAGGAATTACACACGCCAACACTCCCCCTTAATTTCTACCATTAATTACATCAAAGTTTACAATATTCATTTGATCTCTTAAATATTCAAATTGTTCTTCTACTAATGCCTTTGTAAATATATCTGCCAATTGATCTTCAAATATGCAATACTCCAAGTTGATTTCTTCATTATTGACCAATTCTTCAATAAAATGATATCTAGTATCAATGTGCTTTATCCTCTTGTGAAAAACATGATTCTTTGATAGTGCAATGGTAGACTTGTTATCACAATAGATTGTAGTAGACTCATCTTGCTCATGCTTTAGATCTTTCAAGACTCTTCTCATCCATACTGCTTGAAATGTTGCTGATCTACTGGCTACATATTCTGCTTCAACTGAAGATATAGTCATGATAGGTTTCTTCTTTGATGCCCATGCCATAATACTTGTTCCAAGATGAAATGCATATCTAGATGTGCTCTTTCTATCATCAATACTTCCTACAAAGTCACTGTTAGTACAACCAAGTAGGTAAAAATCATTTGAAGAAGAATATATTATGCCATAATTCAAAGTCCCTGCAATGTATCTCAATATTCTGTTTCCTACTTGCCAATGTGAGTTATTAGGTGAATCCATAAATCTAGAATTTACACTCACTGTATACATAATATCAGGCCTAGTTGTTGTGAGATCAATCAAACTGCCAACCAACTTTCTGAATTGAGTAGAATCAAATTTGGTCTCATTATCTTCTCTACTTAATTTTTAGCCCATTGTCATAGGTTTAAAGACTAGACTACAATTTACTATTCTAAACTATCTCATAACATCTTGTGCATATTTATTTTGACAAATGAAAATACCCTTATTATTTTGTGTTACTTGAATATGTAATGACCCTTTTTTAAATTGTTGACCTATATTCCAAATTTGGTATAAGTTAGGA
Source organism: Cupressus sempervirens (assembly GCA_028749045.1). NCBI lineage: Eukaryota > Viridiplantae > Streptophyta > Pinopsida > Cupressales > Cupressaceae > Cupressus > Cupressus sempervirens. Next base: position 549,809,986 of record CM053791.1, on the reverse strand, counting down.
AGTCATTCAAATTAAGAAAGCCTTTGATCCTTATTGTTATTCAAAGGTTTGAGCATTTTAATCAATTTATTTGTTTGTTCAGGAAATGACTTCTTATAGCACAAGGCAATCTTCTCTCTCCTGGTTATGATCATCTCAAGATGGTAAAATTATGGTGCACAGGACGCATGAAACAAGCTCCAAGCGGTTCTGACAAGTGCTCGAAATTACTCTGTCTTTCCTCCCACCAACTCCCTTTCTCAAGATTTCATAACTCAAATGAGGATAAGAGTTTTTGCACTATAATTGAAAATGCAATCCAAATGTTCTTAAAATCTTTAAGAATATATATATATATATATATATATATATATATATATATATATATATATATATGTATATACATATATATATATATATGTATATATATATATATACATATATATATGTATATATATATATAAGAATATATATATATATATATATATATATACATATATATATATATGTATATACATATATATATATATATATATATATGTATATATATATATATGTATGTATATGTATATATATATATATATATATGTATGTATATGTATATATCTATATATATATGTATGTATATATATGTATCTATATACATATATATGTATATAGATACATATTATATATATATATATATATATATATACATATATACATATATGTATATATATGTATCTATATACATATATATATATAATATGTATCTATATACATATATGTATATACATATATGTACACACACACACACACACAGACATATATATATATATATATATATATATATATAAAATAATGTTCTACTATTATACATTATTAATTATTTGGAATATTTGTCATTGTGTTTAGTTCTATGTTTAAATACTTATAATGTAAATTGATTTGGTTACACTCAATGTATATTCACAAATTTTATTTTATTTTCCAATTAAAATCGGTGGATGAAATAGCCTTGTATTTAATTAAGCTTAATGTAATACATATGATACCAATCTACTTAATACACTGTACATGCTACTCAATTACAACTATCTGTATTAGAATCGAATTGTGATGTTTTGTAACATGAATGCTATTGCAAATTTGAAATATGATACCATGGCCAGGTTTAGATAGTCGTACCTATATCAACGATAATGGATTGTTGAAAGAGTTGTCAGTCCCGCGGCACAATAGTTCATTTAATCCTCAGTACATCATGTGGCAGTGGTGATAGGTGGCGAGCAAGGTGATCATAGAATTACACATGGATTATAATACTATTATCTCTCCTTAACTATATCTCCTATTAGATTTATGCCGTATTCACACGTCTTCCTTGACTCCTTTTAAACCTAACCCTAATACTTACATATATATCATTCGAGCGGTCATGACTGTAAAGTCATGCCCCTTCCATGATTTGATTTTAATTTTCTTATTCACATAGTCCACGTTTATATTATATTTATTTAGTAAGCACTCCTAATATATATATATATAAAGTACCAATGTAATAATTGGGAACATTTTTAGATTACGGTTTGTTAGATTGAAAGAATGTTTTAGATTTAGGTTTATTTAGTATTGAGAATATTTATAATAGCAAGATTAAAGTTAATGATATTAATGTATTTTGAAATAATAATATATTTATAATTATGAATGTTCACATGGGATTTGAAGATTATAAATTTAACATTAATAATATTTATTATAACTTTTATGTTATTTGATTGAAATAATTCAAAAGCAATGCCATCATAGTAATATATTGAATATATCAATTTTAAATATTTAAACTACTACGTTACATTTTTTATAAAGGAAAAACACATCAATCTTGACTCATGACAGTCACCCCTTTCTTAATTTTCTTGTCCCCAAGCATAGCTGAATGGGAAATGACTTCTTCTCCAGCCCATGATGCATCCTCCGTGGGAAGCTTTTTCCACTTTACTAAGTATTCTTGAATAGTCCTATTCCTCAGTCTTTGATCACACCTTTCAAGAATAATCTCACGCTCCAATATGAGCTTCCCCTCACTGCCTAATGGTGGTAGATCATTACAAAGATTTATATGCTTCCCAAGGACTTTCTTAAGTCTGGATACATGAAAAATATTATGAATCTTACTATTCTTAGATGGTTCTATCTCATAGGCTACTTATCCTATCCTTCTTAAGATTTGATATGGTCCTTAGAAACACGGTTTTAATTTTTTTTCTCTCCACTGACTTTGAGTGAAGATTGTTTATAGGACTGTAGTCTCAAAAATACCAAATCTCCAATTTGGAATGACCTTTCCACTCGTTTCCGATTAGCATATATCTTCTATTGGTTTTGAGCATGGTGGAGATTATCTTTGAGAATTTTCATAATATCAGTGCTTTGTTGAATAAAGTCCTTAGCTCCTGGTATCCTGCTCTCTTAAGTGATCAGATCCCCAAATGTAGTGGCCTCATATCCATATAACGCCTTAAATGGACTCATCCCAATTGACATGTGATGGGTATTATTATAATAGTACTCTCCCAAGTATAACCATTTGACCCATGCATTTTGTTGTCCTATCACATAGTTTCTGAGATAGCCTTCTATCCATTTGTTAATGATTTTTGTTTGTCCATCTGTTTGGGGATGATAACTAGTGCTGGGGGTTAAATCAGTTCCTGCTAATCTAAAGAGTTCCTTCCAAAATAAGCTAAGAAATTTTCTATCTCTATCACTAATGATATTCTTTGGTAACCCATGTAACCTAAAAACCTCTTTGAAGAATAACTTTTCTATCTATGGTGCCTTATAATGTATGGATATGGGAAAGAAATGTGCATATTTGGTTAGCCTATCTACCACTACTAGGATGTAATCTCTTTCTTGCACCTTAGGTAACCCTGTAATAAAATCCATGGTAATGCTTTCCCATTTTTGGTTTGGGATTGGTAATGGTTGTAATAAACCAGCTGGGTAATTCTGTTTAGACTTATTTTTCTAGCATGTTATACATTCTTGGACATATTTCATAACATCTTTCTTTTAGCCTTTCCAAGAGTATCTCTCCCTTATCTTCTTGTAAGTTTTGTAGAATCTAGTGTGTCCAGATAGAGAGTTGTCATGGTATTCCTTAATAATCTTCCCCATAACCTTAGAATTTGCTACAAGTAGAATTCTTCCCTTGTATAGTATGATTTCTTCAATAATTTTGTATTCATCATTGGGCATATTTCCATCCATAATCTCATTAGTTCTTGGATCCTTAGTATATTTTGCAATAATTTCATTTTTCTAGTCACCTATGATACTGGTAAGGGTATTCAAATGGCCTTGCCTAGATAAAGCATCTGCTACCACATTATGGGTTCCCTTAATGTACTCAATATCAAAATTATATGCTTGGATTTTACTTACCCATTTCTGCTGGCGATCATTAAGGTCCTTTTGATTCATGAAGAACCTCAGGCTATTATGGTCTATTTTAATGTTGAACCTTCCACATACTAGGTATTGTCTGAATTTTACCAATTCATGATAGCCAACATTTCCTTATCATAAATTGAGTAGTGTCATTCTATTTTTGATAGTTTTCTGCTTTCAAAAGTAATAGGGTGTTTGTTTTGCATAAGTATGGCCCCAATTCCTTCACCAAAAGCATCACACTGTAATTCAAAAGGTTGTGAAAAATCTGGAATAGCTAAGACTGGGCAAGAACTCATTTTTTCTTTTAACTCTTCAAAAGACTTTTATGCTACCTCATTCCATCCAAAATTTCCCTTTTTTGTCAAGTATGTTAAATGAGATGCTAACTTGGAAAATTTCTTCACAAACTGCCTATAATAGCTGCATAATCTCAAGTGTTAATGTTATAATTCTGTCGGATAAATTATATTATATATATAAGATATATAATATATGACGATGTTATATATGGAATAATTAACTTATATTAAGAGTGATGTATGTATATATATATATATATATATATATATATATATTGAGAGTATATTAATTGTGTTATAACTTGTTGGTAAATAGATTTGTCACAGAAGAATTTGCCCAATGGAGTGTATGCGGCAAATCGTTCACAACAGTTGGATAGGCCCTTGATATCCGGCCTTCCTCTGCATTTTGAGGGGCAGCTCCCTCGTATGATATAATTTTTAACAGATTTTCAAATAAAGAATTCAAACTTTAAAGTTCCAGGAGAGAGTCATGGAAGACGAATGCACCACACGCCCTCACAACCCTCTGTGGTTAGCAAGACCGATAACAGTGGTGTCCAAGAACTACGCTTGAAAGAAACCAATGTTATTAAGCATATTCATTATCATTTGTAAACACTCGCATAGCACCATGAGAATGTCTACCACGACGTATAACAATTTGGATTTTAAAATAAGAAACCCAAAGCACATCTTGTTCCCCTTCTTGCACCAAGAAAGCAGTAGAGATTCTTCAATTCAGAGATAAAAAGTGTACATACTTTCCAAAATTTATCCCTATATCAAAATTTCAGCATAGTGTTCCCTTATTTTTCCAACCCAAAAAGTCCCTTTACAAAGCTTAAAAGAGCCCTTATATAGACATAGAGGTTAGTAACCACCTTTCTGTGGTTAGTAACTACCCCTGAAATACGTGATTTGGGTGAGGTTAATTAACCTTTGCAAAATTAACCTCAAATGACAAAGATCACTGATTGGAATGTATGACTTGGAACATGTCTTCAGACTTTTCTTCATGATCATCGCCAAGTTTGACAAAGAAACAATCATTCACAACATCAATTGCTCATGCACTGACCGTGGTTTAGATAGTGATGCTACAGTCTTGTCTTCCCATTGATATAAATTATAGAAATTTTCAATCCTTTGAAACTGATTTTGATGAGTCATTATCATATCCACCTGTTAGCTGCTGCATCTATGGATTGTTGCAGCTTTCAACAACAGTATGATCTATAATACCATCAGGGCCTACTAAAACTAGTGGAATGACCACTGCTTTGGCATTTCAGCATTACATCTTGCGCTTCTAATAGAGTAGAAACAATAACATGGCCTACCAATGCGCTTAGCATATTACCCAATTAATCCATTTTGTAATAAGAGCATTCCTCAAGTCTAATCAAGAGACAGTTAGACACCCTTTCATCACAAGTTTTCAGCCAGCTGCTCAAGTCTCTAAGCATCTTGTCTACTCTCTCCCTCTCTTTTGATGTGAACATTCCTACTCTGCTCCGCTCTTTTAGTGCAGTCCAAGAGACAACATCTCTCTTTGAAATACTATCAAATGTATTCTTTGCATCATCCAACCTCTCGCATTTGGCATATATTTGTTGTAGGATGACATAAGGTGTAGTACTACGCTGTTCTAGTTCAAAAAGAGCTTCCGCTGTGCATTCTCTGAGCTCTATATTTCAATAACTTCGACAAGCTCCAAGTAGTCCTCCCCATAAATTGACATTTGGTTCAAAAGGCATGTTGTCAAACGCAATCTCTACATCTTCTACGCTTTCACATTTTTCATGCATGTCTAATAGGGCACTTCTAGTGAAAATATTCAACTCGTATCCACTTATAATCGTGCAACTACGGACTTGTTTTCCTTGATTAAGTGCTACTAATCTTGCACATGCTTTGAGAATACTAGCAAAGGTTGCCTTGTTGGATTTGACATCCACCTTATGCATTAAAGAAAAAAATTTCAATGCTTCCTCACCTCGGTTAACCTGGGAATATCCCGTGATCATTGCAATCCATGAAATTTGATTGCTATTAGACATTTTGTCAAACATTTTGTGCACATTCTCCATATAACCATGTTTAGCATACATGTCAATAAGTGCATTTCCCACATGGTTATCGAACTCAAAACCATTTTTTTATGATATAGGAATGCATTTGCATCCCTCGGTAGCAGGCTGGCACAAGAGCTAAGAACACTTGAGAAGGCAAATAGCGCCGGATCAAACCCTGCTTGCTGCAGATGTCCAAAAAAATTTCAAAGACTCTTCAGCCTGTTCATTCCACAGGTACCCTGAAACCATAACATTCCACAAGATCTCTTTTCATTCGGGCATTATATCGAATAGAATCAATGCATCCTCTAGCTTTACGAATCTGTGCTCTTCAACAGAGAAATGCTTGACAGCCAAGTGATCTTCCTAGTCATTTGTCAAGCTCTTGTAGAAAGGAGCATACTCTTCCTTAGTAATCTCCTCTGGCTTCCTCATCCAGATTGGTTTCTTCTTGTTAACCAGGGTCCATTCATGAGAGACTTCCGTCACTTTTTCAATATCACCCTCCTGTTCCTTCTTTTTCTCCTCTTCCTCTTCGTCATCACTGACCTCCTCCGTAGTCTTCTCAGTCCACAAATAAATTGGATAGTTGATGAACTCGGAGTGTTTCTTGATCAAATCCTTTAGCTTCCGCTCTTCAAGATATTCCATCTGGTCCTCTTTCAAAAAGAGAGTGATCTTAGTTCCTCTGCCTAAAGGCTCATCGCTGACATCCCTGGTAACAGTGAAGGAACCCCCCGCCTAAGACTCCCAGATGTACTACTCGTCATCATTGTGCTTTGTGGTTACAATTACCTTCTTTGCCACCAGATATGCAGAGTAAAACCCCACTCCAAACTGACCAATCATGCTTACATCTGCCCCAGTCTACAGGCACGATGTCCACTTCACACTAATACTATTACCATGTAAAAAAAAATTGGCGAGATATTGCTTTGCTCATAACAACTGCAACACACGTCGTCACAATCATTAACACCGCGGGAGAGGAGGCCGAGCTAACCAACCATAATTATTGCTGACAACCACGAACTACAGCCCACCACTTGAATGCCTCACGGTCCTCCTTTCCATGAAGCAATCCATTTTATCCCGTCCCGAAAGCATTTTAGGAATCTCCTTCATTTTTAAATGTGGGGTGGTCAACATTCTGAAGCACATAAACCTCGGTGGCCATATGTAGACACAGACTGACACCTACAGCTGCAATGCTTGACCACATTCCCTCAGAGCCATGAAAGGCCACACCAGGCAGCACGCATCCCAGAAATGTGCAAAAAATGAGTCGAGCAATATCGACAGACAGTTGCCTGTTCAACAGCATTTGCAACTCCTTGGGTGTAAAGAAGCTTTTCTTCATCTTCTATCTGGCTACTGCATTATTAACAATGTTGCATGTATCACCTTACCAGGTTAATAACTACCTTATAGAGGTTAATGAAAATGTATTCTTGGTAGCTCTCATTAACCTTTTGAGAGTTAGCTTAGGAAAAACGTGTTTTCGAATGCTATCATTAACCTATAGGAGAGGTTAAGAAAAACGTATTTTTGGTGGTTAACATTAACCTTTTGCTTGGAGGTTAAGAAAAACACGTTTTTGGTGGTTAACATTAACCTTTTAAGAAGTTAAAGGTTAATAAATACGTGTTTTCGGCGGCAATCATTAACCTTTATATCTTGAAGGCTCAAAAGTTGGATTTTAAAAATTTCAAATGCTGCGCGGAGCTGGGAATGAGCCGAAGACGTGGAGGCTTAAAGAATCACAAATTTCATAGATAGAATGATCCATTTAAGGCTTAAAACCAGGCAATTTTTAAAAATTAACAACGACTTATAAAATTGAAAGAATTTTATAACCGGGCAACAACTGGCTCTAACTGGGGACAAGGACTGACAAGGACGAAGCTCGAATCCAGAATGAATAAAATAGTGCTTTATCCATGGGGCTATAGAGTCAGCTGAGGGATCACTTTGCAAAAGGGAGGAAACTAGCACCGAAAACTAGACAACTGAAAGAAAAACTAGACACAACAAAAACTCCTAACTAGACTATATACAAGGTAGGTTTCCCTACCTCCAATGACTCAAGGTATAATCATGCAAATCCACTGACTGGATGGGGAAAATAAATACCATGGCGTGCTAACATGTGACAACTCCCAAGTTCCCATGGGCTTAGATATAAGTCCGCTTCTTGAATTCTAATTATGAGATTCTTAGCCTGCTCAACATCTCTAGATAAAGGGACGCATCCAAACAACCAGGCTTCATCAAAAATCTCAGACTTCAAAATCACCTCCACTTCCTCTTGCCTGTCATTGATGAATTCATTTTGAAAGAGTCGAAGTATAAGGCTTTCAAGTTTCTCAACACATTTATGATCTTCTTTTGTACTTGGAAAACCCTTTACTTGAGTTTCTAGTAGTTGGTCATCATGAAGTCTTGAATTCATTTCTAACACCAGACACTCTTTCTTTTCCACGGGAATGATTTTTGTTTGTATTCTCTATGAAATTATTCCAATATGAATACACATCCTTTTCACATTGAATCTTCCCATGATGTATTTCTTCCTCTTCTTCCATCAGATCGCTCAAAGAAGAAACAATCATCCTTTCCATTTGAGTGCATGTATGATCTATTGAGTCTATCTGATCAAGAGAATTGATCATCAAGTGACATTGATGTAAGGAAAATTCTTTTAAAAGAGCGTCGTCATCTATGCCTTCATCTTCACATTTTTCGATCATTAAATCACAACACATTTCTTCAAGGCCAATTACTTCTCTAGTGCAAGGTACCATCATAATGTTTTCTTCAATATGGTTCCCACTTATGAACTGGAATGCTTCAAATTCAGGCTTTATGCATGAGGAAGAATAAGAACTTGATGTGTCGTCTTCTCTTACTTGAAACTTATTTTTCATTTCTATGGTACTTGTCATTAGATATTCATCAATGTTTAAACAAGCTAGGTGCATTAATTTTTCTTGATGACCATCTTCACAAAATGGGAAAACTTCATATTCCACTTGCATGTAACTTGGAAGGGGATCTCTTGACAGCTCATCATCTTTCTCTTGAAAATGATCTTCTACTCTTGTGATGATCATTCCACTTTCTGAAAACTCCTCAACATATGTAAAAGTAAAGACTTCAATCTCAGGAGTTAATGAAGATGTCTGCAAGATTTCACTTGAGGTTATTTCTTCACCAGTGGTGGTAGAAGATTGTGAAAAATATTCTAAAGAGTTGACTTCATCAATAGAGTCCTCATCATTAATGATTAGGGGTGAATTAATAGGAAGGTCTTCTCCACAGAGAAAGTCATCATCTGAAGCATTTAGGCACCAAGTAGGAATAAAAGTAGTATGAAATTCATCTTGATCTGCATTTCCCCCATCTTTAACCATATCTTCTATAATTCCTTGAGAAATACTTGATATTTCTTTTCCCTTCTCATTAGGATTGAGATGGTTGAATATGTTCTCCTGTTTCACATTACTAGACCCTTCTTCTATTGACATCATTTCTTGACCATTTCCTTGACTAGACATAGAATCCTCATCTTCTTCCACGCATGAAGATTTAGATGACTCATTTCTAACATTTGGATCAAGAGATATTTTGTTATCAAGGAAATAATTCTTGGATGAGTCTTCTTTCTCAAGTTCTTGCAATGTTTGTAGTAAAGAAGGATGTACATTGCCAAGATCCAGGTGTGCATTACCATAGAATCTTTTTACAAATTCAACTTGATTAGGATCAATGGGAACATGATTTTGATGAGCAATAGAGGCAAGCTTTGGGCTATTCTTCTGACCACCATTATCCATTCTCGATTCACATGAATTACTTTTCTTATCAAGCTCTTCTTTATAATTACATGTAGAACTTGTTTCTAAGGATGATTTGGGCTTGTGAGAGAAAAATTGATAATCTTTACCATCTTCTTGTTCGATCTTTTGCAATGTGTGGAGCAAAGATGGATGAGTCTCACCTGGATCTAGTTTCCGTCCACCATAGAAACTCTTCAAAAAGCTAGCTTGTGTAGGATCAACAAAAATCTGATTTTGTTCATGCAGAGGTGCATGAGAGATACTTTTATTATTCTTCATCACTGATTTAGATGAAAGACATTTTTCAGTAAAGCCTTCTTTATCTTTATATGCTGAATTTATTTCCAAGAAGGATTCTTGATAATGAGAAAGAAACCCATATTCTTTTCTATCATCTTCTTCGATCTTCTGAAAAATTTGCAGCAAGTAAGGATGAACCATTCTTGGATCTAGCCTTCTGCCACCATAAAAATTCTTCAAGAAATCTACCTATAAAGGCTCATAAGGAATTGGTTTCTTTGGATAGGAAAAGAATTCCTCATTAGAGTCACTGTCACTATCACTTTCCACTTTCCCTTTGTACCAAACCATGCTTTAAATTCAAACCTCAGATAGAGTCGCCAATATTCAAACTTCTAAATAGATTCGCCAACCTTCATTCACGGGAAGGTACCTTCATCAGCTAAGTTACTGATTGTTATTTACTTGACCTTGGATGTGACCAAGATTTTGCACGTTCCTTCTTGGAATGACCACTATCCTTTCAATGATTACAACGTTGTGACCAATAGTAGCTCTTCGCAAGATTTCCCCAAATTCTTCTTCTTCAAGAACTTGATTCACCAGATGGTATTGTTGCGCACTTCATCTACACCTCCAGGCTAGAATGTTCAAGTTGAGATGATATCCTCCTGGGTGTCTTGGAATTCGAGGTTCGGTTGGAGAACATGAAAAATGTTCTCACACGGAAGCACCATTGTGCTTCATTACAGGCGACTGTCAATCTTCCTTGTTCAGTCTCCCCAGCAGAGTCGCCAAAAATCTGTTGGTAAACAGATTTGTCATAGAAGAATTTGCCCAATGGAGTGTATGCGGCAAATCGTTCACAACAGTTGGATAGGCCCTTGATATCCGGCCTTCCTCTGCATTTTGAGGGGTAGCTCCCTCGTATGATATAATTTTTAACAGATTTTCAAATAAAGAATTCAAACTTTAAAGTTCCAGGAGAGAGTCATGGAAGACGAATGCACCACACGCCCTCACAACCCTTTGTGGTTAGCAAGATCGATAACGGTGGTGTCCAAGAACTATGCTTGAAAGCAACCAATGTTATTAAGCATATTCATTATCATTTGTAAACACTCGCATAGCACCATGAGAATGTCTACCATAACGTATAACAATTTGGATTTTAAAATAAGAAACCCAAAGCACATCTCGTTCCCCTTCTTGCACCAAGAAAGCAATAGAGATTCTTCAATTCAGAGATAAAAAGTGTACATACTTTCCAAAATTTATCCCTAGATCAAAATTTCAGCATAGTGTTCCCTTATTTTTCCAACCCAAAAAGTCCCTTTACAAAGCTTAAAAGAGCCCTTATATAGACATAGAGGTTAGTAACCACCTTTCTGTGGTTAGTAACTACCCCTGAAATACGTGATTTGGGTGAGGTTAATTAACCTTTGCAAAATTAACCTCAAATGACAAAGATCACTGATTGGAATGTATGACTTGGAACATGTCTTCAGACTTTTCTTCATGATCATCGCCAAGTTTGACAAAGAAACAATCATTCACAACATCAATTGCTCATGCATTGACCGTGGTTTAGATAGTGATGCTACAGTCTTGTCTTCCCATTGATATAAATTATAGAAATTTTCAATCCTTTGGAGCTGATTTTGATGAGTCATTATCATATCCACCTGTTAGCTGCTGCATCTATGGATTGTTGCAGCTTTCAACAACAATATGATCTATAATACCATCAGGGCCTACTAAAACTAGTGGAATGACCACTGCTTTGGCATTCCAGCATTACATCTTGCGCTTCTAATAGAGTAGAAACAATAACATGGCCTACCAATGTGCTTAGCATATTACCCAATTAATCCATTTTGTAATAAGAGAATTGCTCAAGTCTAATCAAGAGACAGTTAGACACCCTTTCATCACAAGTTTTCAGCCAGCTGCTCAAGTCTCTAAGCATCTTGTCTACTCTCTCCCTCTCTTTTGATGTGAACATTCCTACTCTGCTCCGCTCTTTTAGTGCAGTCCAAGAGACAACATCTCTCTTTGAAATACTATCAAATGTATTCTTTGCATCATCCAACCTCTCGCATTTGGCATATATTTGTTGTAGGATGACATAAGGTGTAGTACTGCGCTGTTCTAGTTCAAAAAGAGCTTCTGCTGTGCATTCTCTGAGCTCTATATTTCCATAACTTCGACAAGCTCCAAGTAGTCCTCCTCATAAATTGACATTTGGTTCAAAAGGCATGTTGTCAAACGCAATCTCTACATCTTCTACGCTTTCACATTTTTCATGCATGTCTAACGGGGCACTTCTAGTGAAAATATTCAACTCGTATCCACTTATAATCGTGCAACTACAGACTTGTTTTCCTTGATTAAGTGCTACTAATCTTGCACATGCTTTGAGAATACTAGCAAAGGTTGCCTTGTTGGCTTTGACATCCACCTTATGCATTAAAGAAAACAATTTCAATGCTTCCTCACCTCGGTTAACCTGGGAATATCCCATGATCATTGCAATCCATGAAATTTGATTGCTATTAGACATTTTGTCAAACATTTTGTGCACATTCTCCATATAACCATGTTTAGCATACATGTCAATAAGTGCATTTCCCACATGGTTATCGAACTCAAAACCATTTTTTTATGATATAGGAATGCATTTGCATCCCTCGGTAGCAGGCTGGCACAAGAGCTAAGAACACTTGAGAAGGCAAATAGCGCCGGATCAAACCCTGCTTGCTGCAGATGTCCAAAAAAATTTCAAAGACTCTTCAGCCTGTTCATTCCACAGGTACCCTGAAACCATAACATTCCACAAGATCTCTTTTCATTTGGGCATTATATCGAATAGAATCAATGCATCCTCCAGCTTTACGAATCTGTGCTCTTCAACAGAGAAATGCTTGACAGCCAAGTGATCTTCCTAGTCATTTGTCAAGCTCTTGTAGAAAGGAGCATACTCTTCCTTAGTAATCTCCTCTGGCTTCCTCATCCAGATTGGTTTCTGCTTGTTAACCAGGGTCCATTCATGAGAGACTTCCGTCACTTTTTCAATATCACCCTCCTGTTCCTTCTTTTTCTCCTCTTCCTCTTCGTCATCACTGACCTCCTCCATAGTCTTCTTAGTCCACAGATAAATTGGATAGTTGATGAACTCGAAGTGTTTCTTGATCAAATCCTTTAGCTTCCGCTCTTCAAGATATTCCATCTGGTCCTCTTTCAAAAAGAGAGTGATCTTAGTTCCTCTGCCTAAAGGCTCATCACTGACATCCCTGGTAACAGTGAAGGAACCCCCCGCCTGAGACTCCCAGATGTACTGCTCGTCATCGTTGTGCTTTGTGGTTACAATTACCTTCTTTGCCACCAGATATGCAGAGTAAAACCCCACTCCAAACTGACCAATCATGCTTACATCTGCCCCAGCCTACAGGCACGATGTCCACTTCACACTAATACTATTACCATGTAAACAAAAACTGGCGAGATATTGCTTTGCTCATAACAACTGCAACACACGTCGTCACAATCATTAACACCGCGGGAGAGGAGGCCGAGCTAACCAACCATAATTATTGCTGACAACCACGAACTACAGCCCACCACTTGAATGCCTCACGATCCTCCTTTCCATGAAGCAATCCATTTTATCCCGTCCCGAAAGCATTTTAGGAATCTCCTTCATTTTTAAATGTGGGGTGGTCAACATTCTGAAGCACGTAAACCTCGGTGGCCATATGTAGACACAGACTGACACCTACAGCTACAATGCTTCACCACATTCCCTCAGAGCCATGAAAGGCTGCACCAGGCAGCACGTATCCCAGAAATGTGCAGAAAATGAGTCGAGCAATATCGACAGACAGTTGCCTGTTCAACAGCGTTTGCAACTCCTTGGATGTAAAGAAGCTTTTCTTCATCTTCTATCTGGCTACTGCATTATTAACAATGTTGCATGTATCACCTTACCAGGTTAATAACTACCTTATAGAGGTTAATGAAAATGTATTCTTGGTAGCTCTCATTAACCTTTTGAGAGTTAGCTTAGGAAAAACGTGTTTTTGAATGCTATCATTAACCTATAGGAGAGGTTAAGAAAAACATATTTTTGGTGGTTAACATTAACCTTTTGCTTGGTGGTTAATAAAAACACGTTTTTGGTGGTTAACATTAACCTTTTAAGAAGTTAAAGGTTAATAAATACGTGTTTTCGGCGGCAATCATTAACCTTTATATCTTGAAGGCTCAGAAGTTGGATTTTAAAAATTTCAAATGCTGCGCGGAGCTGGGAATGAGCCGAAGACATGGAGGCTTAAAGACTCACAAATTTCACAGATAGAATGATCCATTTAAGGCTTAAAACCAGGCAATTTTTAAAAATTAACAACGACTTATAAAATTGAAAGAATTTTATAACCGGGCAACATAACTATAACTAGTGTAAGTTAATATATTAAAGATACATGTCTCTTCAAGAGGCATGCCTCTTTATATCATATATATATTCATTGGAATAGTAACTTGGAAAACACATAAAATATCCACAAGTGCTATTACAAGTTATAGATCCTATTTCACTAATATGGTATCAGAGTAAGTTCCCTACCTGCCTGTGAAGTTTAGAAGGAAAATATTGTGAAGTGCAAGAATTTAACATTTGAGAGTGTTCGATTTAGATATCTAAAATGTTAAATGTTAAATTTAGATTGGCGTGAATATAAATAAAATATTGTTTTTCAATATTCCTGAATGCATTTAAAATGAGGCAAAATTATCCTTAATATTATTCTTCATTGAAGATACATATGGGACCCTACCAACAATCATTTAATAAGGAGGAAGGACCCTCATCAACATGGATTTGATCTAATAAATTAATTACATATAGAGTAATATTGCCTTCGCTCAAAAGACATGGTAGCATATCACAAACACTCCACGATCAGACATGTGCATGTTCTCCTGTGCATTTCATTGATTGGTGGCTCTACTATGGGATGAAGGTTGGCCAAAGTAAACATGTGCAGAAGATATCTCGATCAAGGATGGATTATCAAATCAAGACCATGCACTTAAGCATGATAGAGCTTAGAGAATAAGAGATTAATATTTATCACTACTCGATTGCCTCTCCAAACACATTATTACATAGGTGAATATGTTCTGTGGACAATTTCTAATGGTTATCTATGAACCTTACAAGATTAATAAGCCTGATCTATTGTATTCTTTCATGAGGATAAGAATACCTTAGAAGTGTGAGTAACATTGTCAGCACACCACAACCTCTATACATTTGTCAACATCACCCTGTGCATATACTTTATCAAAGCTTGGTCATATTTTGTAATGATCTTATGGATGCTAATGGATCAAAATCGTTTGTTGGAACTCGGTAGAGACGGAAAGATGGAGGCAACTCATCCAATGTTTGATTGGATTAGCACATCAGATCAAATTCCTGATAGAACCATGTTAAGAGATTATGTGGATAAAAGCCACATTATATTGGGCTTGATGTGAGTCTTAAACATTTGATAAATATTACATTTTCCACTGTAAAATTGTAGGGAATAGCCATAACTAAGAAAGGTAGAATATGAAGAACACAAAGATTGTTATCCTGACAATAAACTCATGAAATATATGACATGGCGTCCACAAAATCAGTAGGTTGTTCAAAAATAGTCTGAAGAGTGTGGGTAAACATTCACATATTAGTGAATTTCATCACCAACAAGGATCAAAATCCTTAGATGTACTGCACATTAGGTCAAACCCAAGCAAAATATCATTACATTTTTAGCCACCTCTGAATTTTAATAGTTGGAAAGGTAAATCGCTTCCTGCGATTAAACAAGCACAAAATTTAAAAGTGGGAATTTTGTATTGTGGGGGAGAAATAATAAACAATATTCCATTCCCACTTGAACCATAATGGAATTCTATCTAAATCTCTTAAGTTTCTGTAAACAAGAAATGAAGACAATTGACAAGAACGTCAAAAGTTAGCTATCGTGTATTATCAAACATAGGAGAAAGACAAGCCTTAAAACAATGAGCAGTTGATATGATAAGACAATGATTTATAGAGATGATGATATTCAGATACTAACCAGCTTCATGCCACAATTGTAAAACTATATTATGTTGAGAGTGTTGAGATTAACTACTCCATTGTGTAGAATTGATATAGATGAGCATGTAATGGTGGAATTTACAATTTTTAGAGGTATTTATGCGATGAAAACCAATCCAAAATGCCTTGGATCCAAGTGAAGACAAGGTCTAAAATCACTTGGAACTATCCCAATGTGATTTAGAATAGTGAGATAAGTATTCTATCTCAAGACTAATATTCTTTATTGTTTATTTTGTAATCAAGCTCTTATATGTATCCTTGTATGGATTAAAAGTGTTCTTTATCTCCTTATGCTCTTGTTCTTTTCTTTTGTCTTTGAGTATGTTCAATAATATAAGAGTGGGAATCTAACATTATAAGGGGGAATGATAACCAATGTTCTATTCTCATTTGAATCATTCTTACACGGGAGTAGAAAAGATGTACTCAAATTGTTTGACAAATTCTTACATGGAGGCATTTCTTGATTTGATGCATATGGACCTTCATTGGTCAAACTTATATTATTATTGTAGATAAGTATTTATTATCCTCAAGTATTTCATGTATCTACTCATTGTAGTCTCTCTCTTATTTTGTATTTCTATAGTTACTATAAAGAGCTATTTGCCTTGATATTTTCCTTTGTCTCTGAGGATTTTCTTGGAGGAAAAGAAGATTGGTACATTAGGCATGCTACCAAATAGTGTGCAGACTCAATCTTATGATAGTAGCTCCAAAAAAGCTGTGATTTAGGATTCATGAATCATCTGATGATTAGGTTGGATAATGTGAGTTTTTTGAAGAAAATATTCTTGATGAGTGAAATTATGAGAGGGAGTTTGACATTTCATTAGAGGCAACCTTGGAAAAAGAGAGGGAGCAGAAAATAAAAATGCTTAAATCAAACTTTTGATGATATTGGTTCAGAAGGAGTAGACCTTGTTGATGGATTCAACACTAGTCAAAAACTATAATAGCTAAAGGACTATGATTCATGGGATAAAGTATCATGTATGTAGGCTAGAAGGCCTTATGCTATTAGGATAGCCATTGAACTAAGGAAACATGACATGACTTGCTACCAAGATGTTAGAAGGATCATAATAGATTCAAAAGAAGTCTGATACTTCATCAGAGAGAACCTTGTGCTAAAAGTTGATATCAAACTAAGAGGGAGAAACCTTATTCTCTGATATGTTTTATGGTGAATGTTGTGACAACACCACATGATAGTATTCATGGAGACTTCATGCAAACTTTTGATGTCATACATGTATGAGCTTGTCCCCTGTGTACATCATGAAGAAGTGACGACTTCTAAATGATTATCACTTGTATTAGGAGAAGTTGTTGTAAAGTGACATCCTTACAATAACTTGTAGCATGATTCAGTTTTGTGAAATTGATTCATGTAAAGGCTTTATCTTATAAATCAACAACTAGGTAGTTGATATCATTAATTTGATTATCTACAAGTTGCTTGTATAGATATATTTTTAGTACTTGGTGTATATCTTTCCTTGATATTCTGATAGGCCATTACCACATTGAGTACTTGGTGGATATCATTTAGTTGATGTTCTAATAGGCCATTACTCAGAGTATTTGGTGAATATCATTTGATTGATATTATGATAGGCCAATGCTCATGTTACAAAATATGATATCAAATAGTAATTGGTGAATATCATACGTTGATATTCTGATAGGCCAATCCTTACATGATATCATATTCTAGAAATCTTTTGATCAAAGATTTCGTATATGTATTATTTTTGAAATATTACCTATGGTGTAATATCTATGTGTTTTATCCTTCTTTATTAAGAGGGAGTGTTAATGTTATAATTCTATCGAATAAATTATATTATATATATATGAGATATATAATATATGAAAATTTTATATATGGAATAATTAACTATATATATATATATATATATATATATATCTCATTATAATATATTGAGAGTATATTAATTGTGTTATAACTATAATTAATATAAGTTAATATATTAAACAGACATATCTCTTCAAGAGGCATGCCTCTTTATATCATATATATATTCATTGGAATAGTAACTTGGAAAACACATAAAATATCCACAAGTACTATTACAAGTTACAGATCCTATTTCACTAACACCAAGAATCCTCTCAGTTGAGTTAGGGTTTTGGGTTTTGGCCATTCCCTTATTGCTTTAACTTTTTCTTCATCCACACTTACACCCTTGGTACTAATTTTATGACCGAGATAGAGAATTTTCTCTAACCCAAATTCACACTTTGATGCTTTTGCAAATAAGGGTTCAGATTCTAATATGCTTAGGACTTCATCAATATGTTGGAAATGTTCTGCCCATGACCAACTATAGATGAGAAGGTCATCAAAGAAAATAAGGAGGAATTTCCTGAGTTTTTTTTTCGGAAGATGCGATTCATACATGATTGGAAGGTGGCCAGGGCATTAGTGAGGCCAAAGGGTAGAACTAGAAACTCGAAATGCCCGTAATGACATCTAGATGCTATCTTGAGAACATCCTCCTTCCTCATTCAAATTTGGTGGTATCTCAAACGTAAATCAATCTTAGAAAAATACACTGCTCCATGAAGTTCATCTATGAGTTCATCCACTCTAGGAATGAGGTAGCGATTTTTAATAGTTTTCTTATTAAGTGTGCGATAATCTATACACATTCTCATTGTCCCATCCTTCTTTTTTACCAGTACTACCAGAGATACAAAAGGACTAGAATTAGGTTGAATATGTCCCATTGCTAGGAGTTCTTGAATGACTTTTTCAATTTCATCTTTATATTTTTGAGGATGTCAGTAGGGGGTGGTGATCACTGGCTTAGCATCCTTTTCCAATTCTATAATGTGTTCAAATCATCTTTTGGGTGGCAATCCTGGTAGAATTTCTTCAAACACCCTATGATGTCTCTTAATGATCGGCTCAATATCTATATGGATAATTGATTCCTATGGAGTGGATTTGTTTAATACTAAACATTGTGCAACCCATTCTCCTTGACCATGCCGTAATATTCTTTCTATTCTTTTGCATGAAACTAGTTTTGCAGAATCATCAGGTATTCCTTCCAATGTTATTTCTTTCCCCTTATGCTAAAAATGGATTTTTAAGTTTGGAAGGTCAAACCTAAAACATCCCAGAGAAAATATCCATGGACATCCCAAAATTATATCTGAATCTAGTGGAACCACATGTAGGTCTTCTCTAATGGTGTGCTTTCTTCCTAAAGTGATTTCTTGTTGTGGAATCACCTTTGTACATTGCACTAATGATCCTGTGGCTTGAACAATAGTAAAACCTTTGAAATTCTTTGTTTTTAATTTCATCCTGTTAACAACTTTTTCATCAATGTAGTTATGGGATGCCCCACTATCAACCGGTGCAATGACTTTCTATCCATTAAAAGTGCATCTAATTCTTAAGACTCAATTTTTGGAGGGTTGAGTCATAGTGGCTATCACTCCATATTCTTCTCCCTCTATCTCTTCTTTATTGCTTTTGTGACATTTTGCCTTTTTGTTGACTTTTTCTTCCTCAAGATCTTCTTCCATTCTTTGGATGTGGCCTCTTTTTTCACATCTATGTCCGAGTACCCAGTCTATTCCACAATGGCGACAAGTATTTCTTTTTTGGTTGCAGTTATGGCCTGGTTCCCATGGCTTTTGGGATTTAAAGCATAAATTTTTCTTCTTTAGTTCTTCTTGATCCTTCGTAGGAATGAACTTTTTGTACGATTTATTTTTTTTGTGATTTTTTGTATTAGGTTTATTCTAGTATTTGTTGTTTGTGGTTGAAACTTCCAATCTTAATGCTGTTTCAAAAGCATCATCTAAAGATGAAGGTTTTAGGGCACTTACTAGACCTTTTAATGAATCTCTTAATCCTTCTATGAACAAGTAGGTAGAGCATTCATCATCTATTCCTATGAATTGGATTGAGATCTTTTGGAATTCTTTAATATAATCTTCTACTATTCCTTGCTGCCTTATTTGAGGGTGCCTTCTATCAAATCTCTTAATGAGTTTTTGAGAAAATTCTTCATAAGAAGTAATATTTTGGTGTCCTTGAGTAACAAGGCCATGATGCCACCAATATGTGTTGTTCCTTCTAGGTGAAGGATTGCGAATTGAAGTGCATCTTCTTCCGTCATTGGACTAAGGGTAAGATAAGTGTTTAATTTTTGTAACCAAGCACATGCAGTAAGCTTTTTTGATCCATCAAAATTTGGTAATGTTATTTTATTTATTTTACTTCTAAAGTCTTGATTTTGATGTCTTTTTTCTTTCTGATGAGCCTCTTGCCTATTGGCTTCACATAATTCACTGAATGTTATTAACTCTTTGATTTCTAGTTCAAGGTTGGCATAAGCTCTTGCATTCTCAATAGCAGTGTTGGTTGCCTATTCCTCTTCTTCCATCGAAGGACCTTTCCTACGTAAGAAAGGGGGTTTGGGTACTTGAGATGGCGAAGCCCCATTATTTTCTAAATGGTTTGAAATTATGTCCCTTCCACCAGAATTATTGTTTTTAAGATTGTTTATGGAATTTCCCATGTTTTGCAGTGCTTGAAGAAGTGCTTGATTCGATTTTTCTATTTTCTTTGCTAAGGTTTGGTTTGTCTATTCCATAACATTTTTTATTTCATTGGATAATTGTTCGCTCATTTTTGCTCCCTTTTTCATTTACTATCTTTTCAGGATGGCATGATCAGGCTCTGATACCAATTGTAATGACCCTCTTTTAAATTCTTGACCTATATTCAAAATTTGGTATAAGTTAGGAAGTCATTCAAATTAAGCAAGCCTTTGATCCTTATTTTTATTCAAAGGTTTGAGCATTTTAATCAATTTATTTATTTGTTCAGGAAATTACTTCTTATAGAACCAGGAAATCTTCTCTCTCCTAGTTATGATCATCTCAAGACGGTAGAATTATGGTGTAGAGGGCGTGTGAAACAAGCTCCAAGTGGTTCCAAAAAGTGCTCGAAATTACTCTGCCTTTCTCCTCACCAACTCCCTATCACAAAATTTCATAACTCATATGAAGATAAGACTTTCTGCACTATATTTGGAAATACAATCCAGATGTTCTTAAAATCTTTATATATATATATATATATATATATATATATAATGTTCTAGTATTTCTGAAATGCAATGTTTATTTATACATTATTAATTATTTGAAATATTTGTCACTGTGTTTAGTTCTATGTTTAAATACTTATAACATAAATTGATTTGGTTACATTCAATGTATATTCACAAATTTTTTTTTCCCAATTCAAATTGGTGGATGAAATAGCCTTGTATTTAATTAAGCTTAATGTAATACATATGATACCAATCTACATAATAGACTGTACATGCTACTCAATTACAACTATTTGTATTAGAATCAAATTGTGATGTTTTGTAATATGAATGCTATTGCGAATTTGAAATATGATACCGCAGTTGGATTCGGATAGTCGTACCTATATCAATGATAATGGACTGTTCACAAAGTTGTCAGTGTTGCGGCACGGTAGTTCAATTACTCCTCAGTACGTCATGTGGCAGTGGAGACAGGCGCAGAGCAAGGTGATCACAGAATTGTGCGCGGATTATAATACTATTATCTCTCCTTAACTATATCTCCTATTTGTTTTATGCCGTATTCACACGTCTTCCTTGACTCCTTTTAAACCTAACCCTAATACTTACATATATATCATTCGAGCGGTCATGACTGTAAAGTCGTGCCCCTTCCATGATTTGATTTTAATTTTCTTATTCGCATAGTCCATGTTTATATTATATTTATTTAGTAAGCGCTCGTATATATATATATATATATAAGTACCAATATAATAATTGGGAACATTTTTAGATTAGGGTTTGTTAGATTGAAAGAATGTTTTAGATTTAGGTTTATTTAGTATTGAGAATATTTATAATAGCAAGATTAAAGTTAATGATATTAATGTATTTTGAAATAATAATATATTTATAATTATGAATGTTTACATGGGATTTGAATATTATAAATTTAACATTAATAATATTTATTATAACTTGTATGCTATTTAATTGAAATAATTCAAAAGTAATGCCATCATAGTAATATATTGAATATATCAATTTTAAATATTTAAACTAATACATTACAGTTTTTATAAAGGAAAAACACATCAGTCTTGGCTCATGACAGAATACCAAGAAAATATTTCATCAAACCCAAATTTGTCATCTAAAATTCCTTCTTCATTGCCAATTTAAACATATGAATGGAAAGATTACCAGTAAAGATTAAATCATCAACATACAAGTAGACAATAAAAATTTGTCCTTCCTTATTGACTTTAGTGTATAGTGTTGGCTCACTAGCGCTTCTATTAAATCCATTCTTAATCATATATGAATCAATGCTGCTATACCATGCCCTTGGTGCTTTTTTCAACCTATAAACCTTGTGTCCATATCCTTTGATTTCATAACCTGGTGGTTGTTGCACATCAACTTCTTCCAAATACCCATTTAAGAAAGCTGATTTTACATCCATTTGATAAACCATCCATTTATTTTGAGTTGCAATAGCTAGTACCATTCTAATAGTATCTAGTCTAGCTACGGGAGAAAAAGTTTCATTATAATCAACTCCATATTCTTGTGCAAACCCTTTAGCTACTAATTTTGCCTTATATTTATCAACTTCTCCATTTTCCTTATACTTAGTTTTATAAACCCATTTTACACCTATGCATTCTTTATTCTTAGGAAAATCAACTAGTTCCCATGTATCATTTTTATCAATAGATTTCATTTCTTCATTTATTGCATTAATCCATTGTTTTTCCTTGATTGCATCTTCAAAATATATAGGATCTTGATAAAATAAAGAAAAGTTTGATTGTAAATCAATTTTTTCTCCTTGTTCATAAATCACTTGCAAAATTTAGTTTTATTTTTCTTAATCCTTAATCTCAATGATACAAGTGTAGCATTAAAGTCATTTCTTACTTGTGGACTTGAAGATTCTCCTTGCCCATCTTCCATTTGTGTGTTATCTCCATGTGTACTTCTTGAAGGAGGCCCCGCTTGCTCATTTGTTTGATCTACTTGATTCTCTTGGCCTTTTCCTTCTTGGTCATCATATAGTATTGGAGTTGTGCCTATAACTATCATGTCTATATTGCCATCCCAAGATTCTTCTTCTTTGAACACAACATCTCCACTTATAATAACTTTTTTGGTTATAGGATTAAACAACTTATATGGCTTAGATTGTTCATCATAACCAATAAAAATACATTTTTCACTCTTATCATCCAATTTACCCCTTGTTTCATTAGGAATGCGTACATATGCAATACAACCAAATACTCTAAAATGGAAAACGCAATGATGCTTACCACTCCATGTTTCTTATGGAATCTTGTCTCTTACAATCTTTGTTGGACTCCTATTCAAGATATAAACAACACAAGGTACTACTTTAGCGCAATATTCATTTGGTAGATTCTTACCTTTCAACATGCTTCTTGCCATCTCCATTATTGTTTGATTCTTTCTTTCAGCAACACCATTCTACTGAGGTGTATAACTTGTAGTGAACTACTTTTTTATTCCATGATGCCTACAATAATCCAAAACTCATTTGACATGTATTCTCCCCCTCTATCTAACCTTAATATCTTAATGGATAGACCACTTTTTTTCTCAACAAATGCCTTGAACTCCTCAAACTTGCTAAATGTTTCAGATTTATATTTAAGAAAATAAACCCATGTCTTCCTACTAATTTCATCAATGAATGTTAGGAAATAAATGCTCCACCCTAATGATGGCACTTGCATACGACCGCATATATCAGTATGCACAATTTCTAAAGGTGCCCAAGCTTTATATGACATTTCTTTTGGAAAACTTTCCCTATGTTGCTTAGCTAAGATACAACTTTCACATGAACTAAATGATGCTTCAATGGGGGGTAAGCCTCTTACCATTTCTTTCTTTGCAATAAACTCAATCCCTTGAAATTTAAATAAGCATGCCTCAAATGCCATATCCATGATTGATCTTGACATGTTGCCTTGAAACTCACTCCATCTTCCTCCATCACTCCACCTTTCATGTGAAGTGGAAACATTTAATTGTTTTCCATTTCAACCTATGCAATGACCATGGCACTAGGAGAAATATCAAAAATAGTGCATATGTTATTTTTTGAAATAACTTTGTAACCTTTTTGTTTAAGTTGTCCCACACTTATAAGATTATGCTTTAAACTGGGTACAAAATACACATCAGGAATAGATTTCTTACCAAGATTTATCATCACAACAATTGTACCTTTTTTGCTTACTTCCACTATGTTATCATTTCCCAATTTTACTTTTGACTTTACTGAGGTATCCAAGCTTTCAAATATATGTTTATTTCTTGTCATATGATTGCTACAACCACTATCTAGAAACCAAATATCAGTTGAGCTCTCTTGAGCTACATGACATGTAATAAACAATGTCCCTGGACTACTTTGAGAAAAACTTGCATTTTGTTTGCCTACATTTGTTTTCTTTTTCTGACATTCATTTTCTAAGTGACCAAACCTCTTGCAATAATAGCATTGGATATTTGATTTGTCATACCTTTCTAATGCTTGATTTTTATTGTGCCCCCTTGAGCTTAAATTTTGATTTCTCCTTACTTCTTGATCAAACATCCTTTCTTCTCTTTGATAATTATTCTATCCTCTTCCTTGTCCTTTGAATCCTAGATTTCCTCTTCCTTTTCCTCTGCCAAATGTCATTTGTGTTTTGAATGCATTCTCCAATGAAGTGTTAGCATTCCTATTCAACCTATATTCATGGTTTTGTAATGACCCAAACAACTCATCTATAGATAAATTTGGCAAATCCTTAGATTCCTCAATTGCCACAACAATATTATCAAATTGAATAGGCAAGCTTCTTAAGATCTTTTCTATAATTTTTTGATATATTAGCTCATCACCATTCAACCTTATTTGATTAACCACATTCATAACTTGAATTGAAGATTGATCTACCGACTCAAAATATTTCATTTGGAGGTTTTCAAAATCTCTACTTAATGACTACAATTTAGATACTTTTACCTTTCTTATACCTTGATACGTTGTTTCAAGAATCTCCCATGCATGCTTGGCTCTTGTAGCTCCATTAATCCTTGCAAGAACACTATCATCCAAACCTTGTTGAATAACTTGAAAAGCCTCTATATTATTTTTTCTATTTTCCTTGAGTTCATCCTTTTGATCCATGAAATATTGTTTTCATTCTAAATCCCCAATGATCATAATTCTTACTAGAAAATATTGGAATCATAAACTGATTGATGCTTGATGCCATACTTTAAAAAATAATTAAATCTTTTAAAATACTTGAATTCCTAAGTATGGCAAGCGAATCAATAAGATTATCTCAAAAAAAAAAGATCTCTAGCTCCTTTCAAAATTAATGACTTAAGATAAAATATAGCTCAGAAGCACACAATAAAAATCATAGAGGTCCCCCAGCTTCACAAATAAAATGCAATAACTTACTATTGGATTGATGTCATATGTCTGCCACAAAATATTGAGAATGATTCCATTAATAATTAACACCTCTTTGAACCCACAACATACCGTTCTTGTAGCATCAATCTCTTTTTTAGCTCCACAATCTACCTGGACTGTGACTCCAAAATCTACCTATGCTCTAATACCACTATGAAGTTGGGCAGAGACAGAGAAAACTGAAAACACAATAAGAAATCTTTATATTATTGCTTCTTTTCCTTATTTCCTTGTGTTTACATCCATTACAACTACCTCTATTTATATAGGTATGAGAAAGATCCAGAACCATGCACATGCATGGTAGGAAAGATCTAGAATATACAATAGTCGAAAATCGCATGTGACATGTGAAATAAACTAGCATTTATGAAGGTCGGTGGGAAGCTTCAATATTAATTTTGGTGGTTGAAGAATAATTTGGATTGTTAGTAGTGGTAGGAAGGTAGGAATTATGCATGCCAACATAGTTTCCATCCTTATCTTGGTATTAAGTTATTAACAAAAGGACATTAGAATACATGTGGGCTTGACATGGCTTAAACTTGACTCATCACTGTGGCAATCACTCTATCTAACTAGTGGACCATGAACCAACCTAGCTTTCCCACATTGAGATATAGACACACTTATGATCACTAATATGAACAATGAAACACTTATGGTCACTAATACAAACTATGAAAATATCATGTCTCTGAGATATAAGTTTCTCACAAGGGTTTGATCATAAGTGTTGAAGCATTTAATAAAAAAAATGATGGGGAGAAGATTTCATCTAAAAATTTCACACAAACTTTTCATGTCAAGACCACCATGGAATGCATTGCAACATTTGAAATTCCCTCTATGAATAAGGGATCAAATTACATCTTTGTGCAATTTAATAAGGTAGTATATGATTATAGTCCAAAGATGAAAAGTGGATTCAAAGCATCAATAGAGGAATCTTTGAAAATATTATTCACTATAGAAAAATTGAACACACATTTCCCCAAGACATAGGTGCTAGCATGTTATTTGAATTCTTAGCATACATAGAAAAATTCTAATGTCACTAATGCCACAACTCAAAAGAAAGTAGAAATAAAACCTAGAAAAAGAATGATTTCTCCTTTGATTCAAAGAAAAGTTCAAACGTAAATGTCCCCCCATCTTACTCTTCCTTGCTGCTTGTTACTTCTCTCTTTGTATTTCCCCAATTTTCCCAAATATCCCTTTGAGTTGAACAAGCATGTGGCAAAGAGGCTCCTTTTTTGTGGGGTAGTGGTCTATTGTCAAAACTTTTTAACTGGTCTTTATCTCTAATGGTTTCATTCAAGGTATAAATTCATTTTAATAATTTTATAAAGGATTTAAATTGTGATGAAATCTAGGTGGCAAAAAAAAACCAATTTATTTGGTTTATAAGAAGACTAGTAGTGACATCCTTCCCCTCCCTAGAAAATGCATCGACCCCAATGCTTGGTCAATATTCATAAACAGAATAAAAAAGAAAACAATAAATTTACTTGATATTACACAAACTTCCATTGTTGACCATAACACATGTAGTCATATTCAAGTCCAGAAACAATATTAAATTCTATCTAATTAACAAGGTCAATTTTTCATTTCTTGAAATGAAATATACTTTAATTTTAAATGTGTTCTAAAAATGTTAATGTAAAGAATTTTTCAAATACAATATTCTTACATGTTTTAAGTAACACAATCAAAAGAAAAATGTATTGACTTGAATCAATTATTTATTTCAAAAGTGTCCTTCTATGTAAGTGTGTAAATTCCATTATCACCCTATAGTTTACCAAGTTAGACTACCTATCTTTGACACCATCCCTGCTTTCTTATGATGTGTCATCCCCTCTGTTTCATTACAAGAACAACACCAAAATATCATCCCATTTTAAATCATAAACCAAATCAAATATCAAATGAGATATCAAATTAAATACTTCCTTATCTTAATGATTCTCAAAATTAAGAAATATAACACCTTCAAATCACTTGATATGATACACATACATATGCTCACTTATCATACCTTGAAATCAAGTGGTTAATACTTCGCTAGTAGATAATTCATATCCACTTCCTACCATAGTCATTCATATACATTCCCAATACCTTTAGCTTATTCACAATGTCAAAAGATCAAGGGAATAACATTTATTTACTCATCTTTAATCACATCTATATCATGTGTAACATAAACAATCATTCATTTGTACCATCTAACATGTGGTGTTCTCTAAGTTAGTATGTTCCCACATCAGTAGGTTACTGCCCACAAAAACATAATCAGGTAATGAAATCACATTACTTCTATTTCATCATTAATTGAATCATTTGGAAATATAATGACATTTGTATATAACATCATTGATATACCCATTTAATAGTTCATCA
This sequence comes from Cupressus sempervirens, assembly GCA_028749045.1. Lineage (NCBI taxonomy): Eukaryota > Viridiplantae > Streptophyta > Pinopsida > Cupressales > Cupressaceae > Cupressus > Cupressus sempervirens. Next base: position 549,781,944 of record CM053791.1, on the reverse strand, counting down.
TTGTAATGCATGAAAATTCTTGCAAAAATTTACATCTTAATCTATTTACATCATAATGCATCATTTAATTCGCACTTAATGGCATATTTAACCAATATTATAAGTGAAATTAATTCTAAAAAAGGCCATAGAGTCATGTATGTCAAAGCAACATTGCCCAAAATTTGTACATATAATTACATAACAAACTAGATTCAAACCACACACATATACAAAAGGTCTAACTCAACTACATAATAATTAACTCTATGTCAAACAACATATCGACTAGGAGTCCAAGTTGACAACTCAAGATGACCAAATCATCAGTCGACGTTCATTAACTAGGTTGACTGAGTCAAATGTTTGAACAATTTTTTGTTAAATAGGAGTCACACAAGGTGGATCATGGCATGTAAATAGCACCAATACAATATATTCTCAAAAATAGATCAAATAAGGATCTATACATACCCTCTTTTCATTCTCACAAGAAGACCATATCTCCATACACTTGTCACATAGGCCAAGAATCATAAAGAGCAAAAATATCAAGTCAAAGTCAAAAGTTGACTACATATAGTCAAATCAACTAGTAAATAAAGTTTTTTCCAATTAATTATGTAAATTTGTACTATTTTTGGACGTCCATGTTGAAATGATAGATACAATAATAATTACATTTTATAAGTCCATTATCGACCAAACTATTGAACACAACGTGTCATCTCATCACTATGTCATAAATGAATACACTCAAGAAGTTTACCTACACATTGAACTTAATTCCATCATATGATTACATCAAACAAAATCCCAAAGTTGTATACTTCAATGAGCATCATAGAAAATTTTGACCTTTACATTAGACATGGAACAGTAGGTACATCATACAAGTGCAATACCATCTATCATGTGATTTGTATAATTAAGTAAATCATTTAGGTTTCTCACTAATGCAACAAGTATAGTAGTGATTACTTTTATTCTAAATAACATTGTGACTAGGTTTGGATGCCCATAGAAGATTGTAACTAATAATGCTATGTGTTTTAGATCTAATGTATATATAAAAAATTTGTAAGAAATATAGTATTATAGAATACATGTCCTCTCTTTATCATTCTTAAGGGAATGGTCAAGCAGAATCAAGCAATAAAAGTATATTGAAAATTATCAAAAGGATTTTAGGAGAGAACGAGAAGGCCTAGGATTCAAAATTTCCATTAGCTCTATGGGCTGATAGTGTTACTATGAAAAAGGGCATTGGATGTGCTACTTTTGATTTAGTTTATGGCTTACAAGCTAGACTTCCACAGAATAATTTAAAGGAGATATATAAATTTGTTCAAATTTATGAAGATGATATCATTGATGAAATGCAACTTAGGATTGATGATATCCTACAATAGGAAGAAAAAAGAAGAGATTCTTCTATTCAAAATTCCAAGTTACAATCATAGATGAAGCATTTATATGACAAGAGGGCTATTGAGAGGAAATTTGAAATAGGTGATATGGTACTAATGTGGAATGCTAGGATGGAAGATAAAGGTAAGCATGGTAAGTTTGACCCCATCTAGCTTGGCCCATACAACATTTGTGATAAAAATGGTGAAGACTCATATTTTCTGAAGGATCTAATTGGAGATATTCTTGAATTTCCAATTCATGGACAATACTTGAAGAGATATTTCTCTTAGAGATATCTATTTTTCCGTGAGCAATAGTTTTAAGGTTTCCTATATCCTTGTATATTATATATATCTTTTTAAATCCCTATAAATACCTCTGTACAGTGTATTTTTCTATTCTTTCTATTGTTTTTTTTGTGTGCTCTCTAAAGAAGTTGTCATTATGTAACAAGTATGTGGTCAGTGCTACCATAGATTCTATATTCTTGCATAGACACAAGTTGTCTATTATATCGGTATAGAGTTACTAATGGTTTGATTTTGCACAATGAAAAGTTTTCTAAAAAGATATGTGTGAAAAATCATGTAGTCCTTTATGTTCTGCAAATTAGGATTTTTGCTCTTATCCTCATTTGAAATCTTGTGTTTACCCTAGTTGTGCTCTAATGTTGGTTGAAATTTATTAAATTCTCAAGGTTTGTCATCAAAATTGTTCCCAAAATGTCCTAAGTGTGTTGAAACCTTAGGTTTGTTTTGAATTTTCGAAAGGGTTTTCAAAATCTTGAGTTCTTTTACCTTTATAGTTTTACGGTGTTCTTGTTTCCCATAAGAGCATTGTGTTTTCTTTTCTCTATCTCTATTGTTATGTTTCACTATTCTTGCGTAAGGGTGTAGTGAAAAATTTGGCTTATAGGTATATGGTTGTGTATCATGTAATAGTGAAGCGGTGAGCTTTTGAGCTTTACGCCCTCATGTTTGACCTTTCACTAAAGGCATGTAAGAAGGTTTTCATACCTTTAGAAGTTTTTTTTTATGGTTTTATGGTGATTAGCTAGCTTGTATGAATGAAAGCCTTTGATTGAGGCATCTCTGGCTATATGTTATCCCTATCAGCATATGAGCGTAAGATGTCATAAAGTGGTTCTATTTTATTGCTTTATGGAGATACAAATAACAAGTTGTGTGGATGAGTAGAAAGGTAGATCGATTTGATTTATGCTTTTACATTTCATGCTTGTGTCATAAGGGCGTAAAGGTTCGTGATGGCGTAAAGGTTGTTTTTCAAAGAATATTGAATAAGGTTTACAAATCTATGCATAAAGGAAACTTGTAAGAGCATAATAGTATTTTTATTTCTTCTATGTGATTTCATTGTTTTGGCTTGCAGATAACGGTAACGGATGTCATAAAGGAATATTTGTCATGTCGGACCTAGTTAGTTGCCACTTAGACCCTGGAAAAGAGTAAATCAAATTGTGACACATCATATGTGTTAGGTGGGTCTAGCCCACATTGAGGAAAACTTAAATCATTCATTTTGTTTGTGCTTAAAATTGATGGTAGATTTTCTTTCTAAATTGTAATCTGGATCATTGATCTCTTAAATTGATTTTTTCCCTTACATGTTTACATTTGCAAGTACATTGTGAGAACATAAAAGTGTTTCATGTTATTCTCTATGGATACACGATTGGTTTTCTCGTATGAGCATAATTATGTCTTAAAAGGACAAGGTCATGCACTTAAGCATAGGGGTGTATAGGATAAACAATGGTGTGAAATGAATGCTTTTCATTGATAGGAGATGTTGTGAATCATAGACACATAAGGATAAGTTGAGAAGGTTTGAGTTTTTACAATAAGAGGGCCTCGTATGAGCGTAGAAAAAATTGCAAAGCCATACTCATAAGTGGTTAATTCTTCTACACTTGAAGATTTTTCAAGCATTATCAGATAAACATGAAGGTCTGATAGCTACCTTTCTATGGTTATGACAAGTATAGGATTTGGACCAGGCATAGAGGTAGAAGACTAAATTTTAAAAGAACTCAAAAAAGGTGTCATGCCAGTTGGATAAAAAGGAAAAATTCTCTGTAGCAAAGTAAAATAAAAGTAGAAAAGTACTTAAGGATCATATTATGTGGTTGACATTCTTTTTCTAACACTCTATAGGGATAATATCAAAGGCTTATGCATGCAAGATTTATTGAAGCTGGTAGATCGCATAGAGAAAACATAAAAGTTTTGATTGAATTTTTAAAATATTCTTCATTTCCAAGAGCTTGTATCTTCTATTTTGAAGTTTTTCAAAGTATCTATAGCATTTGCAATTTTTTGCACCAGTGTTGCAGAAGTTTGAGGTATAGAATTTCAGACGATAATGGTAGACATGGATGTTGAGGAAATCCCTACTAATGAAGTAGAAGTGGAAGAAGAAGAAGAAGATGTCGTGGAAGTAACTATAGAAGGAAAGAAGAAAAAGGGGATTGCCAAGGCTGAAAAGAAAACTAGGGTTAGGAAACCAAACAAACATGTAGAGGAATGGATGAAAATACTCCCCAGGTCATCCAATGTAGTTTTTGCTAATGACCATACTTTTAAAGACCATTTCTTCTTGTGTAGAGATGCAATTTTCCCCAACACTGATGGGTTTAATTTGTTTATGTACTTCTATCAGTACAGAACCAAAAATGTGCCCATATGTAACCCATGGAACAAGAATAAGGAAAAATTAATATTCATTGAAGTATTTCTTGATGTGGATTCGATGAAGCCTTTGATGAATTCATATAATCTAGTCACCAAATCATTTCATAGACATAATGCGAGCATTTTATGTACACTAGACATGACTTCTTTTATAGAAGCCTTTGTTTTGGAGGGGTAGATGGATGTGCCCATAGATACTGAGGACTTACAAGGAAAATTTAAAAGGAATAAAAATCATTATCTGAATAATGTGATGCTACCTCACATTCCCTACAATCTTAAGAAGGCAGGGCAAATACCAAGGAAGGTAGGAGATCACTTGCCATTGAGTAGATTCAAGAGCTATTTTAAGAATACTATGTATGGGTTACACAAACTCTTGGGAAGTGAAGGTGAAGAAGATTATGTATATGGCTCATTATTTTTTATGGCATGTGATATACAAGACCCTTTCCACAACAAGGAGTATGATTATGTAGGGTTAATTATTGAAAACATGCACCATTAGATCATGAGTGCCAATAAAGGAGAGATACGCAACTTCAAATTCCATCACTACTCATTGCTCATGCATCTGATCCTATACAAGAACATTGACTATATCAGTCAGGATTTCATTGATCAGACATTTGATGAATTTGGTGAGTTGCTTGTTCAATTGTGGACCCATATTTCGGATAACAATTTCATCATTCAAATGCTATTGTATTTTTCAATCAATTTAGTGCTGTGATTATGAGAATGGTAGATCATACCTTTTTTAGGGCTCCCTCCATTTTGAAAACATTACTTAGACCTTCCTTTTATTATGATAAAGTAAAACTGGATCATAATTGGGGTGATATATTTTTATTCAAGGAATGTACCCTAATGAGGGTTTATGCATGCCCTTAGCCACCTCATATACTACCTAAGTATTTTCCTCCTAGGTTAGCCATTGTGAATTCTTTTGGCAATTTTTATTGATGAACAAAAAATGATTCCTCCTTCCCTATATAAACCTACATTTGTGTGTAGATGTTTTATAGTAGGAGATTTTTTGATTGGAAAGAATGTTTATGAGGAGCTTAGTGAGTATTTAAGTCAGTATAAATTTGCCACTAGATGTTACAAAATGTATGACCTAGATAATTATGTGACAAATGAAGTTAAAGCTATTAGGGGTTATATTCTACCTCCTAGCAAACCCATCCTTGTAGAAGATTTAATTGCAAATATGGTGGCAATAGGGTAGTCTGAGGAGTTATTGGGTAAGTATTGTGAAATCAAAAAGGTAGAGGTTGCCCTGATGAGGACCAATCCAGACTTCAAAGGTTTTTACATAGAGGTCTCATATCCTAGAAATTTGAGGAAAATGGTAGAAAATTTTGATCATATCATGGCTTAGATACCAAATGAGCCTGTAGGAGAGGAGGTAACAATGAATCTAGAATCCCCTGAGCTAGATGTTCAACTAGAGATTTATTTTGAGGAGGAGGAGCATCCTTCATCATCTACATGGGTAGCTAAAGCAAATTAAAGACAAAAAACTATGCACATCCCATAGAAGGTAGTGAACAGAGCCTTGCAAGTTATACTAGGTAATGATTAGTATTTTGTTGACATTAGTTAAAATTATTTACATTAGAGGGAAATAGAGGTAGGTAGAGCCTCTATTGATGTTCAAATTGTAGCTTCTAAGTTGGATGATAGACTTATCCAATCTGAGAAATTAATGGAAGATGATGATTTCATTAAATCATCAGAATTTTAAAAGTTTTTTTTTAATATAAAGTTAAGTAGAATGAGCTTGCATTGAGCCTTATGCTAGGAGATCTTGAGAAAAACAAAGAACTAGTAGACAAACTATTGGCATATGATCCAAACAGTGAGACAATGACCCCTACAGAAGCCAGGGAGTTAGTACAGAGAAGTGGCATGATTTTAATGCTAGGTTGGGATATTGAAAGGGCATTTGTACTTGACTAGATCAGAAGGAAAGACAAGGTAATTAGTTGGGCTGCTAACAATGATGGTTTGTAAAGAGGGTTAGGTTTTAATAGAGATACAAAGACCCTAGCTATCTTGAACATTACCCCTAGTACTAATACACCAAGAATGATGACTGTGGAAGAAACTACTTAAGGTAATATGATTACCTAGACTTTAGATACTACCATAGGCAAAGAAGTCTCTAGCATGATTAAACACTTTGCATTCATGAATGAAGCAAAGATGGAACAAATTGAGGATAGACTTCTTGCGACCTATAATGAATGCTTGGATACAAGAAAATTATATGAGGAAGAGCTTAAAACAAGCTATGTGTAGAAACTAAGGATAGAAGAGTTAGAGGGTAAGGTTTAGAGCTTAGAGGAGGAAATTGTATCTCTGCAAGACCAACTCAAAACTGTAATAGAGGCAGAACCTACACAAAGGAGTGTGGAAGAAATTAGGCACACTATTAAGGTGGAGATTCAAATAGAAGATATACCGATAGGGGTAACAGTGCAAGCACCAGTGATCAATGTGGAGGGTGAAATTCCTAAATCTGATGGTGCACTAAAAAGAGGTGTAATGCAAGGCATTTTAGATCATAGGATAAGAATCTTGAAGAGAATTTCTCAAGATGCATATAATGCATTCACCAATTTAAAAAATACTAAGCAGGTATGCAATGAGGTAACAGCTTGGCTAGATCCAATTTTCTAGTAGTGGGGGCCATATATGTAGTTTTTTGATAGATTGATGCCTCTATTGGCCAAAAAACTAGACCTTCCTGATAAGATCTTTATAGTTAAAAAAGTTATGGATATAGTAAAGGATTTTCTACAATTCTTTACAGGGAAATTAGTTGCTATTTACAATAAGATAAAAGTATTGATTAATGGTTTTTATTCTTTAATCCTTTCTATTCTTAATTTTGATAATCAAATAAAAGATTGGAATGAATGGTCTAGCTTTTTTGACCATATTATAAGTCTACCATAGGTGACATCAATTTTTGAAGGTAATACTAATGAGTTTGAATTTAAATTTGAAACTGAAATGAATAGATTTATAACAAAGGGGAAGGCAGTCACAAATGCCAGATGGTAGAAGTTTGTTGGTGAGTTAGTTACAATCAAAACATGTGAATGGCCAACTAAAAGAGAAGTTATTGTTTGGGAGGCAATCATAGAAATTGAGGCTTTTCCAATAGGGGGAAGTTGAAGATAAAGAATCAAATTGAACAAAAGGAAAAATTGAAGATTTAATGCTTCCAGTTGTCATGTTTTGTAACTATTTTTGTTGTTTCGCTTAGTGTTAAGAATGCAAAGATATTTTGTAAAAGTTTTGTTGCATCTTTGTATTCCCTTTTTTTAAGGACGCTTGTCAGTCATAATTTGGCCTTTTCTTTTTTCAACTCATGCCTGTATAAATTAGTTTTCAAGGAATTATGATGGTTTGAAAAACTTTTGAAATTTCTTTTTTTGTGTAAGAAAAGTATAGTAGGTCCATTTTGTTTTGTAATGGTTTTTAGAGTTTATTTTCAAATCTACTTTGTAATGTTAATACATAAATGACAGAATCAATAAGGTATTCAAGGTTCTCATTGAGTTTCTATTGGTCATTTTATCAATATTTAAAAAGATAATACAAGATGGTACTTACACTACATCTATGTTATCTATTTTTGTTTCCATTTTATGAGTTTTCTTACTTTTAGATCAGACAAATAAGGTTTAATTGATTGAATGCAATCTGGGTAGGTTGTATACTAGTATTATTGTTCCTTTTAATTGAAGGAATTAAGGAAGTGCTTCAATAAATTAGTAGAGCTTTTGAGCTTATGAAAGGGATATTTCATAAGAATGGGAATAGGTGGTTACAGTTGGTAAATTCATTTACAATTTATTTGAACTATATCCCCTGCTAATAGTTGACTTTCTATAACAATGGATAGGGCCCTGGTCATATAAATTAGAAGTAAATGAGGGTAAACTCTACCACTACATCTCCAATTTACATTCAAATCTAAATCAATCAAAATATTGTATTAGATGCATAAGGATGGTCATCATCTAATTGTAAAATATCATGAAGTATTGTTAGCTGCTAAAAGTTCATGATTATTTTGAATATATCAAAGAAATTGAAGTAGATCTTCTATTTTAGGGATTAAGGGCAAGAGTCAAGAAAGTAATTAAAATCCCTAAGGTTTTCCCACCTTGGTTTTGTAGAGCCAGAAGTGTAGGAGGCATTGTGCTTAATGTTGTTGGCCCAAGGACACTATTTATTATGCTAAATATGAGCATTTTCTTCCTCTAGGTATAATAAATTTTTTTGTTTATTGTTATTAATAATGACTGTGAAATTAGGAGCCAAAATGTACTAAACCACTCAGATGTCGCTTAGATTCTATTGACCACATTGAATGGAAATGTCCCCAAGGGTTTGTAAACACTATCATGTTATTACCTTTGATTGAGCATATCTCTGAGCTTGTGTGAGGTATTGATGAGTTGTCAGGTGCTATAGGATCTCATTGTCTAGGCCTATGAAAACCTATCTCTTTTTTAAGAGATTCAACTTTGTTTGGGATTGGCATCCCTTTCTTGCTTAATGCAAAAATTTGTAGTGTTGCTTATTTCAAATGATTTGAAAGGTTGCGTATATTTAAAATTGTTTGTCCTAGGATCAAATTCTCTTCTTTGCTAGCTCTAGTTGGTTAGGTTTAGGCTTGGGCCAACCTCATTTCAGTCACAATATCACTCGTACCCTATTGACGAAACTAAAAATAAGCACCCCTAAGGGTCTCTAAGAACCATTGGGTTGCAATCTTTGAGCAAGCATATCTATGAGATTGTGCAGGGTATTGAAAAACTATTAGGTGCTACGTGATCACATTTTCTAGGCCTATAAAAATCTATCTTAGTTTCAAGAGATTCTATTTTTTTGGATTTGGCATCACTTTCTCGCCTAATGGCAAAAGTTGCCATGTTAGTTTAAATGAGCAAGGTTGTGTATATTTCAAACTGTTGGTCCTAGGACCAAATCATCTACTTCATTAGCTCTAGTTAGCTAGGTTTAGGCTAGGGCCAACCTCATTTCAACCACATCATCCCTCAGATGCTATTGATCACATTCAATGGAAGCGTCCCTAAGGGTCTGTAAGTACCATCTAGTTGTGATATTTGAACAAGAATGTCTTTGATCTTGTGTGAGGTATTGAAAAATTAGCAAGTGTTATAGGATTGCATTGTCAAGGCCTACAACAACCTATCTTATTTTTAAGATATTTGATTATTTTTGGATTTGGCATCCCTTTCTCACCTAATGCCAAAAGTGGTAGTGTTGCTTAGTTCAAATAAGCAATCTTGCATATATTTCAAACTGTTAGTCCTAAGATCAAATCATCTACTTTGCTAGCTCTGGTTGGCTAGGTTTAGGCTAGGGTGAATCTTATTCTGACCACAACATCCCTGGAATGCTATTGACCATACCGAATGGAAGAATCCTTAATGGTATCTAAGCACCATCGGGCTATGATCTTTGAGAGAACATATATTTGAGCTCATGTGAGGTATTAAAAAACTATTAGATGCTCCAAGATCATGTTTTCTATGCCTATAAAAACATATCTTAGTTTTAAGATATTTTATTTTGTTTGGATTTGGCATCTCTCCCACATAATGCCAAAAGTTGTAGTCTTGCTCAGTTCAAATGACAAAGGTTGTTTATATTTACAACTATTGGTTTTAGGATCAAATTGTCTGCTCCATTATCTCTAGTTGGTCAAGTTTAGGCTAGGGCCAAATTTTTTTTGCCGACAACATCCCTCAAATGGTATCGACCAGATTGGACAAAAGCATTCCTAAGGGTCTCTAAGCACCATCAAGATGTAATCTTTGAGAGATCATTACACTGATCTTGTGCAAGGTATTGAAAAACTATGAAGTGTTATAGGATTGTGTTACCTATGTCTACAACAATCTATCTTAGTTTTAAGAGATTAGACTTTGTTTGAATTTGGCATCCCTTTCTTGCCTAATGTTAAAAGTTACAATGTTGCTTAGTTTAAATGAGCAAGGTTGTGTATATTTAAAACTATTGGTCCAAGTATCAAATCATCTTCCCCATTAGCTCTAGTTCACTAGATTTATTCTAGGTCTAAAATTGTTTAAGCCACAATTCCCTTAGTTAGTATCGATCACACTAAACAGAAGCGTCCCTTAGGGTCTCTAAGCACTATCGAGTTTTGATCTTTGACACAAATACAAAAACCATACTAGTGTTATTGTTCATGTCTTATTACATAAAAATAAGTGACATATGAGTTTTATTACATGTTATAATGAATTTGATAAATATGTTACATTTTTTCTACAATAATGAATGTTCATGTGTTTGATTAATTGGAAGAAAGTAAGATGCAATACAAGTTTGTATGCACACACCAAACAAGTTGGATTGAAATTCAAGATTAATGTATATCAAAATGAAATATGTTTTTTCTTATCGGTACAATACAAAAGTTGAAAATATATAAATGTCAAATGTGCACAATACAGATCTTGAATGTATACAATACAAAAATTTAATATATGTCAATGTCCTACAATGACCACAACTATATATATATATATATATATATATATATATATATATATATATATATATATATATATATATATATATATATATATATATATATGACTCTATTGGATAAACAAAATTGAGCCTCTTTGATGAAATCCATGACTTGTCAAGTGTCTGTGAAAGAAAAATTAAAGTGCTATACAAAATATATTATCTATTTATATGGGTAAAAGTACCAAGTTGTGTCACCTTTTAGGTTGACTTATTAGAATGACTAAATTTGAGTATTTCTATCTAAAATTTAATTTTTAACATATGATCTAGATAAATTCATTCTAGCTAAGTTATATATGGTCTATTAAGTGCATGTCTTATACTGGTTTGTATCCAATTACTAAAGAAATAAAATTATAGAAAAGTGATGTTTCAATAACTCTTACTATTTTTTATGATTTTTTTTAAATAACATATAAACATCATTTTGTAGAGCTCATAGTCAAGAATATTCTCATGTAGATTTTATAATGTTTGAATTAGATATGGTACATTGTAATTAAAAAATTCTACAACCATGTATTTTAACACTGAGAAAGAAAAACATATTAAATCATATCAAAAAAATCTAAAAAATTATATGAAGTTGTAGAGGAGAGAGTCCTCTTCTAGAATGTATAACTTTTCTCCCATTTAGAATAGATTTGTTTTGAAAAATGTGGTGTGAGATGAAAACTATTAATTTCAGGTGAGTTGAAATTTCAGTCCGTATAAAATAGAAAATATAGGTCTAAAGTTGATTTGCATTTTTGAATGTTCTAGATATATATATTAGCTATAATATAGCCTAAAATCAAAAGGAAATAAGTTTATTTCCATATAATTTTGTAGTGGGAACTAGTCTCCTAATTTTCAATATTTTTTAGCACTTAAACAATTATCTATAAAAATTAGGAAAATATATCAATTCTTATTCCAAATAATTATTAAAAATTATAATCCTAAAACCCATTCATTTCTACACATTCTATTAGTTTATTTCATTTCCAGACTCAAAATAATAATACTAATTTTATGTCATTGAAGGTGAACAGTTATACTTTTGTTACCCTTTTCCTTTATAAAAGGGTGACATAGGTTTGTGCTTTTACCCATAACTAATATCAAAATAACAAAATAATTGATTCTAAATTGTGGTTAGTTGATTTTTCTATTACCTCACCCCTTATTTCCACACTTGGACTAATTTATAACAATAATGGGCTCCTTCATGGATGGGTAGGACTCCTAACAAAATGATGAGGTAGAGTGATGATGGGAGACACAACTAGCAATGAATCATTGCTCATGGGAGACACAACCAATGATGAAATGGTGCTTGTATGTGGCATAAACTATATGGTAAGTGATAAAATATTAGATTTTTAGACATAACTATTAGGGATTTCTAAATAGAGTGAAAAAAAAACACTTACCACAATGTAAGCTAGATCTCCCATGCTAGAAAGAGGCATGATCATTGATGAATCACCACAGGTATGAAGCACAACCTATATGGTAAGCAATAAAATGTTAGAATTGTAGAGTGGCATTGAGGATTCCAAAAAGAGATTCCCTTTAACCCAAGTACAATTTATGCAAGAAAAGCTCATTGCCTAAACATGCAATTTGAACTACAAGAAGAGCTTACTACTCAAACAAGTAATTTACTATTATCTTCTTCTTTCCTTTGTTCTTTCCTCTATCTTGTCAACTTATAGATCAATCACTGTTAGACATTGTAGACCAGATCAAGAACCTTAGATCCAAATACCAAACCTCAGATCAGTCAAAAAAACCTTAGCAATGAAATTTCCTTCACTTCTACACTGCTCTATTCAACTTCACATTCCACACTCTCTGCTACTTTTTGAACATTCACAATTTGCATCTTATTGTCCTATGATAAAGACAAATGTCGTTCCTTTATACTGAGTCCATAATACAATTCCTTGAGTTAGCTTTTAGTCCTTCTCAATTAATTACCATAAGACCTCACTAAAACATGTTACACTTAGCGATAACCTCAATCTTCCGCCTTGCAACTTGAATAACTTTTTGTACAGACAATATTTTGACAAGAAATCTTAGGCACATCATCCTCAACATGTCTTCTTCATATCCTCAACATTGATATTTAAGATATCCACTTTGTTAAGAGATATAACAAGTTTACTAGAACATGCCTCTATAAACTCTATCTCAGAACAAAAATCACCAAAACTTTCATAAATTTTCTAGACTTATCCTTTCTTCTTTCTTCATAGATACTCCAAATTATCTCTCGTAACCTTGAGTTTTTATAATAATCAACTAACCATCTATACCAACTTGATCTCTCTATTGTTCTTGTATTAGATACCACACAATACATCAAACATGCTATGTTGACATTAGTGACAAACTCAGTAATGAATGTAACATATTATCATCAAACCAATATTCCAACACCAACATCATTTGGTTGAAACAATTGTTGGCAAGTATGGAGGAAGAAATCAATGATCTAATAGTTATCTTCTATGATAACACCAGTGCAATTAACATTTCCAAGAATCTCGTGATGCATACCAAGACTAAACACATTACAATAAAACATCATTTTCTAAGAAAACTAGTACAAGAAAAGGAGGTGAGATTGGAATATATGTATACAAAGGAAAAGTGTGTAGACATATTCACTAAGTCATAGCCCAGGGATGCAATTTTGTATCTTGGAGGTAAGCTAGTGATCATTCCCCTATTTGAAGCTCAGTAATCAAATTTTAGTGATGCATCAAATGAGCACTTTGAAGATTAGAAAAGTTGATACAATATTGTTAGAGAAGATTGCATACGAATCAGTACATAGCTACATGAAAAACACATTGATTGTTGTCTTTGGCATGAGATTTCAAAAAGGGATAGTTTTTTATCATATCAAAAAAAAATTGTATTAGTAAAGAAGGAGAGGTTTTTATCAGAGGAAGAAATTATAGTAAGAGAAAACAGAGAATCATTCCAAAGGAAGAGATTGATCTGTTAGCGGGAGTTCTTATTGATAGAGGGAGTTCTCATGGATGAGAATCAAAGTGAAACTAAGAATATTATCCTTACTTCTATTTTTCTCTAAAGCTTCATTGTACTATGACATGTTGTGTTGCCATCAATGCCAAAGAGGGAGATTGTTGAAAACAACTATGCAATTGTATGTTATCATTGATGTTACACAAAATGTCAAATCTTACAAGCAAGTCAATGATTGCTGACTCCTTATTTAAAATTAGCCTTTTATATGTGTACAAACATATTTATATACCTAAGTAAAATATATCTATACAAATGTATCTATATATGTACACACATAATTATACATCTATTTTTATTTTCATGTAATTATATGTATAGATATGTAAATATGTATATAGATAGAATACATATATACCTAAAATACAATATCAATTAAGTTCTTTTTTAATTTATTATATAATATAATTATGGAAATATAACTTTATATTAATAATTATTAGTTTTTCTCATTAAGATGTGAGACTAAATTTTTCTGCTCCTTGAAAACTGTCATGCATTTAAAAATCTATCTATAATATGTAAGCATACATAAACTTTGGAATTAAATTGATGTCAAATTTTAATATTCATTTTTCCTATTGACTATTAGTAATTTTAGGAGTAGTCATTTTATTTTTCTATCTAAAATATTAAAAAATATTAAGAAAAATGTAAGGTAACATTCTATGGTGTCTAGACTATGCTTTGACAATTGGATGTTTATATTGTCTATTTCTCTATTTGCTAAGACTTTAATATTGCCACATACCTACCAACATGTTTGACTGTCGCTTATAATTTTACAAGTCCTAATAATGATATTCATCAATTGTAAGTAATTAGGAAATGACTACAATAAAGTATAGGCTTTAGGTGCAAAGTACAATTTTTTTTCTTAAAATATTTTGGATGTTTTTAAAACATTTTCTTACCTTTTTTCTTAGAGGTCCCTTCTATAGCAAGAGGAACTCTTTCTTAACTAGACTAGGGTTTTTGTATTTGTTGTGACATTCTAAAGTATTTTTCATTCTATTTTCTTGCATTTTACTTCTTCAATTGCTTGTTCTCTACCTAAATCCATCCTTTGTGCTAATGAGGGATAATTTTCTTTATGTTCAGTGCCCATGCTTTCCAAGTTGAAATACATAACTAAGTTTTGGTGATTCTAACTACAATGAATATTTGTGGAGTAGAATCACAATTGGCTCCTTTTAGTATGTTCTATCCAAACTACAAGCATCACAACATTACAATCCAAATCTTGTAGTATGGATAAGGAAAGCTTTATGTCTCTTTAGTTTTATTCACCATGGAAGTGTTAGGATAAACCACAGACAGAAATAAAAAAACTACATGCAAATATAACCAATAACAGAAAAATAATAGAGCACACAGGAATGAACACAAGGCACCAAGATTTAACATGGTTCACCCAATCCATGGGCTACATCCACCAAACAGCAAGTCCGATCTTATTACAATCCAGTGATTACAACCTGATTACAATCCGTAATCCCTTACAGCTCAATACCGCCGCAAGAACCAATTTCGTATCACAACATTATGAAAAATACCCAACCCTAAGACCTTTTATACAAGTATTAAACTGCTTTAGGGTTATAACATGTCGGCCATATGTCGGCCATAATATGTCGGCTACTGCCCAAAAAAATCTATGTACAGTACTTTCCTGATCAGTCACCACAATCTAACAATCTCCCACTTGGGGACTGATCAGGCTCCACACTAAACAACAATCTCCCACTTGGAGACTGATCCTGTAGCAATACCACTACCACATGGGGCTCCCACTGGATCAAACCATCCTGGACTCTACTGTTCTTTTATTCATGTTTAGTCTAAAAGACCAACCGAAGCTGAAGAGGAGTTCAACTTCTCCCTTGTTACAACCTTTGTCAACATATCTGCTGGATTGTCATTGGTATGTATCTCCTCCAGCTTTAACTATCCATCCTCCAAAACTGACCGAATGAAATGGTACCGCAACTGTATGTGTTTGGTCTTAGAATGCAGAGCTGAATTCTTAACAAGATGAATGACACTCTGACTATCTGTGAACAAATAATTATCCTTTTGAGGATGTCCCAATTCTTCCAAGAAGAACTGAAGCCATATCATCTCTTTGGCTGCCTCTGTAGTAGCAACATACTCTGCCTCTGTAGTGGAGAGAGCATTAATCTTCTGTAACCTAGAAACCTAGCTCACGGCTGCCCCACCAACAGTAAAGACATAACCTGTAGTACTCCACCTAGTATCAATATCCCCAGCCAAATCTGAGTCAACATAGCCCTGTAAATCAGTAGTAGAGCCCCCAAAGTGTAAACTCTTATTGGATGTTCCTCTCAAATATCTGAGAATCCGCTTGACAACATTCCAATGCTCAAATCCTGGATGACTCATATACCTGCTAACGACTCCCACTGCATGTGCAATATCTGGCCTAGTGCATACCATAGCATACATCAAACTTCCTACAGCTGAAGCATAGGGTACCTTGGACATCTTATCCTCCTCTTCCTATGTCTTGGGACACACCTCCTTAGTCAATTTCAAATGACCAGGTAAAGGTGTGCTGACAGCTTTAGCATTCTCCATAGAGAAACGTTGCAACACCTTCTCAACATAATCAACTTGAGATAGCGTCAATGTTCTGTTCTTCCTATCTCTGCAAATCTTCATACCAAGGATTTGTTTTGCTGCCCCCAAATCCTTCATAGAAAATGCATGTGCTAATTAGCGTTTCAGCCCCTTAATATGATCCATGTTAGACCCAGCTACAAGCATATCATCAACATATAAACATAAAATAATGTAGCTATCATCATCCAACCTCTTAAAATAAACACAGTAATCTGAATGACACCTATTATATCCATGCTCATGCATAAAACTTTCAAATTTCAGATACCATTGCCGAGGTGCTTGCTTTAAGCCATATAAACTTTTCTGCAATTTGCACACTAAGTTCTCCTTACCTTTGACCTCAAAACCCTGTGGTTGAGCCATATATATTTCTTCATCCAAATCACCATGAAGAAAGGCTGTTTTAACATCTATATGCTCTAAATGCAAATCTTCAGTAGCCACAAGACATAAAACAGTATGAATAGAAGTCATTTTAACAACAAGAGAAAATATCTCATCAAAATCAATTCCCTTTTTCTATGCAAATCCTTTTACAACTAACCTGGCCTTAAATCTTTTCTTACCTCCTTCCTCTTCTTTCAACCTGTAAACCCATTTATTCTGTAAAGCCTTTTTACCTGCAGGCAACTTGCACAAATCCCATGTCTTATTTTTCAGCAAAGAGTCCATTTCATCTTTCATTGCAGACTCCCACTGAATCTTAGTATCCACCTACACAGCTTCATCATAACTTTCAGGTTCACCAGTATCAGTAAGTAAAATAGAATACAAAGAGGGAGAAAACCTTTGTGGAGGTCTAATTTGCCTTGTTGACCGTCTAACATTCACTGGTGTGTGTGGTATTTGTTGTTGCAGTTGTTGCACATCATGAGGAATGGCTGGAACATCAGCTTTTGGAGTATCATCCAGCACTACATAATCATCTTCTTTCTTCTCATGTTGTTGCAACAGATCTTTGTACAACACTTTTTCATTGAATATGACATCCCGGCTTCTTATAATTTTATGATTTTCAAAATCCCAAAGCCTATAACCAAATTCATTAATGCCATATCCAACAAAGACCCATTTCTTTGATTTAGCTTCTAGCTTGGTTCTATTTTTAGAGTCTATATGAGCAAAAGCTTCACAACCGAAGGTCTTGAGAAAAGAATAACTCACCTTCTTACCAGTCCATGCTTCCTCTGGAATACCACAACCCAAAGGAGTAGACGAACCTCTATTAATCAAATATACTACAGTATTGATAGCCTCCACCCACATGTGTAAGGGCAACCTAGCATGCAACCTCATGCTCCTTGCGCGCTCCATTATAGTCTTGTTCATGCGTTCAGCCACTCCATTTTCCTGTGGAGTCCTTGGAACAGTTTTTTTGTCTACGAATACCATTAGTGGAGAAATAATCTTCAAATTCATGACTACAATACTCACCACCATTATCAAATTTGAGACATTTTAATTTCTTACCAGTCTCATTTTCAACCAAGCATTTCCATTTCTTAAAAGTTTGAAATACATCATATTTTTGTCTAAGGAAATAAACCCATACTTTTCTAGTTGCATCATCAATAAATGTAACATAATAATGAGAGCCACCAAGGGAAGATACCTGGGCTGGTCCCCATACATCTGTATGCACAAGCTCTAATTTCTCCTTTTTGTTTTCCTTCCCTGTCTTTACAAAACTCACTCTCTTTTGTTTTCCATACACACAACTTTCACAGAAATCCATATTCACACATTTTAGACCTGGTAAAAATTTCCTTGAATGAAGTACTTTCATACCATTCTCACTCATGTGCCCAAGTCTATTGTGCCACAACGCTGTATCAGAATCTACAACAGCTATTTGTTCTTCCTGCTCAACTACAGTAATTGTTCCTGAATATTCATGTTTCTCTGAAACAATCAAAGTAGAAGGAACGATATGACCTGTACAAAGATATAAGGTGCCTACTTTCACACCTTTTGCTACTAAAAGGGAACCTTTTGAAACCTTCCAATTTTTATCATTAAAAGTAACTACACAACCCTCATCACCGAGTTGCCCTGCTGAAATTAAATTTCTACTTAGTTTTGGAACATGTCTTACCTCATGTAGTAGCCAATGATTCCCATTCTGCAACTTAATCTTAATTTTTCCCTTTCCAACAATCTGACAGGGTTCATTATCCCCCAAATAAATAAGCCCAAAATCCCCTTGGACATAATCAATGAAATAACCTCTATGAGGTGTAGCATGAAATGAAGCACCAGAATCTAAAACCCATGAATCATCAACACTCTCTAAAGATAGAAGCAAAGCATCCTCTTCGGATTTGTTACTTACCACATTTGCCTCCTTGTCTCCATCTGATTTATCTCCTTCATTTTTCTTTCGATTCCAGCAATCTTTCTTTTTGTGCCCTGGTTTCCCACAGTACCAGCAATCATTTGGTCCTCTCGATTGAGACCTCCTCCCCTTTGACTTTCCTCTTGATTTCCCACGATTTCTAGAGTTACTTTCTCTTTCAATCGTTCTGCCCCTGCTTTGTGCATTTAAAGCACTTCCTAATGTAGATCCACCTGAAGATTTTCTACGAGTTTCCTCACTTAAAATAACATCGATCACATCATCATATTTTAGGGTACTAGATCCAGGAACAGAATTACTCACCGCCATTACCAAGCCATTCCAGCTTTCAGGCAAAGAACAAAAAATCAAGAGAGCCCTAATTTCTTCATCAAAATTGATACCCACAGAAGATAATTGACTGGTAATAGTATTAAACTCATTTAAATGATCTGCAACAGATCCACCTTCTACCATTTTCATATTAAATAAACGCTTCATGAGAAATACCTTATTTGAAGCGGAGGGCTTTTCATACAATGTCGCTAGGGTTTTCATCAAATATTCTGTCGTCTTTGCTTTTGTAATATTAAATGCCACCAATGGTGCCAAGCATAACCGAATGCTTTTGAGTGCCTTTCTATCCAAAAGATCCCATTCAGCCTCTGACATAGTTCCCTGATTCTTGTCTTTTCCTTCCAACGGCTTGCATAAATCCTTCTGATATAAATAGTCTTCCATTTGCATCTTCCATAACTGGAAGTTCTGCCCATTAAACTTGTCAACCCTCAACTTACCCTCATCTGCCATCGCTCCCGCTCAACTGTGAGACTCCCACTTAATCGTGAGACTTTCCTGCAGAGGATATCTGAAAGACAACCTTGCTCTGATACCACTTGTTAGGATAAACCACGGATAGAAATAAAAAAACTACATGCAAATATAACCAATAACAGAAAAATAATAGAACACACAGGAATGAACACAAGGCACCAATATTTAACGTGGTTCACCCAATCCCTGGGCTACATCCACCAAATAGCAAGTCCGATCTTATTAAAATCCAGTGATTACAACCTGATTACAATCCGTAATCCCTTACAGCTCAATACCGCCGCAAGAACCAATTTCGTATCACAACATTATGAAAAATACCCAACCCTAAGCCCTTTTATACAAGTATTAAACCTCTTTAGGGTTATAACATGTCGACCATATGTCGGCCACAATATGTCGGCTACTGCCCAAAAAAAAAAAATTTGACCCCACTATTTATGAAGTATGTACAGTACTTTCCTGATCAGTCACCACAATCTAACAGGAAGGACTTTGATTTAGGATTTCTATTTATCTTGATTGTTTTAATTAGTATGATTTGTGTATTATTTTTATTATTGAGATACATGTTGATAGTGGAATCTAATAAGCTTTATATTGGGTGGCCTTAGGGTGGCCTTACTAGTACTTTATGTAAGGAAAGCAAGGAAAAGTACTATTGTCATACTTTTTGCATTTCATATATTAACTCATCATTAAAACTTATTTTTTATTGAATTTTGATAAGTACATAATTTAGAATTTTTAGAAATAATATAAATCTGATTAATTTTTTTATCATAATGAAATTCATTGTTTGTGGGACATTTAATAATTTAATTTTATTCATGTTACTTGACTAAGCCATAAATTTTGTACCTAAATGATGGGAAATATAGATGAAAATAGTGTTATCTTGAGAAATTCAAAGAACTTGTTAATGATTGTGTACCTTTCCTCAAAAGCATTGCATGAAAGTCAAGTTCTTTTTTCATTTCAGTACTACTAAATACTTTTATTTGGAATGAAATTGGTTTGTGTTTTTTCAATTGATTTATATTCATTGTTATCTAGATTATTCGTAAAACAAATGTTGAGGTTAGAATTTAAAAAATAGTTGGAATTCTCTAATTGGATCTTATGTAGTTATTTAATGTTTTTACCTTAATGTTAATAAAGTGAAGTCTGAGTAAAATTGCTAGTAAAATTGAAATGAATCTATAGATGAACACATAGTTCTTCCCACCCTTTTAATTTGTTATGATATAGATTATGGATAGCTCGTACAATAATTGAGTTCTATTTTTAATATTTATAGCTCTTAAAAATAGTATATTTATCTTTATATAAAATTTATATAAATTATATTATAAGGTATATTCTCTATGTTTATTCTATATTTATAGAAGAAGAATGTGGTAAAAATGATTTAATATAAATATTTTGAAAATATATGTATTAAGATAGAATTACAATATAGATTTACAATAAAATTATAAATATCTAGGTTAATTTAGTTAGTAAAATTAAATTGTACAAATAAATATTGATGTTTTCTAATTTATTAAAATTAAATCACAAATAAAAAAATTAATATTTTAAAAGATTGTTCAAAGATAAATTTAGATGTCTCAATGACTTATAACTTTCTATTATTTTTCCTCATCTTTTCAATTTTAATATTCTCAAAATTTAATATCAAAAGTTCAAATTGATGCATACTTTTTATTATAGTAGCTTACTTGACAATTCTCCTATATTATAAAGCACCATGCTACATTAGCATACTTTTTGTCCAAAACTCTTCAATTCCCCTAGACACATTTTTTTATATATTTCTTATATCCAAAGATTGTTAAATATTTTGTCAACATATGTTATCACAACTATTAAAAGACACTCAAATATATCATAAACATTCCTTTTCTAACATGTATTTTGAAGAAGTTTTTGCAAGTTAAATTTTTTAGTATTAAATTTTCATGCATGTATATTATTATTAAATAAAATATTTAAGAATATATAAAAAAACAAATTAGAAAATCTTAAAATGATGCAATTTTTTATGTGTTAATGCTTATTTATATATTTTTTTAAAATAAAAATTTATGATGATGAATGTTATAATTTCACCTAAATAATAAATTTAAATTTAAATTTAAATTCAATTAAATATTCAATTCAAGTCAAAATATTTAAGTGATACATTAGATACACATTTTAAAATGTTAAATAAAAAAATAGTAATCTTCACTTTTCAAAGAATGAAGTAAATCGTTAAAATAAAGACAACATGCTAATTATTTCATGATAATTATTGTTTCAAAATTAATTATAACTTGTAAATAGTATATTACTTTTTTTGGCAAAATATTAGGTCTAAAGTTTATTAAAGTACATTTAGAATTTAAACTAAATAATCAATTCAAATCAAAATATTTAAGTAATGTCTTAGATACATCTAAAAACTACATTAAATGTTAAATAACTATATAGATATCTTAAATAAATCTATGTAAAGAAATGTCAATAGATATCCACTACAAAACAATTATAACATAATTTCCTACATCTAAAATAATTTATATTTCCTTTATTTTGATTTATTTAGTTTTTTTTATTAACATAAGCTTTTTATTTTAATTTCTTAAAAAATGCATGATTTATATATCCAAGTATTACAATTTAAATGGATATTTCATGTGTATTTATTAAATTGTTTTTAAAAGTATATTCTATTTATAATTAGATTCAAACTTTTGACATGTAGATGGTTGTCAAATTTAACTTAGAGGAATTAAAGTTAACATTAACATGCTCACATCATCCCACTCCCCATTGCCATTGTAGAATGCGCATTAAAAAAATATTTATCTTAAATTTTCAAAGAGTAAAGTAGAATGTTAAAATACAAGTAACATGGTGATTATTTTTAGCAAAGCTTATCCGCTGGTCATTAATGTTTTAAATACCATTTTAATAGAGCAGTGCTTTTGAGCTTTGTTTAGGAATAATAGAGGAAAGTGGTCCCATGAATTTTTTAATTGAATCCACCTTAAAAAATCAGCTTCTAAAATAAATAAATCTAGTTGTCTCACAAATTTAAAAAATAAAGAAATTAATTCATTTTGATGGGATGTTCAAGAGCTTTTTTTTGATGAATAGTCCCTTCCTTATATTTAAAAAAAAATACAATGAAATTACATATTCACAAAAAAGGGACTAGGGGATACAAGATCACCCCACGAGTTCATACAGCCTCTAGATGAAAATCAGCTATTCATAAAAAAAAACTTTAGAAAACAACAAAGAACAAGGAAATCCTCATGTTGTCAGTGCAGTGCCAAAGGAGGAGGGAGGATCCCAATCATCAGAGCCCCACCCAAAAGTGGGGTGAGTAGATGGCTCAAGGGGAGCCCAACCATCATCAACAACAGCAACATTATCTTCATCTTACTCTCCCTCAGGCTTAGGAGGAGAAATGGCTAAGTCTAGCCAGGGAAGCACCCACTTGGCATCTGAGTGAGCAAAGGGCCAACCAATAGCAAGAGCAATAGGAGGAGCCATTGGGGATCACCTCAAACCAGACCTCTGAGGAGGTGAGGCTGAGGGGTGACAACCATCAGAACCTCTAGAAGCACGGTACTGACCAATAGCACCACTGCTAGTAGAGTGGTGCTACTGAGAGCAAGGCGTGTGCAAGTAGTGAGCAAAATTGCTATGTCCTCAATGGCAATTGTGAGGAGGGGTATAGTCACTAGAGGTCAAATTCAACAGAACATGAGCAACCGTACAAGGGGCATTTCTCCAATGAGCCAAAATATCCTGTAAGTGCATCATCTCCAAAACCACTTTATCCATCTATACTTGAATTTGCAACCTTAAATTATTATAAATACACGCTTTAGAGTACATAGCCACATTAATGTCCAAGTGTGTTGTGAGCATAAATGATTACATTGTGATCTTTCCAAATGGTAAATAAGATCTCCAATCTAAAAGCATGCCGTATCTAGGTGTATTTAAAGGGAATCAAAGTATTATCACCTAGAAGAACCATATGCCAAGAAAAAGGTTTTGGGTTGAAGGGGCAAAAGAGATCATGGATCCATTGCTAGTAACATTGAGCCTGTCTATAGAACCAAAAAATGTTCAAAAAGGACTCTTGTTGACCACAGAAAGGGCAACGAGGGTCAGGAACTCCTAGATGCTGCAGTTGGGAGCCCAAAGGCAAGCCTTGGAAAAAATTACACTAGGAAAAATGCACAATTTTGGGTTCATTAATGGTGTGACACATAGTGCAGAACCTATGACTCCAAGTGTGATGCGAGGATTACAAACGCCAATGTTGGTTGACCATATCAACCATTGGCACGTAAGGAACCAACCATGTGTAACCCAACCTAGGTTTATAGTTGGTTACCAAAGTGTTTGGATACCACTTCCAATCTTTCCACCAAGGGCGAGAAGAATGAATGCCCACTTTGTGTAACAAATGTGAAGGCACCATAGAAACTAGAAGATCAAAAGTCTACCAATCTAGATGAGTGAGCTAGAATTACACTCTCATGTCTTCCCATGACTATAAGGTCATAGTAACTCTAGGAAAAATATCTTTAGGGGTCCTTGTGCCACATTTTAAAAAATGCAGAGCACTAGCCCCATGTACCTTAACCAAGGGAAAACCTTGAATAGAAAATAAAGGTAACTGCTAGAGATTATGTTGGTTTAAGGAAAGCCCATCTTTGAATTCACTGCCAACACAAAAAAAGCTAGGGCTTAATTTCTTTCTAGGCTTTCCAAATACTCTTGGCAACAAAACTACCTTGAATTTGAATAGGTTTAGGGGTAACCAAAAGGGTTTGAAACCCAATCCCCTTCTAGGTTGGCCGATGAACCAAAAACCCTAAAGAAATGCAATGCCTTAATAAAATCTTCTATGCTCCATTGCCAAAAAGAGCTTGAATTACCCATTTGGCACATAAAGTAGTACCTTGCTTCTAGATGGACAGAAAGCCAAGGCCACCAAACTTAGGAAGATAGTAGAAATCCTAAGAGACTCTATGAAAGCCCTAGTAAGAAGCATCTAATGCCCAAATGAAGTCATGTAAAAGGCATTCAAGCTTAAGGTACGAAACCTTTGACAAAGCCCAATAGGAAGAATAATAAACATGGGTGGCAGGCAACACTTTGGAACAAATATGGAATTTTCCTGCTGGGGAAAGAGGTTTGGTGATCCAATACTACAACTTCTTTTCTATTCAGGTAAGAATCGCATTCTAGAGCTCAACAACTAAGGCTTGGAAGGTGAAGGGAATACCTAGAAAATGAAAAACTTCCCCATATTGAACTCATTTCCATTGGTATTGCTCGAGCCAAGTAGGATGAGGAAGGTAAGACTGCATGTAACAAAGGGTTTTGTGCTACTAAATGCTAGACCTTGAAGCAAGACAAAATGTGTCCAGACATTGCAAAGCAAAGGCAATATTCTCTTCATCCTCAATGAGAGTGAGGAAAGAGTCATCTACAAAATTACTATTTACAAGCTAATAAGGGGAATTCCTCAAACCCTTCTTTGGGAGATGGCATTTGGGAGAAAATACCCAAAAACCTTCTACTACCAATACATATAAAGAGGGCACCAATCGACAACCTTGGCAAATTGATTGATAAAGCCAAAACGCTTAAGACTGATGATCACTAATGGAAATGCAAGTAGAGCTATCTCCAGATAGCATTTGGACTGACTACGAAAAGGTAGGGCCAAACCCAAGAGCCTAAAGCATGGCCAAAATGAAAGGCCACTCAATCCTATCATAAGCTTTGGTAAAATCAATTTTGAGAAATATGGCCTATTGCTTGGAATGAGCTTATTCCATCCCTTCCCACATAGCAATTATATTGTCGAAGATGTAATGGGACTTGATACAACCCATTTGTTCAAGGTGAATGATTTGAGGAAGAAGATGATGGATTTTGAGTGAGAGAGCCTTCGCAATGATCTTATAGGAAACATTTAATAATGTGATAGGCCTCCAATTGTAGATGTCTTTAGGGTTGCCCACCTTAGTTATGAACTTAATATTCACTTTGTTAATAAGATTACCCAGAGAATAAAAATTGTATGCCTCAATATAAATCTTATGCAGGTCAAGACCAATCTCATCAGAAAATGCTTTGTAAAATTCACAAGGGAAGCTATCACAGCTAGGGGCCTTATCATTCGCCATGGAGAAGACAACTTTCTTGAGGTCCTCTAGAGTGAGCTTCTACTCACAAAACACATATTTTTTGGAGCAATTCTTTTAGGTGTGACAACCAAACAAGCCTGCTTTGTCCCTGGCCACAGAGGGACCTTGTGCTGTGAAAACTTTTTCATAGTGGTGAACAAAGGCTTGAAGAATACTAGGAAGCTCATAGAGAGTACGCTGACCCTCCCAAATGTGCTTGATCCCCACCATAGAATGATGTGCCATCAACACATTAAAGAATTCCTTGGAAGCTTGATCACTAACCTCCAACTAGTGAAGGTGGGCTTTGAGTTGAGCTCCTTGAGTAGTATAATTGTTTGCAACTTGTTTCTGATGGTGGAGTTTAACAAGCTAAACCTAGAGATCCATATCAAATAGATTCATGGCAAGAGCTTCAGTAGCTATACAAAGATCTTTGATAGTGGCCTCATAGGATCTCTTGCTGTATGTGGCCAATTACCTCCCATAAATGTGAAGAAACCTCACAATATGGGTGATGGCATCATTCCACCATTGAATCTACCCAAAGGATGAGTGGCACCTAGGTTCAAGGTTCCATGTTTGTAAAATATGGGCGGCAGTGGGCCAATGGAACAACACAGAAGTATTAAGGTAAAATTGACTTTTACAATTACAAGGAGGGGCAAAATGCTAGGCAATGGAGAAGTGGATGGGAAAATGGTCCAAAATAGTCATGTTAGGGAGTGGAGTGATAGGTAGTAGACTCATGTGAGAAAAAGAAAAAAAAGGACTGAGAAAAAATCATAGCATGGTCCAACCTTTTAAGGACCTTGTTAGCTCCCTCTCAAAAGTTGGACAATGTCTACTAGATAGACACCATCAGTCTGATGATGATGAACATTTGGATCAAAAAGACCCAACTTTTTTACCATGTAGAACCAGGTGTCTTGCTCACTAGTTGACCATTGGAAAGGAAATAGGCCCACTTTATCAATATCTAGCTCAACCATATTAAAATCCCCACAGAATAACAAGGTAGCAAGTGGCAAAGAATTAGCTAGCCACTTCCATAAGTGTGAGCATTCAATCACATCATTAGGGGCATAGATATTAACAATGCCAAAATAATGATTTTGAAAAGACAACAAAATCCAATCTACTCTCTACATGGGGTCAAGACCATGGGAAATAACAAAAGGAAAAATCCAAGGGGAGAGGAGAGTGACTACACCACCTCGACCAACTTCATGCTAAGAAGCAAAACTAACACCATTCGACTATATCACACGGTAAGTTGAGTTGAGAAGGAACCCAAAGACTTTAACTTCTTGCAAACATAGAACATCAATATTGCCAAGCCTACGGTTGGTGCCACGAATAGAATACTTTCTAGGGAGGTCTGTTAGCCCTTAGACATTCCACGAGAGAAAATTCATCATAAACCAGCTTGCATATTCTCCTCATCCTCAAGTGAGGAAAAACTATTATGCAAGAAAGTGGAGGGTTCAAACAAAGAGTCACCCAAAGTTATGGCTCTTTTCTTATTGCCTTCAAAGCTACTAGAGTGATGAGGAGATGAAGAAGAAATCATAGAAGTTGCTTGCGGTGCCTAAACCTAGGCAACTCATACCTCTAGCTTAGTTGTTCCCTACAATGTAGGGTTTGAAACGGGTGGTGGCACAACCATAGGAGCCTTTGCTACCGAGGGCACAAGAGGAGCCACACTGGAACTGGGGAGGCTAGGTTCTTGAGAAATAGGGTTTGGCTTACCAGTGCCTTTGCCTTTCTTGTAAACCATTGTCCACTCATCTTTTTGAACAGTCAGAGCTGGCTTGGGTTCTTGCACTAGAGAGCGACTGTGCTCAAGAAGAGGACAATCCTTGATCTTGTGACTTGTAGATTGATAGCAAAAATAAGTATTCAGGAGATTCAAGTAAAGAAACTTTTGAGAAAAGGTGGTAGCACCAATCTAAATTTCCATGGTCTCTTTAAGGTCCGTAGAAAGGTCGACCTCAACACAGACCCTCTGCTAAGGACGAGCATTAAAAAAAAATTCTAGTTCCATACAAATGAATTTGCCCATAGTTTGGGCAATTTTAGTGAGAAAAGACCAGCAAGGGATGGGCAACCTAGGGAACTCTACCAAAACTGGAACCCTAAGTTTGCGATCATTCGAGACGCAAAAGTCTCGAGACCATCTCTGGAAAACAAGCAAAGACGAGTGAGCTATTCATGGCCCACTACTAAAAATACTCTCAGCCTAGGAGGGGTTGCCAAAACAAAACAAGAAAAAACCCTTGGTGAGGTTTTAAATCCCTTCAAGGAAAATCCCTTGGGTGGACTAGGCCTTGGATACCCATTCATGCAACATGCTTTTAGATGAAATGCGACCCATTCTAGCCATTGGCAAGCAGATTCACAAGTAGAAATATTCAAAACCAAGTCGGAAGAGGAATTACCTCATGAAATACCTTGGGCACAAATTTGCGTGGGCGTTTGCTCAATGGGGCCATTTTTGCATGCAACAACAACTCCAATACCAGCAATAGCTACTAGATCGGAGAGGGTTGAGGCCATTATAAGCTAAAATAAATTTCCACACTAAATGTGGAATGATAGGTAGTAATGCAGAAAGGGCTCAAACTAAAACCATACAAACCCTAGTAGAGGTCATCATATGAGGGGGGGCGCATTCGTTGAAGAACTTTATGACAAATGCAAAAAAAATTATTTTATAGGAAAAGATTCTAAATAAATTTATATGTTATCATGGGGTCCCCTGCTCCACAAAGATAGAGCCCAAGCCCCTCTCATGGGACCCCTGCTTTATTGACACAATGTTTTATATAGAGTGAAACATATTATAAAATATTTAATTAATTTAGTAATAATTGTATCTATTTATATTATATTAATAAATATTTGTAGCAACTTTTGTTCACTTGTCTTTCTTATTTTTAATCAAATACAAGTGGAATAGGCATACATAAATTCTTAAAATTTTAGATTCTCTATTTGGGTGAACCAAATCAGAATTAGGAATAGGAATAAGTATTCCAATTTTGGTCAAAAATCAACCATTTGCTATAATACCTAAATAGGTGGAATTAGAATAATATGTTTTGTGCTCAACTTTTCATGTATTGTTTTGGTCTTTGTAATCTTCTTTTGCATCAAGCCAGAAATCTTTCATGGGCTTTTTCTTCGAGCCATGTGGACCCTTTCCTTCAGCACGTCAAAGTGATATTCATCCATAACATGCCTGCATTTTCATGATGATCTGAAAGATCCTCAGACCACACCTTGCAAAATAAAAATAGCAGATTTCCAAAATATGTTGTAAAATGCTTACAGATTTGCCAAAAGGACAGTTTTTCTTCGCAAGATTTCTATTCTACAATAACTAATCCAGAATACCCAGCCAAGATAAGATTTTTCAACCTTCAATAACAAAATAAAAGAAAAAAATAATCTTTACAATCAAATCCGTAATAGTTAAAATATCTCTAAATATAAGGTCGTCAAAATCAACATAGAATGTTCCTTGGATCTGATACCGAAGAAAAGTATGATCTCAAAATAGTTGTTTAGATCTCTTTTTAATGTGAATTGAAATACGAAATTTGTAATCCTATAATTTTTTTTGATGCGGTCTGTGCCATTTAATATCAATTAAAGTCAATGAATGTAGCTTATACTCTGACTCGGCTTCTCTGGATAAGGCCAATTTCAAGTATAGATGTAGGACTAAGGCAAACTATTATCTTCTTGACTAATTCCACTGGAAATAAATACATTTTGATCACCAAGAAACAGCTGTGTCCTTTATTGTCAATGAATTGTTCAAATATGTGAACGCTGATCAATTAAAAAGTATATCTGATGTAAGACTTACAACTCGACTTTGGACACCTACAACTTGACCGGGCAGCTCACGCGGAAAAGTATGTCATTGTATTTACAGAAATGACCTATAAATACACTATATAACAACCTCATCAAGTATCTGGAATGCAGTGGACTGCAACAACAGAAATGGCTGTTACCAGACCACGATATTGGGAAACAATGGTGTTTGTCATTGCTTTGGCGTTCTCCATGTTGACTTTAGCTGCAGCTGAAGATAATTATTTATCTTCCCCTCATTATTATTATAAATCTCCTCCACCTCCACTTCCATCTCCCTCACCTCCACCTCCATATTACTATAAGTCTCCACCTCCACCATCTCCGTCACCCACTCCACCATACTACTATAAATCTCCCCCACCACCATCTCCATCTCCTCCTCCTCCTTACTACTACAAATATCCTCCTCCACCATCTTCTTCACCTCCTCCAACATACTATTATAAATCTCCCCCGCCACCTTCCCCTTCTCCTCCTCCTCCCTATCACTACAAGTCCCCACCTCCTCCATCTCCCTCACCTCCACCACCATATTACTATAAGTCACCACCAACACCATCTCTATCTCCTCCTCCTCCCTATCACTACAAGTCCCCACCTCCACCATCTCCTTCACCCCCACCACCATACTACTATAAGTCCCCACCTCCACCATCTCCTTCTCCTCCTCCACCTTATTACTATAAATCTTCTCCACCACCATCTTCATCTCCTCCTCCTCCTTACCACTACAAGTCACCACCTCCGCCATCTCCCTCACCTCCTCCACCATATTACTATAAATCTCCACCACCTCCCTGTCCATCTCCTCCTCCACCATATTACTACAAGTCCCCTCCAACACCATCTCCTTCACCTCCGCCACCATACTATTATAAATTCCCACCACCTCCATCTCCATCTCCATCTCCTCCACCCCCATATTATTACAAGTCTCCACCTCCACCATCTCCATCTCCTCCCCAACCATATTATTACAAATCCCCACCACCACCATCTCCACTTCCACCTCCTCCATACTACTACAAATCTCCACCACCTCCATCCCCATCACCACCACCACCACCATACTTCTATAAGTTCCCACCACCTCCACCAACATATTGATGCATTCATTCAAAATCAATACTATGAGGTAAAACCCAAATATATTTTGCTGTTTTCTATAGTTACCTTGCATTTGTTTTTCTTCAAATCCTTCCAAATCTGCTATTCATTATTTCAACTCAACTCAACTCATGTTGAAATTTGGAAGCATGCGTTATAAAGGGCTAACATTCCATATTTTTCTTTGTTTCTCTGTGCGCAGATCTGCTGGAGTATGTAGTTCTTAATCTACTCAGCTATTATTTTCTCATCAGGAATATGACTATCATTCATTAAAGATTGAAAGCACCGTCAATATTTGCTCTGAAATAAGCAGAATCATGTAAAATCTGAGAACTGTAAAATTCTTGCTTCTAGGTAATAAAAGGGCAAGCCGTTGCCGTTACTTCTCTCTATCTCCCATGAAATTCCCAATGTCGTTTTCTTCCCTGCGTTGAAGGATGGACCGTTGGTTGACCAATTAGTTTATTACACTCAACAGATATAATAATATTATTGTTTTCCTTATTCAAACAATACTAATGTTTTTAGCTTTATTTCCTGCATAAATATGGAGTTATTTTTTTATGTATTAAAACGTTTCTTAAATATTTTAATCTTATTGCACTGTGCTTAATTATGTCAGTTAATAACCAATATTAGTCACTTCTAAATGTTTTAACACTTTTAATCTAAAGAAATGATTGGTAACGACAGACTAGGTCTAATTTACTAAGTCAATTTTTGATGTGGGAAGCAGTAGGCTTAATTACTTTGTCAAACTTTTGTCTGTTTAAGGAGTGCACTGCATTTGTTATTCAAATGAGTAATTGGTTCCATTTAACATCTATGGAATGTTTTTTTCTCATTTTCTAATGCATGCTGGAAAAAAATTCAATAATTCCATTTTAAATCTACTACTGAAACCAAAAAACTATATCATATCTATTTTTCCAATCTTGCATATGTTTAAGGAGTACCATGCATTTGATATTCAAATGAGAATTGGCTCTTATTTAACATATTGAATTCCATTTTAAATCTATTACTGAAACCAAAAAACTATATCATATCTATTTTTCCAATCTTGCATATGTTTAAGGAGTACCATGCATTTGATATTCAAATGAGAATTGGCTCTTATTTAACATCTATCGACTCAAATTTTCCCATTTTCTAAATAATGTTGAAAAAAATTAATAACTTTATTTCAAAATGCTAAAAAATATGCTTGCTTTGAGAAGATATTAAATTTGTAAGTGTATGAAATGGTCTACTCCACTGCAAACAACAAGATATTAGATTTAAATTTGTAAATGTATGAGATGGTCCAATCATGTGCATTTTTTATTTTTTTTTCAAAAATAGCTTGGTAAAAGGTTTAAATTATAGAGAAAAGATTCATAATATATTTTAGTTGTTATAATTTGGATTTTGTAATGAAAAGTCTATTCTAAAACATTTTTTTAAAAATATTATGATAAATATTTTCATAATTGATGAAAGGTATAGTTTTCAATATGACATTAAAGAGAAAAATATAATATGTCATTAATTAAAAAGTCAGTTGAAATATTAAGAAAGCATAATCATAAATTTTTTATTAAATTATTGAGAAATAAGACACAACTATTTAGTTTTCATGCATGAGGATTAAATCAGTTCTTGTATTGCTTCCTAGTCTATAAGAATACAATAGTTAATTTTTATGTTATTTTGCCTAGGGAAATTAATCAGTCCTAAGAGAAATGGTGAGATGCAAACTTAACATAGTTACTACTTTTGTGCCAAATTTAGACATCTTTGTCATAGGGCTGAGTTGAAGTTGACAACTATTAGAAAGATTAATACCATGCATGGGATTAACTATAACTTCCTATACACAAAGTTAGAAAAAACATACAA
Organism: Cupressus sempervirens; assembly: GCA_028749045.1. Classification (NCBI taxonomy): domain Eukaryota; kingdom Viridiplantae; phylum Streptophyta; class Pinopsida; order Cupressales; family Cupressaceae; genus Cupressus; species Cupressus sempervirens. The sequence goes on along the minus strand of CM053791.1, from coordinate 549,749,272 downwards.
AATAATTGTTAGAATCATAATAATAAAAAATATCACTATATTATTCTACCATCTATCTTAGTCCCAACCTTAAAGATGTTTACAAATTGGGTTTCCTAACACTTAGTTATTTGACCATCTTCTCTGGAGTACCTCTTTAAGGATCTTCTTGGATTGGGAAATCTTCTATCCAAGGTCAATATCACATGCATATATTATGTCATCAAAATATTCTGGCTATTATCTAATTGTCATCTAGCCATTCATACAGGGTTTTGCTAATCTCTCATGCTAGAGTGTTTCATATGAGGATCTAACCTCCTACACTAGTACTATGAGATTTGTTAGGATTAACCACATGAAATAAAAGATCTCACAAAAGAGAATACAAGACACCAAGATTTAACATGGTTCACCCAATTTGTTGGCTACATCCACAAACAACAAGTCCAATATTATTACTGTCCATTGATTACAATCCGCAATCACTTAAATCTCAATACTATTGCAAGAAGCTACAATATCACCATACATTATGAAATATCTAACCCTATGTCTTTTTCTACTTTCTTTTTACCACTTTCAAAATTATGACTAGAATATGTCACGCAATAGAAAAATAGTTGCTAATGCCATTACAATATAAGGTTATTTTTGGCTTCGGGGGCTCTATACCTAAAACCCCTATAGGGACATTGTCCCTTCACCCTACCATGTATTGTGATAGGAAGTGCACCTGGGGCACTATCCCTTGACCCTATCTTGGGGCATTTCCCCCAAAACCCCATAGAAAAAATCTGGGGAGAAACAACACCGAATAAACCTCTGACTCAGATTAGACTAAACATCACAACAAGATTTTATTTAACACTCATTTATCTATCCATACATGGTTGTGCTAATCTCTCACACTAGCATGATATCCATTCATATGAGGATCACAGTAACCTCTTGCACTAGCATTATGAGATTCCATCTATTGCTCATCTAGCCATCAATACAGGCTTGTACTAATCTCTCACACTAACATGATGACCCTTTATATGTAGATCACACTAACCACTTGCACTAAAACTATGCAATTAACTTTATCCCATCTTAGACATTCATATAGTGATGATCCCAAACTCTATGTTGGCATGTAGCTATTCATATAGAGACAAGTATAGTCTATTTAATGAAACTATGGGATTTGATAATTTTTTATCCATAAGGCTGTTAGAAATAGGGATTACTTGGTGGGGTGGGGGTTGAATCAGTAATCTACAAATTTTAGTTGTCAATTGGATATTATTTCTTACCTTAAACTGTACATTAAAAAGTAATAAAGTAATGCTGAACAATAACAATAACCATACACAAAGATAGCTCATAACACCATATTTTGTTAATTAGGAAAACCCTAGCCAAGGGAAAACCCCATTGGGGATGATACCCACTATATAATGTACTGATATATAAGTTCCTTGTTAGAGGATGGACCCTATTAGAAGTCAACAAGAAAATTCACTCTAATGAGTCCCTATTAGGAGACTTTGAATCCCTTTTAGGAGATTCCAACACTGTTAGGAGTTGTAGTACAATAGATGCAAGATGAGCCCACTGCTCAAACGTGCACTTCCAATTACAAGAAGAGCTCACTGCCCAAACAAGTAATCAGACTTCTAGAATATAGGTACTATAACTTATTCCTCAATTTATCTCTCATCTTCAGCTCAATCTTGGATCACAAAATAGCTTTAACAAAACTTCACATATATCTCTCTTAGAAAAGTTCACATACAATTACTCAACATCATAATTAACACATACAATCATCACTTCTCATTGCAAGATGTCCTTTGCATAAATACCATGCCTTTACAAAAATAGCTACTAGGTTGGCTAAGAACATAATACATTTTTCCAACTTAGACTAAACATCTAGGATGTCGGCCCTAATTGGACAAGTAATTATTTTGTAAAGAAAATAATTATTCCTTCAATTCTGCTGTCCTGTTTTGCTAAAACATGAATATCTATTTTTTGTAGAGTTTGTACTAACTTTAGAGGTTATAAACATCATCACCAATATTTATACTATCTCCATCTAACTTCAATAGTCATAATAGGAGATCAACAACAACTTATAAACAAAATAATACATTGATGTATACCAAATTCTATACTTAGACAATTTTCTGATTACCAAATGCTAAGTATCTTTAATTCTGAGGTTTCTTGAAGCATGTACATCATGTGTTTCCATAAATGAAAACAATTACATATCCTCATTAGCCAATTGTCAACAATCTTCCTCTTTGGCATTGATGGCAAAAAGAAAGGGAAATTTGGCTAAGTAAAAAAACATTAACAAAAATACATTCACACTACATCTGTTACAATTTGTCCATCCTTACATATGCTCCCCCTTACAATCTTTTTTACAATCTTTTTTTCCTATTATATATCTCCTCTTAAATGCACTTCTCCCCTTAAAAAATTTCCTATATACTTCTCCTCCTTTAACATCAATGAGAAAGGTCAAAATATTAAAATTTGTCCAAAATTATCCATCTATTGTCACAAATGCTAGCCTTCTACCTTAAGCTAGTAGAATCTTCATGAAATCATCAAAAATTTCCTTGAGATTATCCATACCTTTTGTCCATGTCTCCTTGGCTAATTCAACAAAGGTGAGAATTACACATAAAGCATATGATGCAATCTCAACTATATTCAAGTCTAAATACAAAATTTTAGAATAGGTATCTTTGGCCTTGACACATTCCTCCAACTATTTCTCAACAAAAGATATTTTTAAAGTAATAGACTATTTTAAATCTGATATTTTAGATAGAAATGATATTTGAATAGGTCTAGTTCCTTCAAATGTTCAAATTTAGGCTTCACAATCATGTTGTGATTGAAAAGTAATTGCATGTCCTTGTTCGTGTATTCACTCCCAATAGATTCAAATTTATAATTAAGATAAATTTGTACACCTTCCAAGTATACTACATTGTTTTGATTAATGGATAACATTGAGTTAGGGTTTCCTTCTAGGGGTTTCATGGAAACAACGTTCAACTTATGTCTGTCCTCGCTCTCAATATTGTGCACTACTGACATATCCATGATTCTATCAAATATGAAATTTTTCCAAATAAATTTTGAAAAAATGATAAAATACCTCTTTCTAAATATAGGGTTGGCTTTGAAATAGCCTTGACAAGTCACTTTGGACGTATTTGCAATGAAGTGAAAATCAATTTTGTACTTTATTTATTCCATCAACTTGAACTTGCATTAATTGCATACTTTACAAACACAAAAAAGTTGTTCATTAAATTTTATAATTAAATTACTGCTCAAGATCATCTAACCAATCTTTAGATGCCACCTAAAGTTTGCTATAGCCTCCTTTCATCATGAAAATGCTCCTAAAGACTTTACCTCATGAAATTCTTTGCAAAACATAGTTTTCATGTTTTGTTATAGTATTAATGCTTTCTATAATGCCAGTAACTCTTAATTCCATCATAACTTATTTAGACAAGCTCCAAATTGCAAGCGAGCTTATGTACCATCTAAACTTAATTGGATACACCTTTTCCCAACTTTGGTACCTCTAATTCAATCTCTAAATGAAGTTATCAAATTCTGGTGTTGTAAACAAGCTTAATTCAACTTAATTGAATCAAACTCAATAACTGACTTTGATCTTCCTATCTCATCATTATCTAGCTTTTCTTTTGAGATGTCCAATCCTTTTACACATTCCTCATTGAGTTCTTCTCAAAGTTTATTGCCTATGTTTCTTTGTTCCTAGTTGTCTTTGTTAGTTCTAGAGTTCCTTTCATAGTTCCTTTTGTCATTTCTGATGTTTTGTCCATCAGTCCTTATATTTTTGAAGTTTCTCTCATTCTTCCTTCTATTCTTGAAGTTTTTATCTATTTGGCAATACTTTTTTATATGTCCAAAGTTGTTACATAACTAACATATTAGTGCTTTACTTCTAGGATCCTACTGATCATTAGGTGTATGACAATTATGAGCAATGTGTCCAAAGTTGTTACACTTGTAACACATGATCTATCTTCTATCTTCATAAGGTCTTCCTTTTCTTTATGTCCTTTCATTAGATCTTATTCTATCAATAGGGTTACTATTTCTAGACATTCTACTATTCCTTTTGATCTGGAGAGTATTTTCATCAAAAATTGAAGTATCTCTCGATCACCCATACTTAGCACCATGTCAAAGTTCTTAAAATTCTAAATTTGACGCAACTTGAAATAGCGAAAAAGGGGTTTGCATGCAAAAGCTATGCCTAGTCAAAGTCATGACCAAATAGGCATATCAGGGGTTGACCAAAAATAGACATGAAATTCTGACCATCTCAAAAATGGTTTAAAATGGAATCAAGTCAAAGGTCTCATCACCACGATTCCAACACCATTTGTTTCATCAAAAATGGAGTTTGTATGTAGGAGTTATGGTCGGTCAAAGATGCCCAAGAAAAGGGTTGACTAGGAGACTGGCATGTTCGCATGATGATGTCAGCATGGAGATGTGGCAGCTTGAAATGACAATATGTGTCATGGTGATGTGGCAAGTACAGTCAACACATGATGTTAGCAGAGACATCATGGCAAAAAAATTGTTTAGAATGCCACATGGCATGTCGAATGGTGCCACATGGCATCTATGGGCAAGATGACATTATGCAGTGCCAGAATTCAATGTCAACAAGGAAAATGGGGTTGGTGGGGATCTAACCCTCGACCACCATCTGCTATGATGCTGATCAGTGGTCGTTGGGCCATTAACTTTCTTTAAACCCTATATGGTGCCGATCATATTTGAATCTTCACCGAAATAAGTGGTTTTAAGGTTACCAATGGGGTTGGAACCCCCTACCAGTGATCTGTATAAAACTATAACCACCAAGCACACTATTTAAGCACTCAAATGTATATGTGGCACGGGTTATATTTAACCTATAACAAACCTACCCCCCTTTTTAAAAAAATAGTTAATTTATTAGGTGGTTATTATTTTTAACCACAAATTTGATAAGGCCAAATGCCCTAAAATGACTAAGGGGTATTTTTGAATGAGATTAATTAAAAGGTCCTATTTTTATATTTTTTGGTTATGGCCTATTTTAGGAAAACTTTTATGTATAAAAGAGAGGGAGTGATTTTTCTTATAGGCCATTCTAGATGATTCCAGAGGGGACATTTCTCGTAACCATTCTAAGGGCATTTGAGAGAGGGTATTCTGAATGCATTTGCATCAGTCAAAAAAGCAGAATGTGAGTGTTTTCTCTAGACAAGCAGAATTCTTGTAGGAGAAATCAGGAGAATGCAAGGCTATGATGTTTTGTTCCTATAGTAATGCCTTTTCGAGCAACGTCTTCTCTACTCTTCAGTAACCAAACTTGCACCTTAAGAGCTTGTATGCAAGGTGGTTCGAGTCAAGATTTGTGTCAGGACTTTGTAGATAGACTACAACATGTTGTAATTAAATTTTGGAGCATCAATTATATATCAGTCACTTAGATGAGATAGACCTAGAGACATAGTCTGTTTAGACTGGATGAACTCCGAAATCAAATTGGTTCTTCTCTATTTCTTCTTTATATCTAGTGATATAAATTCTTTCTAGTTATGGTTATGTCATTTTCAACATTTGATGTCTTTTCAATTATACATTAGACATTAAGTATTTGTACAACTTGATGCAATTTTTCACTCAATATATAATTGCCTAGATCTTAAAATCAGATCAAAAGTGGTATCAGAGCTAGTTTGGCAAGTTGTATATGAAATGATTGCAGGTGTACTTTTCACAATGACATTAGAAAGGGAGGAATTAACTCCATCTGTGATGGAAATTATTCTCTCTATCATAGAGAAAGTTGAACTATTCATCCAAGACCATCAAGAAGAATATGAGAGTGTCTAGAAATTGGAAGAAGCTAATCACTAGCTCCGATTAGAGAATGCAAATCTTTGAAGGCTTCTAGAAGAGGCTTGCATGAGATGTTTCGAAGGGAGAATATTGGAAGAAGTCCTCTTTGTTCAAAGAGTGTTGGCATGTGGGGATTGAGTTCGTGATCAAAAGGAACTTCTTCATACTCTCCACTCACCCCAACTAGAAGTATGAATGCTTCATCAGCTATGAAGTCTTCACCACAGCAAGGATTCCCTTGTGGCCATGGAAAATGGGCTAATTATGGCTTGAAGAAGAATGCAAGCCATTGTTATTTTTGTGAACAAATGGAGTACCTAAGATAGTTCCAAGCCCCTACCAACCACAATGGTTGGATAGAGGTGTCTTCTGCATCAAAATAGGAGCATGAATCTAAACACCACTCTATTAGGAGCTTTGAGAAGTACACTAAGGGCATCAATAAGAAACTAATGTCCAAAATGGGGTATAGCAGCAAAGGCCTGGGAATCCATGAGCAAGGTATGACCCATTCTATTGAGGCAAAGCAAAGGCCTCAAAAGAAAGGATTGGGATATGAAGGAATCGACAAGAACTCTAAGGCCTTGTTGAAGGAAAATTCCTTGGATCATGTGGAAGCTGAGTCTTCTCTAAAGAAAAAGGTAAAGATGTATGAAAAGATCCAAAACTTCTATAACCATTGTTAGAGAAGTGGTCATTGGATCGAGAAGTGTTGGAAGTTGCACGTAGAACTCTGACACTCTCCTTAGTTCATTACAGAAGCTAGATAGGCCAAAGCAAACAAGGTAGGAGTCGAGGTGGTACTAACACCACCATGCAAGAGACCAAGCCACAAGAAATTCAAATACTTTCCACAACTCCTAAGGAAATCCTAGTGGAAGTACAATAGAGTAGTGAGAACCTCAAGAAAGGAGGTTCTTTTGAACAACTTTGCCAGAGTTGGGAACAATTTTTAGCAAACTAGTGATATCAGCTTTGCTCTCCAGAAGATGCACCTGATGTGATTCAGAGTTGTAGAGAATGGCTAGCTAATGTCTTAAAGTTCTTAGCTTTATGACTCAGTTAAAAATGGTCACTTGATGATTGATGTTTCTACAGGTCTTTATCATGACCTTGATGCACATGCAAACATTTGGAGCTTTTTAGTGATGCCTTTAGTCAGCCATTTCAAAGAACAAAGGTGAAGGAATGGTTCAACCTAAAGCTTTATTACCATTTCTTATGTAGTTTTCAAGAAAGAAGGAGCATCAAAAGTGACTAAGCTAGAATGTAGTCATGAACTACCATCGTAAGAAACATTGAGTGGTAGGTTTATCATGCTCAATTTTTCTTCTTTCTTTATGGTTTTTCAAGTTCCATTTGAACTACATTCCTTTCTTTAAAAGTCCTAGTGTGACTTGAGTATGACTCACCCTATGGAAAAATATGACATGAATGTTTTCATGATATTGTCAAAATGTAAGACCCTGAGTAGGTAGAATAGGTAGTATCGAGGCATAGGTGTATTTGACCAAGACCAAAGGCTAATTCAAGCATTGTAGTAGAGCTTCAAAAATGGCAATAGAATTGAGATCAGTGACAATGGAGTTAAAGTTTCTACTGTATACTCTTTTGGAGGACCAAAAGCATTTTCAGTGGGGAGGTTTGATCTAGAGAATATTTTCATCAAAAATTGAAGTACATCTCCCAATCACCCATAATGAGCACCATGTTAAAGTTCTTAGAATTCTGAATCTTATGCAACTCGAACGGGCAAAAAAGGAGTCTGTATGCTCAAGTTATGGCCGATTAACATTGGGTCAAACCCTCGACCAAAGGTTGTCAGAAAGGCAAAATTTGAAACTCTCCAAACATGGTCAAGGTCACACCAATTTGAAGGTCTCGTTGAGAGGTTTCTAGAAACATTTGTTTCATCAAAAATAGAGCTTGGACACAAAAATTATGCCTCGTCAAATTCATGGTCAAATAGGCATATCAAGGGTTGACCAAAAATAGGTTTAAAATTTTTTCCATCTCCAAATTGGTTGAAAATGACATCAAGTTGAAGGTCTCATTGCCATTATTCCAACGCCATTTGTTTCGTCGAAAGTGGAGTTTGTATGCAGGAGTTATGGTCAGTCAAAGATGCTTAGGAAAAGGGTTGACCAGGAGGCTAGCATGTTCATAAAATGATGTCAGCATGGAGATGTGGCATCTTGAAATGACATTACATGTCATGGTGATGTGGCAAGTACAGTCAACACATGATGTCAACAGTGACATTAGTGACTCAACAATAACATAGTGGCAAAAAAAATTATTTAGAATGCCATATGACATGTCAAATGGTGCCACATGTCATATATGTGGTAGGATGACATCATCTAGTGTCATAATTCCATTTTAGCAAGGAAAATGGGGTCGATGGGGATCGAACCCCCGACCACCATCTGCGAAGCTGCTGGCAAGTGGCTATTTGGCCATCGGCTTTCTTTATACCCTGTACGATGCCAATCATATTTGAACCTTACGTCATTGAAATCGATGGTTTAAAGGTCACTAGCAAGGCTAGAACCCCCGACCGATGACCTATATAAAACTATAACCGCCAATCACACAATTTAAGTGCTCAAATGTATATGTGGCATGGGTTATACTTAACCCATAATAATCTTGCTCCCCTCTATAAAAAAATAGTTAATTTGTTAGGTGGTTATTAGTTTTAACCACAAATTTTATAAGGCTAAATCCCCTAAAATCACTAAGGGGCATTTTTTAAGGGGATTAATTAAAATGCCCTATTTTTTATATTTTTTGGTTATGGCTTATTTTAGGTAACTTTTTATGTAAAAAAGAGCGGGGGGATTTTTCTTAGAGGCCATTCCAAAGGATTCTAGAGGGGACATTACCTAGAGCCATTCCAAGGGCATTTGAGAGAGTGCATTCTGAATGCATTTACTTTAGTCAGATGTCAAGAGTAATGTGAGTGTTTTCTCTAGACAAGCAAAATTCTTTTAGGAGAAATTAGGGGAATGCAAGGCTATGATGTTTTGTTCCTGTAGTAATGCCTTTTTGGGAAAAGTCTTCTCTACTCTTCAGTAACCAATCTTGCATCTATAGAGCTTGTATGCAAGGTAGTTCAATCAAGATTTGTGTCATGACTTTACGGATGGACTACAACATGTTGTAATTAAATTTTGGAGCATCAATTATATATCAGTCACTCAGTTGAGATAGACCCAGAGACATAGTCTGCTTAAACCTATGAAATCAAATTGGTTCTTCTCTCTTTCTTCTTTATATCTAGTGATATAAATTCTCTCTATTAATGGTTATGTCATTTTTAACACTTGATGTCTTTTCAATTATACAGTAGACATTAAGTAATTTTACACCTTGATACAATTTTTCACTCAGTATATAATTGCCTAGATTGTAAAATCAGATCACATTCTATCATTATCATACTTAGGTTTTCTACAATGAATTGATTTATGACCCATACCATGATAATTATGACAATAAAAGTCCTTAACATGATTAAATGGCTTATTTGTAAAATCTCTTTTCATAAGACCTATTACATTACATGAAAAACATTTACCTCTAAATTCATACCTAGTTTCCTTAGGAGATTCCACTTGCTTTGGTTCATCCAAAATTTCAACTCCCTTGTGTTGTCCAACTTCTTTAGGCTTATTAGAAGATTGACTGGATTCAATCTTATCATCAATTTTACCTTTTTCTTTTGGATCTAATCTAATCTCAACTTTATTTGCAAACATGTTAAATAGATAACCAAGACCAATCTTATCATAGGTAAGTCTCTGTATTGACATTGAATAATCAAGCTTTTCTCTACTAGAATAATGCTTCTCAATATACTGCTTGTATTCAATTAACTCACCTTTGAAAATAATATTATATTTACGAAGTTCTTTATTATCTTGTTTCAATGTTTCAAATTCAGATGATTTCTTTTCCAAACTTTCTCTCATATCTACATTTCCAGTCTTCAAATTAGATTCAACTTCACTAGGATCATTTCTTAAAGTCAACTTTAGATTCGTGATCTTCAATTCATGCTTCAAGATCTTGTACTCCATCTTTATCTTTGAATAATCATCATCACTAGTCATAGATTCAATAGATTTAGGTTTGGATTTGAAATGTTCAATCTTTTCCTTGAATTGTCCAATGTATACTTTGGAGTCTTCATATTTGTCTTCAAGCTTATCTCTTTCTTTAATAAGGAGATCAATTTGTTCAAGTGCCTCTTTAGGGTTCTTTAGAAACTATTTCATATCCATATGGATCTTATTCAAGTTGTTAAGCCTCTTCAAAGTAACTATGCTCTGATACCAACTGCTAGAAATAGGGATTACTAATGGGGGGGGGGTGAATCAATAATCTACAAACCTTAGTCAAAAATTGGAAATTAATTCTTACTTTAAACCATACATAATAAAGTAATAAAGTAATGTTGAATAGTAACAGTAACCATGTACAAAGATAGCTCATAACACCATGTTTTGTTAACTAGGGAAACCCTGGCTAAGGGAAAACCTCGGTGGGGATGATACCCACTAGATAATATACTAATATATAAGTTCCTTGTTAGAGGATGGATCTTGTTAGGATTAAATGATAAAATTTTGTATAATGAGTCCCTATTAGGAGATTTTGAATCCATGTTAGGAGATTCCAACCCTGTTAGGAGTTGTAGTACAACAGGTGCAAGATGAGCCCATTTCCCAAACATGCACTCCCAATTACAAGAAGAGTTCACTGTCCAAACAAAGTAATCAAACTTTTGGAATATAGGTACTATAATTTCTTCCTTGCTTGATCTCTGATCTTTAGCTCAATCTTGGATCACAAAATATCTTTCATAAAACTTCACAAATATAGCTCAACATCATAATTAGCACATACAATCACCACTTCTCATTGCAAGACATCCTTTGCATAAATACCATGCCTTTACACAAATTTCTAGTAGTTCTGTTAAGACCATAATACATTTTCCCAACTTAGAGTAAACATCTAGGATGTCAGACCTAATTGGGCAACTAATTATTTTGTAAATAAAATAATTATTTCCTTCAATTATGCTATCATATTTCACTAAAACACAAATATCTCTTTTTTGTACAGTCTGTACTAGCTTCTAAGGTTGTACACATCATCTCCAACATGTATTCTATCTCCGTCTAACTTCACTAGTCATAATATGATGTTAGCAACAAGTTATAAATAGAACAATGCACTGCTATATACCAAATTCTACACTTAGACAATTTTTTGATTACCAAATGCTAAGTATCTTTATTTCCAAGGTTTCTCATTAGCATGTACATCATGTATTTCCATAAATTACAACAATTACACATCCTCATTAGCTAATTGTCAGCAAATGGATTATATCTATATCTTATAACCTACTAATTGAAAACTTTAAATATCATTCTTTAAATTCAAAAAAATATTTCTCTACTCGTAATAGGATAGAATCATAAATATCTTTTCTAAAAAATGCATATATATTTCTCAATAACATGAAGGAGAAATATTAGAATACATTTCTTTCTTAAAAAGGCAGTCTTAGAAGTAGTAATATTCCATGCACTTGCAAGAGGATTATAAAACTTTGTGCACACACTTATGAATATGGAATTCATGAATTTGCAAGTTATTGAATAAATCCTCTTCTTATATATATATATAAGATATATTCCTCTCTCATTCTCTTACAACATCCACACACATGATGTAGCTCTCTCTCTCTCTCTCTCTCTCTCTCTCTCTCTCTCTCTCTCTCTCTCTCTCTCTCTCATTTTTACTTCATATTAATTCACAATGGATTTTTCTTTTTTTTTCCTCTTAGAAAAAATATCTTCTCTATTTGTGTTGAACTTAGGAATCACTTAAAAGATTTTGAGCTTTTTGGTAATAATCTTCTTAAGATAGCTCTCTTGGATTCCTTCCTTTATGTCTTCTCATTTGAGGCTACCATCACCTTAATCTATAACGTAGAATTTTAATCGATAACGTGACTCTGCCAAAAACTTTCAAAAACATGAATTACAAACATAAACTCATGCTTCATTTGTTTCAAAAATACTTTACATAAACATCTTCACATTTCTCTAGATTGGTATGTATAAATGGATTCATTAAAGACCCCTAAAGGTCATGCAATCTTTTAACCACCTACCAAACTATTTATAACCACTTAGATTCCTGATTAGCTTATCTTATTAGCACTGACATGCCTAAAAGGCTACTTTTTTGTTGAATACATAAGGTAATGGTGTTGTCAAGTTGAAAACCAAGTTTTTAACTTGACAACTATATCCCTATAATATATTATTTCAAAGTTTGGTCACATTTAAATGCCCAACTCTCACTCAAACCCTATCAGTCAATCTACTAGCCCTTATGACCCTATAGCCAAATTAAACATTATAAATTTTAGAATTTTTCATATTAGTGTTAGATTTTATTTTTGGGATATTAATGCATTTGATTAACTTATGGGAAGGTAGTAAAGAAAAAATGGCTACCATGTTGGGAGTACTCTTTGGGATGGGACTTTCTCATTTTACAATAGAACATCCTAGTACAATGTTGTCTTCATTTATTCTTCTCATATTTTTCCATATGTTTGGTAAACTATAAAAGACACATTTGCTTAAATATATATGTTCCATTTTAGTGACTATTTAAAGTATTGTTAGACTTACATTTAATGTTGAAGAGTTTATATAAAAATAAAGTGACATTTTATATAATTAGTATTCCATATTGGTCTCAACAACTTTTTTTGATAATTTATCCATTTTTAAGAACATATGCATGGACCTTTGTTCTTACTCAAACATACACATATTAATTTAGTTATTATAGGATAATTTTTAGATACACCAATGACCTTTGATTTTTAATATAGTTATCATTTAAATACACCCCTAAGTTGAATTAGTAACCAACATTTGCAACCACTCATGTAAAATAGTAATGGTTCTTATTTGTAGGTTCAATCAGTATAATAACCAACCTGATTATTATTTTAAATTTATGATCCAGGATATGACTAAGTGAAGAATACTTTTCTAATTGTTATTTTTAAAATACATGGATGATAAAAACCCACATACACAAATGCTCTCAAAAACAAATTAGAAGTGATGGGTTTTCCACCATTACCACTCAAGTTAAATTTCTACAAGTCTACCCAACACGCTTTTTCATAAACAACATAATTGGGTAAAAGTACAAAGTTGTGTCACCTTTCAGGCTGACCTATCAAAACGATTGAATTTGAGTGTTTCTATCAAAAAATAATTTTTTTCTCAAACATATGATCTAGATAAATTCATTCTAGCTAAGTTATATATGGTCTCACACTTTTCCAACTAGAAATGTCTATTAAATGCATGTTTTATACTAGTTTGTATCTAATTATTAAATAAAAATATTATTTCAAAAAATTGACATTTCAATAACTCTTATTTTTTTTTATGATTTTTTTAACTAAAATAAAAACATCATTTTATAGATCTCGAAGTCATGAATATTCTCATATAGAGTTTATAGTGTTTTAATTAGATATAGTATATTGTAATTAAAAAATTCTTCAAGCACATATTTTAATACTAAAAAAGATGTCAATTTTGAGAAAGAAAAAAAATTAAATCATATCAAAAATATTTAAAAATTATATGACATTCTAGAGGAGAGAGTCCTCTTTCAGAATCTATAATTTTTATTCTAGTGAGAATAGATTTGTTTTGAAAAATGTGGTGGGAGATGAAAACTGTCAATTTTGGGTGAGTTGAAATTTGAATCACTATAAAAGAGAAAATATAGGTCTCAGATCAATTTTTATTTTTGAATGTTCTAGATATATGTGTTATCTATAACATAGTCCGAGTTCAAATGTAAATAAATTTATTTTCATATAGTTTTTTGGTGGGATGTAAACCCCTAATTTTCAGCATTTTTAGTAACTAAAAATTATCTATAAAAAATAGGAAAATATATCATTTCTTACTCCATATAATTATTAAAAATTATAATCTTAAAATTTGACCGTTTGTACACATTTCATTAGTTCACTTCATTTTAAAATTCTAACTAATAATACCAATCTTATGTCATTAAAGGTGAACATTTATACCTTTGTTAGCCTTTTCCTTTATAAAAGGGTGACACTGGTCTGTACTTTTACCCAATTAAACTCATTCAAAGAGAACTCTCCAATGCTCAACTAGTAGCCTTAACTTTTCCTTTCCTTAATTATACTATAAAATGGTAAATAGTGTGAATTACAATACAAATTTGTGAGAAGTTCATGCACTTGGACTCTTTATTTCCTAATAATCAATTTTAGTAGATACTTAGTCTCTTTATAAGGAATAGATTATCTTAAAGATGATAATTGTGACAACAATGCCTCTAGATCTAAAGATTGGTAATATGTTGCCAAAATTTTCTATTTTGGTTTCTTGGGTGTTCTATTTGTACTAAAGGCTCCTCCATCACGACAATTTTTTAGGTGCCTTAAGATGTGAAATGCACTTTTGAGGAATAGGGGACCTAATGTACTAAGATAAAAAAATGAAAGTATCCTCCATTCATAATCCCAAATAATTTTGATAAAAAGTAGATTTGGTTTTTCTTTCTCTTTTTGTAAATATCTTTCTATTTAAGAAAACATTTATAAATAGGTTTGCAAATTATATCATACAAGATTACTTCAAATCTAAGATAAATTAGATATTTTACTTTCCTCTTTCCATGTTAGGACTATCCTTAAACTAACTATTGTGTTCTTGTCAATCCTTTGAGTACCATGTTCCAATCATTGACTCATAATGGTATACTATGATCCATCATAGTGCTCTTTTATGACTATTCATATAGATTTATCATGATTATAGTGTTATAATTCAATTCAAACCTATTCGTTCACCACTACCTATGAGCTATACTTTCAATTTTATCTTCATTTCCACTACTCACTTAAATGTCATAGGTTCATACAACTAAAGCACCCATCTAATGTTCTTTGTAAACTTTGTCAGTGTAGCTATTACCAAGACTATGATTTACCATTGACCTTTATTAGCTAGAGATCTTCATGACTAAATGTTAAAACACTTACATGAAACTTTTTCTTCTTGAATTTCATTTATTTTTCATGACTATCCTTTAATGCTTTTAGGATCCTTTATCATTTGCATGATCATGATTGTGATTGTGTGACTGACGTTTGCATTTAGGTAGCATTGATTTCTGTAGACACTTTTTCACTCTCCCCTAGTATTTCTAATTTCTTGATTTTGATATTTCCATAGAAGTGTCCAATATTTTTTATGCTTTATGACCATCATTGAAAGGAACAACTAAAAAACTAATAAGAATATAAAAACTAATACATAATCCCATTATATATTAAATATCATGAGATAATAGTCCAAATAAATACAATTGTAAGGAACATATAGAGCTAAAAGAACAATTTTCCATGTTTATATTTTGTGCAGTAAAGAACAAACAAAAGCTATAGTTTAAAAGTTGTGGTAAGTTTGCTCATATCTAGAAAATTTTTGAGATTTCCCTTTAACTCATTGATGCATTAATATACCTAATTTTTTCTATACTTAGGAGGTACAACTTATATGGATTTTTCCCATAATTTTTGCTAAGGGTCAACTTGGAGTACCTTGGACCCAATTTCTTCTTTTGTATGATATCTCAAAAAGACCCCCATTTCCAAAACATTGTGTTTTTAGGCACAACCCATTCTTGTGACATAACTTTGATGACATGACATACTTAGCAAAAGTAGCTTTTTAGTAATTTGTACATGAATCTCAACTTGTACAAAGTTGGTTAATGTTGTTTTCTTACTATAAATACTAATTGTATTCATATGGAGGACTATACTAGAATTTTTGGATATATGACTCAATTATGTGTTACATTCATGATAAAAACAATTCATTGATGTCAACATATGTGTTATCTTGTGCAAATACTAGAGTGACAAAGGAAGAAGTATTTAGCATGGTGAAAGGTCAATGAGTTATTTTATGTGGACTTGAATGTGGATTCAAGAGCTTGTCCTTATGTTTTTCTATGTTCATGAAAATATATTTCCAAATTTGGTAGTGTTGTGCAAAATCTTTTGAAGGTAGCTTTTAGAGATAGTTTTTGGAAAGAAGTTGCTGATAAATCAGTTGTATATTTTGACTAAGATGGAAATTTTTTTAGTGCATTTGAAGGATTGTAAAGACATGTTAAATATGTTATGGTTTATATAATGAAATTAGATATAAATTTTGAGGTAATTTATTGAACTTTTTTTAGAGTATTATCTCCTATGACTTGACTATTGTTGATATAATGAAGCAAAAAGTTTATTTGTATTGAAATGTATATTGTAACTTTATATTGATGTCCTATATTATTATTGTAAATTGAGAAGGCCTTTGGGCTGACTCAATACTTTATTTATTTATAGGAATTGGTATAAAGGAAAGATTGTTTTCTTTGTTGTAATCATCATATGTGGTAATATGCATTGTAATGTTTAGTTGAGAGAGCTTGAATGTGAATATCTTTTTATCATAAGACACATTGATGTGCATTGATGTATTGTAAGATCCAAAGGAATTGTATTGGAAAAGGTGTTTCTATTAGGTCATTTCAAAGGTCTCTATTTAGTCATTTCAAAGGTCTTGGATATGCTTATTATCCTAAAGATTATCTAGTGAAGACTATTTTGAGGAGCTTTTTTGACAGTAAGTTCAATTTTTCCTTATTTACAATCCTAATAGGGTTGACACAACTCCTAATAGGGTTGGAATCACCTCACAAGGATTCAAAGTCTCCTAATGGAGACTGATATGTTCTAATTGTATTTTATTTACTCCTAATATGGTCTATCATTTCCTAACCCTTAGTTATTTGACCATCTTTTCCAGAGTAACCCCTTAAGGATCTTCTTGGATGGGACATCCTCTATTGAAGGTCAATATCATATGCATATGTTATGTCATCAAAATATTCTAGCCATTATCTAATTGTCATCTTGCCATTCATATAGGGTTTTGTTAATCTCTCACTCTAGAGTGTTTCATATAAGGATCTAACTCCTACATTTGTACTATGAGATTCGTTAGGATTAACCACATAAAGAAATAATAGTTACATGCAAATATAACCAATATTAGAAAATAATAGATCCCACAGAAAAGAACACAAGACATCAAGATTTACCATGGTTCACCCAATCTATGGGCTACGTCCACCAACAACATGTCCAATATTATTACTATCTGGTGATTACAATCTAAAATCCCTTACATCTCAATACTATTGCAAGAAGCTACAATATCACCATACACTATGAAACCCCTACCCCTGAGCCTTTTTCTACTTCCCTTTTACCACTTACAAAATTATGGCTAGAATAAGTCATCCAATAGAAAAATAGTAGTGGATGCCTTTACAATATAAGGTCATTTTTGGCTTTGGGGCCACTGCCCCTGATAACCACAACAAGGGCATTGTCTCTTGACCCCACCATGTATTGTGATAGGAAGTGCACTTGGGGCACTACCCCTTGACCCTGTCTTGGGGCCATTTCCCCCAAAACCCCATAGAAATCATCTGGGGAGAAAACCAAATAAACCTCCTACTCATATTAGACTCTACATCACGACAAGATTTCATTTAACACTCATTTATCTATCCATACATAGCTGTGCTAATCTCTGACACTAGCACGATATCCATTCATATGAGGATCACACTAACCTCTTGCACTATCATTATGAGGTTCCATCTATCACTCATCTAGCCATAAATATAGGCATGTAATAATCTCCCAAACTAACATGATGACCCTTATATGTGGATCACACTAACTAGTTGCACTAAAACTATGCAATTAACTCTATCCCACCTTAGTCACTCATATAGTGATGATCCCAAACTCTACATTGGTACGTAGCCATTCATATAGAGACAAGTGCAATATATTTTAATGAAACTATGGAATTTAATAATAATTTATCCATATGGGTGTTAGAAATAGGGATTACTATGGGGAAGGGCAATGACTTAGTAATCTACAAACTTTATTCACCAACTAGATCATATTATTTCTTACTCTAAACCATACATAACAAAGTAATAAAGTAATGTTAAATAGTAACAATAACCATGCACAAAGATAACTCATAACACCATATTTTGTTAACTAGTGAAACCCTTGCAACGGGAAAACCCTGGTGGGGATTGTTGGTGTAAATACATATTTACTATTTACACTTATGTTTACTTAGCTTAGTGCATTCTTTTTATTATATTGCATTATTCATCACCAACTGGATCATATTATGTCTTAATTTAAGCCATACATAACAAATTAATAAAGTAATGCTAAACAGTAATAGTAACCATGCACAAAGATAACTCATAACACCATATTTTGTTAACTAGGGAAACCTTGGCAAAGGGAAAACCCTAGTGGGGATGATACCCACAAGATAATATACTGATATATAAGTTCCTCGTTAGAGGATGGACCTTGTTAGGAGTCAATGAGAAAATTAGTATAATAAGTCCCTATTAGGAGACTTTGAATCTCTATTAGGAGATTCCAACCCTATTAGGAGTTGTGGTATAGTAGATGCAAGATGAGGCTACTACCCAAACATGCACTTCCAATTACAAGAAGAGCTCACTACCCAAACAAGTAATCAAAATTTTGGAATATAGGTACTATAACTTCTTCCTCGATTGATCTTTGATCTTTAGCTCAATCTCAGATCAAAAAATAGATTTCACAAAACTTCACATACATCGCTCTTACAAAAGTTCACATACAATTGCTCAACATCATAATTAGCACATAGAATCACCACTTCTCATCACAACATATCCTTTGCATAAACACCATGCATTTACACAAATAGTTTCTAGGTTATCTAAGACCATAGTACATTTTTCCAACTTAGAGTAAATATCTAGGATGTCGACCCTAATTGGACAAGTAATTATTTTGTAAAAAAAAAAAAAAAAATTCCTTCAATTTTGTTGTCCTCTTTTGCTAAAACATGAATATCTCCTTTCTATACAGTTTGTACTAAACTCCAACATTATATACATAATCAACAACATGTATACTATCTCCATCTAACTTCACTAGTCATAATATAACAACAACAACAAGTTATAAACAAAACAATACACTGCTCTATATGAAATTCCATACCTAGACAATTTGCCAATTACCAAATGCTAAGTATCTTTATTTCTAAGCTTTCCTATAAGTGTGTACATCATGTATTACCATAAATGACAAAAATTACATAACCTCATTATTCAATTGCAATAATCTCCCCCTTTGGCATTGATGGCCAAAAAATAGGGAAAATTGGCTTAGTAAAAGAAAATTTAACAAAAATAAATTCACACTACATCTATTATAATTTGTCCATCTTTACATATGCTCCCCCTTACAATACACTTTACAATCCTTTTTACCTATTGTATCACTCCTCTTAAATATACTTCTCCCCTTAACAATTTTCATGTGTACTTCTCCCCCTTTGACATCAATGAAAAAGGTCAAAATAGCAAGATCTATCCAAAATTATCCATTTGCTGTGACAAATGTTGTCCTTCTACCTTAAGCCAGTAGAATATTCATGCAATCGTCAAAATATGACTTAAGATTATCCATAGCTTTTGTCCATGTCTCCTTGGCTGATTCAGTAGAGGTGAGAATTGCACATAAAGCATATGATGCAATCTCAACTACATTCAGGCTTGAATATAAAAAGTTAGAATAGGTGTCCTTGGTCTTGACACATTCCTCAAACTGTTTCTCAACAAAAGATATTTTTAGAGCAATAGACTCTTTGAAATATGATATTCATGATAGAAATTATATTTGAATAGGTCTAGTTCCTTCAAATGTTCAAATTTGGGCTTCAAAGTCATGTCATGATTAAAATTAATTCCATATCCTTGTTCATCTATCCACTCCCAATAGATTCAAATTTATTATTAAGATAAGTTCCCACATCTTCCAAATATACTACATTGTTTGGATTAATGGATATCATTGAGTTAGGGTTTCCTTCTACGAGTTTCATAGAAACAACCTTTAACTTAGGTCTGTCCTCATTTTCAACATTGTGCACTATTGAAATATCCATGATTCTATCAAATATGAACTTTTTCTAAATAAATTTGTGAAAAAATGATAAAATACCTCTTTCCAAAATAGGGTTTTCTTTGAAAGATCCTTGAAAAGTCACTTTTTATGTATTTGCAATGAAGTGAAAATCAATTGTGTACTCTATTTATTCCTCAACTTGAACTTGCATTAATTGCATACTTTGTAAGCATGAAAAAGTTGTTCATTACATTTTGTAATCAAATAGCTGCTCAAGATCATCTAACCAATCTTTAGATGCCACCTAAGGTTTTCTATAGTCTCCTTTCATCATGACAATGCTCCTCAAGAATTTGTTTCACAAAATTCTCTGCAAAACATAGTTTTCATCTTTTGATATAGAATTAACCCTTTCAGTAATACCAGTAACTCTCAATTCCTTCTTAACTTATTTAGACAAGCTCCAAATTATAAGCTAGCTTTGATACACCTTTTTCCAACTTTGTTACCTCTAATTTGATCTCTAAATGAAGTTCTCAAATTCTGGTTCTATAAGCAAGCTTAATTCAACTTAGTTGAATCAAAATCAATAAGTGACTTTGATCTTCTTGCCTCATCATCATCTATCTTTTCTTTTGAGATGTCCAATCCTTTTACAAAATCCTCATTGAGTTCTTCAAGTTTACTAACTACATTTCTTTGTTCCTCATTGTCTTTGTTAGTTTTGGAGTTCCTTTCATGGTTCCTTCTATTATTTCTAATGTTCTCTTCATCATTCCTTCTGTTTCTAGAGTTCCTCCTATTGTTGCTTCTATTCCTAAAGTTTTTGTCTATTTTGCATTACTTTTTTGTGTTTTCAAAGTTGTTACATAACTAACATATTGGTGCTCTACTTCTAGGATCCTACTGATCATTGGGTGTATGACAATTCCAAGCAATGTGACCAAAGTTATTACACTTATAACACATGATCTATCTTCTATCTTGATAAAGTCTTCCTTTTCTTGACTTCCTTTCATTAGATCTTCTTCTATCTAAAGGGTTAGTATTTCTAGACATTCTACCATTCCTTCTATCATTATCATACTTAGGCTTCCTACAATCAATTTCTTTATGACCCATACCATGACAATTATGACAATAAAAGTCCTTAACATGATTAGATGACTTACTTGTACAATCTCTTTTCATATGACCTATTTCATTGTATGAAAAAAAAATACCACTAAATTCATACTTGGTTTCCTTAAAGATTCCACTTGCTTTGGTTTATACAAAATTTCAACTTCCTTGTCTTGTCTTGGTTTATTCAAAAATAATTTACATAAAAATCTTTCACATTTTTCAGGATTTTTATGTTTAAATAGATTCATTAAAGACCCCTAAAGGTTGTGCAATCTTTTAACCCCTACCAAACTGTTTATAACCTCTTAGATTCCTAATTGGCTTTTCTTACTAGCATTGACAGGCATAATAATCTACTTGCTTGTTAGATACATATGGTAATGGGTGTCAAGTTGAAAACCAAGGTTTTAACTTGACAACTATATCCCTATAGTATATTATTTCAAAGTTTGAACACCTTTAAATTCCCAAATCTCACTAAAACTCTTTCAGTCGATCTACTGGCCCTTATGACCCTATAGCCAAATTAGACATTATTATACTTGAAGACTTTAAAGCCATTAATCCAAGACAAGGTGACCTTATTAGTTCATTTATTCTCATATGGGAATTTGGAACAAAATTAATCTTCATGACTTAAATTAAAATCTAGGGATCTAATGACCCCAATTACATTATTTCTTTACCCTCAGGCCCTTTGTAGATTTGACATGTTCAAGGTTAGGTATGTGACCATTTTGATACCTTCCAAGTGTTATGTACCCTTAAACCAAAGGCATTGCAAGATCTTTCAGCAAAATATTTGAAGTCTATATATAAATGATGCACTACATTCTATTCTTCTTCCATGGGGGTTTCCCTAACATTGTCAAAATAAGAAATATTATGGATACTAATGCATACTAGTCAATCTCTCAAAGTAAAATTTAAGGTATTTTTGTTCAATTTTCTAAAATAAAAAATCTTACTAGTGTAATTCTCTACACAACTAAGTAAGATTCTCAAATATATCATGCATTGATTTATGTGAACTTGTGAGGTCTCGCCCCAACCCATCATAACATAGTTGATATATTATTATTTTGATACTTCACAACTCAATATCTCAAGACATTGTCAGATACACTAGACATTATTATGTTATTTTATGTCTTGTGATGTTTTACTTTGAGATTTTTAATTATGTATTTAATATTTTTTGAACATATATATTGATGATGTAGTATAGTAAGTGAATGCAAAATTAGGACTATGATTAACACCTTGGTTATACAATTTTTTTTAGTGTTTAAGTATATGAACAGAAATGAGATAAATACTTATTTATATGAACGATTGATGTTTTAATTTATGTAAATATCCATATAAGTTTTGAATATGTGCATGTGATTTTCCTCGAGCTATTGATGTGTAAAATGAGTGTGCAGGATTATTAGTTCAGAAATCTAATGGAAAATCTGAATTGGAAACTATGTACCACTTGTGAAAACTAGGGTTGATTCTAACAAAAGATCATAAATTGAATGTGTGTATCATTTTGTAATCATTAACTGATAATGTTGTGTAACAATGATTTTATGATGTCACTTGACACTCATGATTCATATATGCATTTCAGTATGATAATTAGGGTTAGCTGAGTAACCTAAGAATTTTAGTTGGACTAGGTTAGTTACCTAATATTAATTAGTTATTAATTAGGATTAATTACCCCAAACATGGTTTAGTGATAAGTTTGCATTCTTAGGGTTTTGAGGAAGTCCAAATATTTCATGCATTTTAATAGGTCCCTAAATAGTCTTAGAGGCCAAAAAATATGAAAACTTAGTACCCAGGGGGTATACATATGGGTTGGGGACATTTTCCACTCCTCTAACCCTTTCATTGACTTCAATAACCACTCAAATATCCCATTTTTGCTTAATTGCAAAAATTGAAGTTTCATTGTGAGTTTGAGAAGTTAAACTCCACCTTCAGGTTAGTCTTATGACAAGATTGAGTTACAAGGCTCTAGAAACCCTAGTCAAGTAGGGGAGTTGTTGCATTTTGGAAGTGGTTGAGTTGGGAGCCTGCTTTAGTGGAGTGAAATTTTTCTCACCCAACCTCTAGTTTTAAAGAGGAAAGTTAGGATTGAAGGAGAAGGAAGGATATCTCTTCTCAAATTTCAATTCTCATAACCTTATTATGAAGGTAGGAATCCTTCAAGATTGTTAAACTTTTTGTTGAAAATGATTATGATCTCAAGTTTTCTTCTTTGGTTCTTTCTTGAGGGGGTCCTTGAATCAAATGAATGAATAAAAAATGGAGTACTTTCCATTCATATGATATTTCATGCAATTTAATTTATATGCATATGTTATTGGAAAATAAATGTAATGATGTTAAACCCTTTGCATGACATTCTTAAAGTTCAAATTTGTATACATGGATTAAATCATAACTAGACGAATTGATGATATAGAAAGTTATGTATTTCAATACCAAACTGTGTTAAAGAAAATTTGATGTTATGATTGGTACTTCATTTCATAATTTTTCTGAGTATTAGGGAAGCAAAATATTTCTATTCAAATAATCAAGTATTACATTTAATCCTATGATCAACTTAGAAAATACGAGACTTAAAAATTATATATACTCCTCTTGCCATGAAAATATAACTTTCATTCAATTTCAACACTTAGAAAAAATTGAGTGTTGAAAAAATTGTTCATTCTTAGAGCTAAAAGCTCATGCCTTTTGTATGAGGGAGGTTTTAATTCCTTTTGGACAGAGCATATTCCTTTTAAATTTTTTTTGAAAATTCTTTATTTTTATTCAATTAATATTATAAATTAAATAAGAAAAATAAATATTTATCAAATAAATATTAAACTATCATATCCTAAGTCTCACCCATAAAATTTTAAACAATAAATACTTCTATCATAAGCTCCACCTAATATATCCTACCACCCACTAAACTTTATAAAACTTTAAATTCCCCCTTCTAGACATCACAACTAACATCATTCTTTGCTCTTTCGGTTTGGTTGTTGCATGCTTGGGAAGGGTAAAAAGTTTAAGTCAAACCATGTTTCAATGTTCCTTGGTCCACATGAAAATTTGGAGGGTATAAGTTTAGGGGTGTGGAGCCATGTGTTAATTCTTGGGGTGGAACTACTTCTTAGGTGAGCACATTAAAGCGCTAAGGAGAGAGAAGGGGGAGTGTGGGGCTGCCCACTCACCCGCCTCCCTAGGTCAGCATGGGCTAAGTGGGACAGTATGCTCATGTGAGGGTGGTGATTTAGGTTGGGTTAGGTGGGGGATATATGTTAGGGAGTTGGTTGGGGTTAGGGAGTAGGGATAGCTTTGGGGTTAGTAAGATGTAATTAAGATTAGTATTAGTTAATTTTTTTAGATTTTTAAAAGTTTTAGTTAGTTAGTAGTTAAATGGTAAGTTAGAAAGTGTAGGTTATTAATTAGTTTTAGTTTGCAGTGGTAAGTATTAAGTAGTTTTATTATTTTTTAATAATATTATAGTAAAAGTTTTAAATTAGATTTTATTATAATTTGTTAGATAATGTAATTGTTTTAAATGGTTCTTTAGTATTATGTATGATTTAGATTTGTTTTATTTTATTTATCTCATTTAATTATATTAAACATGTTAGAAGTTAGGATATGTTTATGAAATTTAATGTTGAATTTTAGTGTTAAGAAATGTTAGTATGTTTTAGATGTATTTGTTAGTAAGTCAAAGTTAGGACTTTGATAGTTTTTGTTAAATGGTTAAAGTTAGTATTTAGTGTTAGGTTTAAAATTAATTTCAATGAATATAAATATAGCAAGCTTTAACATTGGTTTTTATTTAATTTTTTTTTGATAAATTTTAATTACATGTTTAGATCTGATTGTTATTAGATTAGGTTTAGAGATTTAATGATTATCTTATTGTTTTAGTTATCTAAACCTATTTAATTAAGTAATAAATGAGGCTTTATTTTGAAAATTTATGTATTAATTTAGAAATAAAATTAGTAGGCTAAGTATAGGGATTGGTGTAATACAAAACAAATGTTGAAATTGATTAAATAAAAAATGTTTAAATATAATGAATTATTCCTACACAATAGTTAAAAACTAAAATGAACTATCAATTAGGGGAACCTATATCTACCTTTGAAACATCTCTATAGTTTAACTTGTGAAACAAAAATATTGATTTATATCAATACCTAATGTGACTTATGTATGTCTTTTTCATCCGATATTAACATAGTTGATTTAATTAACTTTAAAAAAATTATGTGTTTTTGTGCTTGCATTTTGGGCATGATAGAACTTTACCTCAAAAGGAAAATGTTTGTGTCAATTTAGTTCTTATAAGGACACTTTGTATTAGAGCTTATTTTAGATGCGTGAATGATTCAACATTTATCTTATTATTAATAGATGTTAACTTTATCAGCCAAAACTTGTAGTAGGAGTAGCAAGTGGAGGTTTAAGGGATTCTTTAACACAACACTTCTCAATGCTGTAAGAATTTTCCTTAGGGAAAAATTCACCCAAGAACTAAGAACTCAAACACAAGAACAACTATAGACTAGAAAGAGTATGATTATAATATCGATATGTATTTGATTGAATATGAATAAAAGTACACTAGGAGTGCCTGTATATAAAGGCCTTTGAGATGCATCTAGAATGCCTAGGAATCAAGTACATGATAAGTCATACAACTAGGCACATGCCCACCAGATATGGATTATCCTTTATTAAGCATGACAGTAAGTGCAATGATGAGAGGATAAGCCTACAAGAGTGTAACACACAAATTTATGTTGTAGACAACATGTGGTAAAAAAGGAGTGCAAATAATTGTGTTGTCTACATGACAACTTAGTGAATGATGCAAACTCTAGTGTTGCAGACATCATGTGTTGGATTAGAGTTATGTACTTCTGTGTTGTCAACATGACAACTCATAAAGGTATAAAAAATGCTAAGTGTCTCACAAAAATAATAATAAAATAATGAAAAATAAATAAAGTAATGCATTAACCTAAGTAAACCTAAGTAAGTGTAAATGGTAAATATGTATTTACACCAACACCTGCAACCAAATGTAGTAGACATACCTATAAACATCTAATATTTTCTAAAATATGATATTTTAAATTTTAGAATTTTTCATATCAATGTTAAATTTTATTTTTGGTATATTAAAGCATTTGATTAACTTATGGGAAAGTTGTCAAGAAAAAATGGCTACCATGTTGGGAGCACTCCTTGGGATGGTTCTTTCCCATTTTACAATAGGACATCCTAGTGCAATGTGGTCTTCATTTATTCTTCTCACAATTTTTCATATGTTTTGTAAACTATAAAAGACACATTTGTTTAAATATATATTTTCCATTTTAGTGACTATTTAAAGTACTGTTAGACTTACATTTAATGTTTAAGAGTTTATACAAAATAAAAAGTGACATTTTCTACAATTCAATATTCCATATTGGTCTTAGAAACTTGTTTTGATCATTTATCCATTTGCAAGAATATATGCATGGACCTTTGTTCTTACTCAAACATACAAATATTAAGTTAGTTATTATAGGATAATTTTTAGATACACCAATGACCTTTGATTTTTCATATAGTTATCATCCAAATATTCCACTAAGTTGAATTAGTAACCAACTTCTGCAACCACTTTGTGTAAAGTACTAATGGTTCTTGTTTGTAGGCTCAATGAGTATAATAACCAACTTGATTATTATTCTAAATTTACGATGCTAGATATGAATAAGTGAACAATACTTTTCTAATTGTTATCTTTAAAATACATGGATGATAAAATCCCACATACACAAATGCTCTCAACAACAAATTAGAAGTGATGGGTTTTCCACCATTATCACTCAAGTTGAATTTTTGCAAGTCTACCCAACACTCTTTTTCATGAACAACATAATTAAACCTAATCAAAGAGAACTCTCCAATGCTCAACTAGTAGCCTTAACTTTTCCTTTCCCTAATTATACTATGGAATGAAAAATAGTGTGAATTACAATACAAATTTGTGAGAAGTTCATGCACTTGGACTCTTTATTTCCTAATAATGAATTTTGGTAGATATTTTGTCTCTTTATAAGGAATAGATTATCTTAAATATGATAAATGTGACAATAATGCCTCTTGACCTAAAGATTGGTAATATTTTTCCCAAAATTTCTTTTGTGGTTTTCTCAGGTGTTGTATTTGTACTAAAGTTTCCTCCATCATGACAATTTTTTAGGTGCCTTAAGATGTAAAATGTAGTTTTGAGGACTATAGAACCTAATCTTCTAAGATAAAAAATGAAGGAATCCTCCATTTATAATCACAAATAATTTTGATAAAAGGTATATGTAGTTTTTTCTTTCTTTCTCTTTTTGTATTACCTTTCTTTTTAAAAAAGCATCTGTAAATAGGTTTTTCAAATTATGTCATCCCTAATTACCTCAAATCTAACATTATAAATTAGATATTTTACTTTCCTCTTTCCATGTTAAGACTATCCTTACACCAGTATTGTGTTTTTTCAATCCTTTGAGTACCATATTGCAATCATAGACTCAAAACATGGTATACTAGGGTCCATCACACTACTCTTTTACGACTATTCATATAGATTTATCATGATTATAATATTATAATTAAATTCAAATCTATTGGTTCACTGCTACCTATGAGCTATACTTTCAATTTTATCTTTGTTTCCACTATTCACTTAAATATCCTAAGTTCATACAACTAAAACACCCATCTAATGTTCTTTGTAAACTTTGTAAGTGTAGCTATTACCAAGACTATGATTGACCATTGACCTTCATTAACTAGAGATCTTCATGAGTAAAAGTTAAAACACTTACATTAGACTTCTCCTTCTTGAATTTCATTTAGTTTTCATGACTATCCTTCAATGCTTTTAGGATCCTTTATCATTTACATGATCATGACTATGACTGTGTGGCTGGCATTTGCAAATAGCTAGCATTGACTTCCGTAGACACTTTGTCACTCTCTCCTAGTAATTTTAATTTCTTGATTTTGATATTGGCATAGAAATGTCCAATTTTTATTGCATTCTTTATGACCATCATTGAAAGGAATAACTAGAAAAACTAACAAGAATATAAAAACTAATACATAATTCCATTATATTTTAAATATCATGAGATAATAGTCCAAAAAAAAACAATTGTAGGGAACATATAGAGCTAGAAGAACAATTGGCCATGTTCATATTCTGTGTAGTAAAGAAAAAACAAAATCTATAGTTTAAAAGAAGTAGTAAATTTGCTCATATCTACAAAATTTTTTAGATTTCCCTTTAACTCATTGATGTATTAAGATACCTAATTTTTTCTATATTTAGGAGGTACAACTTATATGGCTTTTTCTCATAGTTTTTGCTAAAGGTCAACATGGAATACCTTGGATCCAATTTCCTCCTTTGTATGATATCTCAAAAAGACCCCCATTTCTAAAAAAATGTGTTTTTAAACACAACCCATTCTTGTGACATAACTTTTATAACATGCCGTACTTAGAAAAAGTAGTTTTTCAGTAGTTTGTACATGAATCTCAACTTGTACAAAGTTGGTTAATGTTGTTTGCTTAGTAGGAATACTAATTGTATTCATATGGGCGAGTATGCTAGCATTTTTGGAGATATGTGTTTCTTGTTGTGTTACATTCATGATAAAAACAATTCATTGCTGTCAACATATGTGTTATCTTGTGCAAATTACTAGAGTTACAAAAGAAGAAGTATTTGGCAGGGTTAAAGGTCAATGAGTTACTTTATGTGGACTTGAAGGTGGATTCAAGAGCTTGTCCTTATGTTTGGTCTATGTTTGTGAAAATATATTTCCATATTTGGTAGTGTTATGCAAAAAAAATTGTAGGCAGCTTTCAAAGATAGTTTTTGTAATGACTGAGATAGATTTTTTTTTAGTGCATTTGGAGGATTGTAAATAATTGTAAGGCCCCTTCCCTAGTACCATATTATAAACCTTAAATAAAATGAATATGGCCAGAAAAAGTAAGCATAAGAAGATGAGATATCATGTCTTTCTCTCTCATGCAAGGTATGTGAATTATAGATTGTTACCATACACCTTATGATAGAATGATGATAAGTAGGTTTCAGGATTTAGGTATGTCATGGCTGGCATCCTTCTTATTGATATTGGACTCGAGATCTTAATTGAGACTGATATAAATCGTATTCGTTATTGTCATAAGTATCATATTCAAAAATTTATTAGGTTGCTCAATTAAGACCCTATGGAATAAAGACTCGAGATGTTATAACTTAGAAACTATTCTGATAGGTTCATAGTATGTTATGATCTATTAGGATAGTTGTTTTAGGTGGCCATTGTGAAAAGCTGAATTAACACCTGCCCTTATGAGTAGTAATAATAATTAAAGATAGACATTGTTATCAATTTAGATAAAGGCCTACTCAGTACAGCTCAACATGGTTTAAATATAATAAGTCAATTATCGTACAAGTAGTATTAGGTGGATAAGATACAGTGAATGATGATTAAGATGAAGATATAATATATTGACTAATAGATATAATGAGTTTACCTAATAACTGATTTTGAACCTATGCAGACATGATTATAAAAACATCTTGATTTCGTAATAGTAGTGATTTTAGAGACATATGCCTTATGATGTAATATGTCATAATGATAACAAGATAGTGTTAGTAATCAAACTATATGTAATTGAATCAACAAATACTAGTTGTGATGATTAAATTTTAGTGGTTTTGACCTAAGGTATGTAATTAGAACTAATTTTCATGTTGCCGAATTTAGCAATATAGATCCAACATTTCATCATTTTGATAGGAAATGAGTTAGGATGTGGTTCAGAATGTTAGTTGGATCATTTGATTAGAAAATTAATGTTAAAATGTAGATTCTGACATTTTAACATTCCAAAAACTTTATATGAAAGTAATTGAGAAATAAAAGTTGATTATGACAATTGAGTGTGTTAAAATCAATTATGATGATTTATGATTAAATGTGATGTACAAATTTTGATATTTTAACATTTTGAAAGTCTTATTTGAAATGATTAAGTAAATTAATTCCATTGAATTATCTTAATATGGATTATGTAACATTTAAATTTATATGCATTTATGATGTGTATTTTATATGACCTCCTTGGACTATTGATGCTTGAGTTTAGTGTGCAGGAAGTGGGACCATGGAAAGCTTTGTGGGAAACAAGTTCCAAACCTATGTGAACACAATATAGCTAAGGAAAATCTTTGGAAGATTCAAAAGCCCTGTTGTAATGTATTTTATTTTATAAATATAAGCTTTCTTGTGTGTGAAATTGTTAATCTCAAAGATGCATTAGGGACATGTCATGATTATGTGGAATGTACTTTTATGTGTCACTTGAAACTTGTGGATTTTTGTGTGTTAATGACATGTCACCTAGGGTTTTTGTCATGGTAGCATTTTACCCTAAGATTAATTATCTTGTTAACGACTAAGTAAACCCACTTGACAAGTCATAGGATGGGTCACAATCAAAGAAAATTCAAATTTCTAGTGAAAACTATTCCTTAGTCACCAAAAACTAAAATACCTATCATGAATTTTTAGTGAAAACTTATTCCTTAGAGAATTCATCATTACACCTCAAATGGTGTTTTTTAGAAAAGTCTACTAGATTAGTATTGAGGCATCTCATGGGTCCTTCTAGCCAAGACCCTTTAGTATCAAATTCCAAGGTGTGTGACACAAATCTTCATCCCTTTGTATAGCCAAAGGACCATTTATATAATTAGTGTAGTATATTTGCCTCCAAACAAATTTAAGTAGTTCTTAATAATAATTTATAGAAAGGTAGGCAACCTTAGTCAATTGAAGAACGAGCTTCTAGACTCAAGAACCCTATCAATGATAAGATTTGGACCACACTCCTACCTATTTCAGGAAATGACTTAAAGAATACAAGAGATTTTTTATCCATATACCATTGATTTCAAATGTAGCTATAAGACAACTTTTCTCTTCTTCCCATTAGGAAACCTTTTTATTACCACACCACTCTTAAAATTTTGCATTGTTGTTGTTCTAGATTTATTTTCTCAACTATGTGGAGTATTTACTTCATTGATTTATTATTATGATCCTACTACCATGGCGAAATCCCTTGTTTTAATTAAAGTTTGGTCATTTTGGCTGCACTTGTGTTCATTTTCTTTTAATCAGTCATTTTCTATTTTTTATTTTATCTTGAATTTAAGTTATTTATAAGGCATCTTCTTGTGGATAAGTGTGTTGTACTACAATTTGTGAAATGTCCATACCAAGAGGTATTCCTAATAATTTGTGTAGGAGATTGGGACACCATAAGATCATCTTGGTATAGGACATAAAGTTTTAGATAGGGTCCCTGGGCACCATTCGTTCTTATGTCATAAACCTAAAACTCATTCAGACCAAGAAGAGCATAGAAATAAACCATATATTGACTTGCTACGGTGTGCATAGACACCACACTAGGATCTTAAGTAAGAGAATTAAAGGTCATAAAATATTTAATGGGTATTTGAATAGTTATGTTTAGGTAAGGCAATGTAATTGTGCCAATTATGGAAAGGATTGTGATAATAGAAACTAGTAGGATGATCAAAGTAAGAGTAAGGAACTTAGAGTAGAAACTATGTGGCACCAGTTTTGGCCAAATTTCTAATATTCATATATGCATAATAGTGCACAATGACCAAGCTGTCCAACTATGACTCAACTAAGAAGATAACATAGTGACAACCAAATGTCTGCATTCGATAATTAGTAAGTAAATCTTGATTACTAACTAAAATAATTGAATTCTTGAAATATTGATAGAAGATAAATAGTCCCATGGAGGGAAGATATGCATCATTGATAAGTTAAATTTTGGACTACAATCGTAAAATTTAGTTAGTGTCAAGTAGAGTGAATACCACAGGCTAGTAAAAAAAAAAAAAAGTTAGCCTATGTGAAAAAATAGAGAGTATGATAACTTTGGAAATGAATAATTATCAAACATAGGGCACTCTATTTAGAAATAATAGTTACCAAGAAAAGAAAAGAACTTCAAACATGAGTATAACTAGGTAAGCCTACAATGGTGTATCATGCAAATCAATGTTGTAGACAACATGTGCTAAAAAGGGAGTGCAAATAACCATGTTGTCAACATGAAAAATCAGTGAATGATGCAAACTCCAGTGTTGTAGACACTATGTGCTGAATTAGAGTTATGTACTTCTATTTTGTTAACATGACAACTCATGAGAGTACACAAACTCCAAAGTGTCTCACCTAAATAAATAATAAAATAATGCATTAACCTAAGTAAACTTAAGTGTAAATAGTAAATACTTATTTACACCAACACCCCCCCTTAAGTGCAACTTAGGGGAATGCCCTTAAGCTTATCAAATCTAGGATGCAATGCATGACGGGTCCTACCTACTAGGCCATATTAGGTACCCGTGTACATAATCAAATGAAATATCTCATAAAGTGGAGAAAGAGGGAAAACCTCATGGGAGAAATCCTCCCCCAAAAAGAGAGATGAAAAACACATACAATGTATGGATGGCTGGAGTAATCAAGAACACCCCATTATGATATAAATCTAGTATATACATAAGAGAAAAATGAGAAGAGAAAAGAAGAATGCATGCTAGTGACTGCAATGAAGAAGCTGATCCAAGACTACAGAATGGTGTTCCTCCCCTTAGGAAGAAACAAGGTCATGGGTACAAATGAGATGCTTCCACTATGCATGGAAAGAATCCCATTGATAAGAGATGTCTCTAAAACCTACTCAACTAGCTAAAGAACCTATCTCAAAGAACTATCTATCTCCTTAGCTAATGAGGAACACTTTTGCAATTGCTGACCATAAGTATCCACAATCACGTCAACCTATAATGATCCATCATGTAGAGAATGAACAAGAGGGTCAAATGGAGCCCTCATGGCAATTGAAGAAGGTGTTGTTGCATCATGAAGAAAAGGTAGATCATCAATAATGTCCCCCAAATCTATCAGTAAAGTTGGACCTGGAAGACTAGATGTACCCTATTGTGCTAGAGCTATCACTATGGTGATATATGCATGTGGACTAGATTGACATAGTGACCTCTCACTGCAATTGTCAATAGAACCCCACATGTTTGAATATAGTGAAGCACTATCATTGGTGTCACTATCAGTTTTCACATAGTATGATGTGCAGAGAGAATTAGAGGACAAGCTTGGTGAACGTTCCTCAAAGTATACATCCTTCTCCACAAATATATGATGTGTCTCTGGATCCATGAGTTTGTATGGCTTCACACTATCTTCATAACCAATGAAAGTACAAGGATGAGGTGATTGTGCCTTGCATCCCTTGGAAGATATGTTTTCCCATTCAGGACAATTAAAGACTCTGAAGTGTATCACAATAGGTTTTCTGCCACACCATGCCTCAAAAGAAGGCTTGCCATCTAAGGTTGGATGAGGAGATCAATTAAGAATGTGAGTGGCACTACTAATTGCTTCAAATTCAAGTGATGGATCTAGAGAGTTCATTTCTATCATGCAACTTGAAATAGACTTTAGAGTGAGGATCCTTAGTGCTACTACATTTGTCTTATGTGGACTAAATGCTGGTGGATTCTAAAGATCAATTCCCTCAAGTCTACAAAAGTCTTTTAGTCTTCTTTTCACATATATGCTTCCATTGTCCATTCTTAGAACTTTGATGGCTTTTCTTGATCTCTATT
Organism: Cupressus sempervirens; assembly: GCA_028749045.1. Taxonomy (NCBI): domain Eukaryota; kingdom Viridiplantae; phylum Streptophyta; class Pinopsida; order Cupressales; family Cupressaceae; genus Cupressus; species Cupressus sempervirens. The sequence goes on along the minus strand of CM053791.1, from coordinate 549,715,193 downwards.
CAACATGATTCTTGAAGGCTAGAAACTTGTCCAAAACTTCATTCTTATGATGAAGAAAGTAGACCCAAGTGTATCTTGAAAATTCATCAACAAAAGTAAGTATATAGTGACCCCAACTGATTGATGTTTTAGCAAAAGGTCCTGCTAATATCATGTGAACCCTCTAAAGAACAATTGGCATTTTTGAAGACTTCCCTTTCTGCAACTTCCCTTCTGGATGCATATCAACTAAATCTGTTGAACATTCACCATGGGAAAAGTTGATTTGGGGTAGATTTTTGACCATTTTTTTTGTGTAAAGTTGGTGAAGATAGTAGAAGGAAAGATGTCCATACCACTCATGCCATAATTTGATTTTTGAATTTGACTATGTTAACAAGGCCTTTGTAGGAAACTTGGGAAAAAAATGGGAGAAAGAGTATAACCTTTTGTCATGATTCACTTTCCCCATTGCGACCAAGGAGTCATCTTTTAAACTGTACACTTATAATGAGTTAGGAAGGAACTCAACTCTATGTCCATCTTTGAGGTGAGTGATTTGGTAAATCGAGAGGAGATTAGAACTTAGGTTTGGAACATAGAGAACATCTTTGAACTCTCCATTTTCCATCTCCACGTTTCCTTTCCCTACAACTTCATTGACTGCTTCATTGAAGAAAAATCCTTCTTTGAAGAACCCATGTGATAAGAGGCACCCGAGTCAAGTATCCATTACTTTGAAGAATTTTTATTTTCCATGAGTTCTTGCCCTTTGCCATTTGAATCTAAAGAAGACCCTTTATCCTTATAAGCATTAGGCAATGGAACATTATTTTTCTTCATTATGTTAGTCAACTCATCAATCTTTTTATGATAATACTCATGTTCTTCATGACCCATTTTCTTGCAATAGGCACACTTTTTCTTCTCCTTATTGTTGTCTCCCTTCTTATTGGAATTTGAGGAAGACTTGCCTTGTTGATTGGATTGTGGTGTTTTCTTTTCTACATCCTCTAATTTTTTCTTCTTCCACTTCTTATTCTTACCCTTTCCTTTATTTGAAGACTATCTAGCTAAATTTTGAGAACCCTCATTATTGGCCATCAATGCTTTAGACTTAGGTGAATTGAGATTCCCCATTGATTTCAATTTCTTTTCTTTTGTATCCAATAGATTACCATATTTATCAAAAGAGACTTTCTTATAGGCAAACCCTAATGTAGCCTTTGAGGTGTTATAAGAGGAAACAAATGTGGAGTACTCAGATGGCAACTTGTTATGCATGAGATAGATCAATTTGTCATCTTTGATAGGACTCCCACAATCAGTAAGCTCTGTCCTTAGTTCATTCACCTTAATGATGAAATCCTATAAAGAATCAAATGACATAGGATCTAAAGAGACAAGCTCATCTTCAATTTTGAAAACAACCTCTCTAGACACTTTATTATATAGGTTTTTGAGGGTATACCAAGCTTCCTTGGATGCAGAAGACTTCTTAATTTGATACACAATCTTGTCATCAACCCCCAAAAACATATCACCTAGGTCTTTCCTATCTATTGCCATCCAAGCTGAAATATCACTTGTTGATGCATTATCACCAACTAGTTTAGGAAGGGTACCATCTACATATTGAGAAACTCCATTGTGCATTAAATGATACCACATTTTGATGGACCATGTAGCATATTTATGTGGAGTAAGTTTAGGATATTTAAAATTTCTCATGATGCAAACAATTAAAGAAAAGTGTAGAAAAGAAGGAACACAACACCAAGAACACCCCCCGTTTTCACTAAAGAAACCCCCCCAAAATGGATGCTTTTGTCACTTTATAAGTAGTGTGATTACAATAGGCACTTGCCAATTTTGGCCTTTGTGGACTTCTAATTTTGCTTGTTACAACATCTTAATAAATTACAAATATGGAACTTTACAATGTGCTACAATTCTAAAACAATACAAAGCAAAGAAAGGCCCTATTTCTGAAAGTTACACTTTTGTCCACACAACCCTATAATCTGACTACAAATCTAGAAAGTAGATGAAAAATAATGCACTTTCAAAAAACATAGAACCTATTTTTGAGTCCAAATGTGCCTGTACAGAGAATTTGAAGTTGTAGAATGTAGGATTGAATAGGTATAGTCACCAAAAGGTGCAATTTCTAACAAATTCATGCACCAAAACTAGAAAAGAGCTAAACCATTGAAATTTTTAGGAAATTTTACATCATTTCAAAAAAAATTACACATGATTTGGAGTCCGAATGATTGAGATATGGCCTCCCAAAGTCAAACTGCAAAATCAAAAATCAATCTAGAAAGGGTTTGCATTAGGAAAAGGGCTTAAATTTGATGGTCATATGGCTATCGTAGTAATTTAAATTTTCCCTAGAATGATGGTTAGATGACCATCAAATTTAGGCTTATAAGATGATGATGTCAATGACGTTCAACCTTGTGAAGATGTTAGCATGACATCATCATGATGTTAGCATTGTTATAGACCATATGGATGGGTGATAGGGCAAAGTATGACTTGTTGACATGGGTTAACTAGATTTGGCTAATTTGGATCTTGTACGATGTCCATGTATAAAAAGGGTAAGTGCAGAATAAGCCACGTGGTGGGTAGATTATTTGGCATTAACTATATTCTACGTCAGTGCTAGCAAGTCACTATTTGTCACGTGCCATCCTTGTTGGCACTATCCATCGATGGGAAGATTAAATGGAATCACCATATTATACTCATTCATTGGGAGATAGATTACGGGGTCAAAAAAATATGCCAGGATTTGCAATTTTAATCCCACATGTGATGGGTTAGCACTATGCACAGTGTATAAAACTCTGCACACATGGAGGTTTAAACAAAGAAAAGCCCCATCGGTGGATGTGGGCATGCCAGATAAGTGTTGCCTCTAGTTGAATTTGGAGTACGGCCCACCGAGTGAGATAAAATTCTCTTAGATTTAATATGATTTGCCAATTATATAAATTCTCTACAAGATTGAGCTACAACGACTTGAGTCTGCAAATTTTTTTTTCTCTAACTAGCCAACTGGCCAAAAAAATTCCAAAAATAGAAATTCAAAATAATAATGTAGAGATGAAAATTAAATTCAGATTTCAAATAAATTCATAGATCAAATTAGATCACACCCAGTTTCCAAATCAGTGCCTTTGGGTGCTAGTTTGCAAAAAAAAATTGCCTCATGATCAACTTTAGCCAACATAGGCAAATTTATAGTTGATCTTCACCGAATCGACGTTCTAAACACAATGGCAAGGTTAGATTTGGCTCTAGATGCTCTCAATTTTTGCAAGTACTCTAAATTCAGGTCGAGCTGCTAAAGAATGATTGGTCTCGAATGGCTATGTGTGGAGAATCTCCCAGAGCTCTGATACCATTTAAGAATTTTCCTAAGGGAAGAATTCATCCAAGACCAAGGAACTCAAAAAAAATCACAATAGTAGACCAAAGAGAGAGTATGATTAGAATGAAAATATATTCATTCAATATACCATATGAAAGTAGACTAGGAGTGCCTGTATATAAAGGCCTTTGGAGAGCTTCTAGAATGCAAAGAAGTTAGTAACATGATAAGTCATACAACCACGCACATGTCCACTAGATATTGGTTATCCTCCATTAAGCACGAAAGTAAGTGCAATGATGGGACGATAAGCCTATAATGGTGTATCATGCAAATTAGTGTTGTAGAAAACATGTGCTAAAAAGAGAGTGAGAATAACTATGTTGTTAACATGACAACTCAGTGAATGATGCAAACTCCAGTGTTGTAGACACCATGTGATGAATTAGAGTTGCATACTTCTGTGTTTTCAATATGAAAACTCATGAGAGTACACAAACTCCTAAGTGTCTCAACTAAATAAATAATAAAATAATGCAAAATAATAAAATAATGCATTAACCTAAGTAAACTTAAGTAAAGTGTAAATAGTACATACTTATTTACACCAACAACCCCCCCCTTAAGTGCAACTTAGGGGAATGCCCTTAAGCTTACGAAATCTAGGATGCAATGCATGATGGGTCCTGACTACTAGGCCATATTAGGTACCCATGTACATAATGAAATGCAATCTCTCATAAAGTAGAGAAAGAGGGAAAACCTCATGGGAAAAAACCTCCCCCAAAAAAAGAGATGAAAAACACATACAATGTATAGATGGATGGAGTATTCAAGGACCACCCCCCCCCCCCCCCCCCCCCCCATTATGACATACATCGAACATATACATAAGAGAAAAATGAGAAGAGGAAGAGAGACAGGATAGGCTCCCCCCCCCACAAAAGAAAACTATGAACCCATAACATAGGTTCATAGTATGTTATGATATTTAGGATAACTCTTTGAGGTGGCCATTATGAAAAGATGAATTAATACCTGCCTTTATGAGTACTAAAAATAAATATAGACAAAAACTATTATCAATTCAAATAAAGGCCTACTCAGTAGAGCTTGACATGATGTAAATATAATAAGTCAATTTTCATACAAGTAGTATTAGGTGGATAAGCTACAGTGAATGATGATTAAGATGAAGATATAATATATTGAGTAATAGATATAATGGGTTTTCCTAATAACTAATCTTGACCTATGTAGACATGATTATAAAAACATCCTAATTTCCTAACATTAGTTATTTTAGAGACATATGCCTCATAATGTAATATCTCATAATGATAACGAGATAGTGTTAGTAATCAAACTATATGTAATTGAATCAAATAATACTAGTTGTGATGATTACATTTTGATGGTTTTGACCTAAGGTATCTAATCATGACTAATTTTCATATTGCCTGATTTAGCAATATAGATCCAACATTTCATCATTTTGATAGGAAATGGATTAGGATGTGTTTAGAATGTTAGTTGAATCATTTGATTAGAAAATTAATGTTGATATGAAGTTCTAAAATTTTAACATTTCAAAAACTTTATATGAAAATGATTGAGAAATAAAAGTTGATTATGACAATTGAGCACATTAAAATTGATTATGATGATTTATGATTAAATGTGATGTGCTTATTTTGATATTTTAACATTTTGAATATCTTATTTGAAATGATTAAGTAAAGGAATTCCATTTAATTATGTTAATATAGATTATGTAACATGTAAATTCATATGCATTTATGATGTGTATTTTATATGACCTCCTTGGACTATTGATGCTCAAGTTTATTGTGTAGGAAATGGGACCATGGAAATTTTTGGGGGAAACAAGTTCCAAACTTATCTGAACACAATATAGCCAAGACAAATCTTTGGAAGATTCAAAAGCCTCGTTGTGATGTATTTTATTTGGTAAATGTAAGCTTCCTTGTGTGTGAAATTGTTAGTCTCAAAGATGCATTAGGGACATGTCATGATGATGTGGAATGTGCTTTTTTGTGTCAGTTGATACTTGTGGATATTTGTGTGTTAATGACATGTCACCTAGGGTTTTGGTCATGGTAGCATTTTACCCTAAAACTAATTATCTTGTTAATGATTAAGTAAACCCACTTGACAAGGGATAGGATGGTTCACAATCAAAGAAAATTCGAAATTAGACTTGACTAGGGTTTTGAAGGGTCATTAGGCAGTCCCAAAGTGCCTTCAGTGTGAAAATAAGCTACCCATATGATAGTACAACATGTTAGGGACCTAATTTTTACCATGATAGTGACTAGAGAGCCTGGGGGGACCCTTTACCAATGCCTTCCTCCACCAATTCAGAAATGGAGTTGTCACATGAGTTCTTTCCCATGTTTTCACTAAGTCAAAAATAGAAAACTTAAAGGGAGAAAATTTTGTAAGAGGGAGTGACTTGGTGTTTTTGCCAAAATAGTCAATGGGAAAGCCCTTGTAGAGAGTCTTGGACAAACTAGTGGGATATTCACCCACTTTCTAAGTTTAGTGATAGTTAAAGATTTGGAGGGAGGCCAAGGGAGCTCTTCATCAACTATCATTGCCATTAGCTTGGACCAAGGTTGTTGTTCAAACCATGACCATTTTGTTTAGCATTGTATAATGAATCTACAAGTATGGAGTGTTGATATGGGATCATGTATTGTCAATGTAATATTTGTGTTTTGTTGTGATTGTGCACTATGTTTCATACATTTTCAAAATTTTCTTTCTTTATTTCCTTGTTTTTTTTTTAATGTTCAAAATTTTAATGGGTTTGAAGGCTTCACTCACCCTTGGGAGGGAAGAGTAGCCTTGGGTGAAGGGGTTAGTTGGGCTCAACATTGTAGTTGAGAAAATCTACCTCATGAAGAGGAGTTGTTGTTTCTTTTATGGAGTATGGGCTCCATTGAAGCCATACACCTTTTGTTGTTTTGGGAGATATAAGTTTATGTGTAAGAAGGAGGATATTTTATGATAGCCTTGAGAGAAAAAAAAATGTAATTGCAATATGACTTTGTGTTATGCATATGGAATTCTCCTCTTTGAAGAGTTCACCTTCACCCAATGTGTTAATGATTCCAATGGTGAATCAATGTGCAAACCTTGGAAGGGATTGTTATGTGTAGTGTTTTATGTCTTCATGCATTAGAAAATGTTGTATGTGTTTCCCTTGCTCGGTGGTTTGCTTCATAGAAGCCTAGGATGGGAGGTGAGCCTCCATGGTCTATTGTTTTTTTCTGTGATGTATCTATAGATTTTGTGCTCAAGAGAGAAATGGAAAAATCTTGGAAGGATCATCTTGTACATGTGGTTGAAGGAAAAAACTTGTCTTTGAGTATTGTATGGAGAATCTCTCTCCACCTTATTCATATTTTTGCAATGAATGATTGCATACTAGCAAGGAAGGGATGGGTCTAATTGTAATGCATTTGAAAGAATGAAGTCTTTCTCTAGGTCATTTGAATATTGAATTGTGAAGATGAACCCTTCAATGTCATCATTGGTGTATTCTACTAAGGTCTGTATTTTATGTACATTTTAGTGAAGAATGGGTCCATAAAAGAAATGAAGAAATTTGGATATTATTATATGAATTCATATTGCAAAGCTAAATGGCATGCATTTAGTTGCAATGAAATGGAAAGGTTGACCATCATACTAATCATAGATGGGATGTAAAAGAAACTCATCCTATAGGATATCTCATTGTTTAGTATTCATGTAATGTACATGTATCATTTGTATCATGCTCATTTTGATTCATAAAAAAATACATTTTAGAATGATAGTTCATATAAGTAAAGTTCATGATGCATTAATTCAATAAGAATTATCACTTAAAGTTCCATTATGGATAGGAAGAATTAATCTATTTTCTTCATATTTGATCTTGTTTCAAATTCTTTTCAAGTGTTAAGTTGATTGTTCAATTTATCTTAATAGATTCATTAATCAAGCAAAGTGCATTGAGGCATTAAAATCACATCATAGTTGTGTTAAACATATACTCACAATTACTATAGTTGAAATAGATTCTAGAGAAAAAGAAAAAAGAAAACAATAATAACAATCAAAAGAGAACACATGACAAGTTAGAAAAATGGGTTGGAAGTGAGTATTTCATTCTCTGGAAAATGTATGGGTAGGGAGAAGTAATCCACTCCCCAATTATAGAATGATTAGATAATCCTCTAGTATATTCCTTATGATTCCCCTATAAGAATTATAAATAAATGACTTTAACATTTTGCTATAGTCTAAGACTTTAAAGAAGTACAAATTCAAGATGTGTCAATTACATGTCTCATTCCCTTACATTCCCCAAGAGGCTCACGTGAACATTGGTAGTCTGGACCTATTGAAAAGAATAATAAAAATAACTTTAAAATAAAATAAAATAAGACAAAAACCTACCCCCATGCTATCTTAGGCATCCACCCCTTTTTAAAAGGAAGTGCGCATTTTAATCTAAAAAAAAAAGTTTGAGGTAACGAGCCACTAATAAACACACTCTATAGTATACTATACACCACCCATTCTTACCACATCTTAATGTGCATCCCACAATTCCATGTATAGAAAAGTTGGTAGGGGGAGCTTTCTTGTAAATCAGGTGTGGTATTCACTACTTGTATTAGTGCCTTGGTTTGGTGGGCCACACACCCTTCTTAGATTCACACACTTCTCCATGCATATAGCTAGGGATGGTTCAACTAGAGAAGCCACCCAAGTCTCCTTGGGATCACATGCATCACTTGGGTGGTGCTCTAGTGGTTGGAAAATTTCCCTTGGGATGTGGTGAGCATGTCTTGTCATTAGAAGAGTATAATAGACATGTTTTTGGAAGAGAGCCACATGGGTAGTAGAGTTGTTCAATGGATAAAGGGGTTTGGATAAGATTTTTACTTAGTGGTTAAAGAATTTAATTAGATTTAGGGTCAGTGAGTGTTCACTAGTGGTAAGTTTAGAATGTTGGGTTTCTAGTGAAGTAAGATTTTAGTAAATTACATGTATTATATAGTTAGTGAATGAGTTAGTTGGCTAGTAGTTAGTGTTTAAAAAGGGTGGTTACTTAGTTAATGTGTAGAATAAGTAGTAAGTGGTAATGATTGGTAAATAGAATTAATAAAGTTAGTAAATATTATATAAAATTAAATTAGATAATACATCTTAAGAAATATGGATAGTAGAAGGATAAGTGGATGAATAGAAAGTTTTAATATAGGGTTTAGGATAAAATATGATCATGAGCTTACTTCCTCTTGAAACATTGTAATTTTGAACCTATGTCCAACTAGATTTTTATGTGATACTAGTAAAGAAAAGCATATATCCTAGGGGGTTGGGTTGTTAAGGTAAATTGAAACTTTCTTTATCAATGATTCCACAATCTAAACTCATAGGTGGATGAACTTTTCAAAGGATTGTCACCTAACTATTTTGTCACAACTTGATCCTTAATAACCCTAATAAGTTTTATCCTCGAAAACTTTTTAGAATACAATCTTCCCATCAATTTTTTTGGATGAAGTAGGGTTTCAATCAATTCGAGTCGTCTGACATTGTCATCTACTAGAATTAACCAGGTAAGCAACTAATTTAATGGATCACTTTGTCTAGTGATTAAATATGTGTCACCCTCTTGGACATAGTTGTTACTTGAAGACCTTGAGGGATATATTCTTAACACTTTACTATTGATAACCTTGTAGCATCATCCATATGTTATTATGGAAGAATAAATAAATTAGTTAATTGAAAAAAATTGATGTTCTCTTGAAGGGTAAATTTTGGGCATGACAAGACATGTTAAATATGTTATGGTTGATATAATGAAATCAAATATAATTTTTGAGGCAATTTATTAAACATTGTTCAGAGTATTATCTCCTATGAGCTAGCTATTGTTGATATAATCAAGGAAAGAGATTAATTGTAATAAAATGTGTGTTGTCACTTCCTATTGATGTCCTATATTATTATTGTAAATTGAGAAAGCCTTTGGGATTACTCAATACTTCTTTTTATAGGAATTGGTATAAAGGAAAGATTGTTTCCTTTGTTGTAACCATCATATGTGGTTATATGCATTGTGATGTTTTGTTCAAAGAGCTTGAATGTGAATATATTTTGATCATAACAGATATTGATGTGGATTGATGTATTGTAAGCTTCAAAAGAATTGTATTGGCAAAGGTGTTTCTATTTAGTCATTTCAAAGATCTTGGATATGCTTATTATCCTTAAGATGATCTAGTGAAGACTATTTTGAAGAGCTATTTCAACAATAAATTCAATTTTCCTTATTTCTAATCCTAATAGGGTTGGAATCACCTCACATGGATTCAAAGTCTCCTAATAGAGACTCATATGTTCTAATTGTATTTTATTTGATCCTAATATGGTCTATCCTTTCAAAAGGAACTTTTGTATTAGTACGTCATCTTGTGGGAATGATTCCCATCTAATTTTTTCCCTCTGATAAAGGATTCCCCTAGTAAACATATGTTGTGTTATTTTGCATGGTTATCTTTCTATGGTTGTTACATCTAGATTTTTAACATGTTTTAGAATTAATAAGATATTGGGATTTATTTTAAATACATAACTATTATAACCCCCCCTCTCAAAACTTATATAGGTGGAATTTGTTGAACAAAGTTACATCAACTAAGAAAATGATGAGTGATAAAAGTTAAACTTAACTGGATACACCTATTCCCAAAATTGCTATCTCTAATTTGATCTCTAAATGAAGTTCTCAAATTTTGGTGCTATAAGAAAGCTTAATTAAATTTAGTTGAATCACACTCAGTAAGTGACTTCGATCTTCCTCTCTCATCATCATCTAGATTTTCTTTTAAGAGGTCCAATCCTTTTACAAATGCCTTATTGAGTTCTTCTCGAAGTTCACTAACTACATTTCTTTGTTCCTCATTGTCTTTATTAGTTTTGGAGTTCCTTTCATGGTTCCTTCTGTCATTTCTAATCATCTCAAACAAAACCTACAACAATATTAACTATACAAACATCCTCATGCCTCCCCATACAGACATCCTCATGCTTTGCCATCTTCGGCGGGGACTCTAGCTATGCACAACCCTTGTTTTCATTAAGTTTTAGATATTGATACATGATCCATTATCAATATCAGAACTATAAAATAGAAGAATTAAAAGAAAATTTGGGCAGGGAAAGAGTACAATTTCTCTACTCTATTTTCTTTATTGTCAATCTATTCTAGAATATTTTTTACTTTTTTTTCTTTACTAGTTCTCATCCATATGATGAATCATGGACCATGATCTAGAAAATGAATGAAAAAAATCAAACACACTTTCAAATGATGAAAAAACACTAATTTGATCAATATCTACAAAACATCATGTATTTGATAACAATAAGTTTAATCTAACTCTATTTAGTGCTCCAAAGAGATACCTACACATTTAAAGATTGAAATATATTGTTCCCCATCCGTACCATTTTATTGTTCACCAAATTTTATGAGACAAAATTAAAAGAGTATTTTTTATGGCATTGAACTATTATTTGATATAAAAGAATAAATAAATAATGCATATCTCAAAATAGAGAACATATACATTTTTTATGTTTTTCTTTTATTGTATTGGGGCCAGTCTATATATTTAATATTCATTTATTATTATTTTTTGAAATTAATTATTATCATTATGTGTTAAGCTCGACTAGAATAGAACCCATGATCTATAAGAGGCTCACAATTTACCATTGTGTTGTATGCTCTCTGAACCAGAATATTTTATTAAAGTTTATACTAATTTTAATCACAATTATTTTCTATTTATTTTACATTAGTTTATTCTATTTGTACAAATATTTTAATATACCTAAATACAACATATCTATACAAATGTATCTACATACTTATAATTGTACATCTATTTTTAATTTCATGTAATTATATGTATAGATATGTAAATATGTATATATAGAATACATATATGTATCTAAAGTACAAGATCAATTAATTTTTTTATAATTTCTAATGTAATATCATTATTGAAATATAACTTTACATTAATAATTATTAGTCTTTATCATTAACGTGTGAGACTAAAGTTTTCTACTCCTCGAAAACTATCATGCATTTAAAAATCTATATATAATATGTAATCATATAAAAATTTCAGAATTCAATTGATGTCAAATTTTAATATTCATTTTTTCCTATTGGCTATTAGTAATTTTACAGGTAGTCATTTTATTTTTCTATCTAAAATATTAAGAAAAATGTAAGATAATATTCTACAGTATCTAGACTATGCTTTAACAATTGGATGTCTATACTATAAATTTCTCTATTTCCTAAGATTTTTATGTTGCTAGATACCTACCAACATGTTTGAATATCACTTATAATTTTATGAGTCCAAATTATGGCATTCATTAACTGTAAGTGATTATGAAAAGGCTACAATAAAGTACAAACTTCAGGTGCAATGTCCATCTTTTTTTTTCTTAAAATATTTTGGATGTTTTTTAGACATTTTCTTTTACCTTTTTCCTTAGAGGACCCTTCACTAGCAAGAGGAATTCTTTATTGATGACACTAGGGTGTTCATATTTTTTTAGGCATTCTAAAGTGTCTTTCATTCTATTTCCTTTCATTTTTATTCTTCTTTTAGAAACTTTTATTGCTTGTTCTCTACCTACATCCATCCTTTGTGCTAATGAGGGATGTTTGTCTTTTTGTTTAGTGCCCATGCTTGCCAAATTTCAGTTCTTCTAAATGCAATGAATATTTGTGGAGCAGAATCACAATTGGCTCCTTGTAGTATGTTATGTCCAAACAACAAGCATCACAACATTACAATCCAAATCTTATAGTATGAATAAGGAAAGCTTTGTGTGTCTTAATTTTTATTTATTATGGAGGGACTTTGATTTAGGATTTCTATCTATCTTGATTGTTTCATTTATATGATTTGTGTATTGCATTTATTGTTGAGATATATATTTTAGATTAACGTAAAAATAGGTTTTGAGGGGACCCAAAATCATTTTACATCATAGACCCAAAAGATATTCAAAGAAAGCCCAAACATCCCAAAGGGATCCAAACTAGAAGCACGTTGCAATAGAAAAACATTATATGTCTAACAACACCAAAAAAAAAAAAAAAAAAAAGAAACCAATAGGAACTTCTTAACTAGCCAAGGGGACTAAGAATTCTATTTCACTCCCTTTTTGTGAGAGTATAAATTCATATCAAATTGAGGAAGGGCTTTTTTAGATCCTTTCCTAGTCATAGGTGTCCACCCCTCCTCAACCATCACAGCCTTAGACTGCCAATTTTGAAAATCCAAAATAGAGGGAAGCTTGTCCAAATTTTGACAAGGACCATTTGTCATCACTTCTGTAACGCCCCGCTCGGGAACTCGAGAGAAATAAACCTAACATGTTACAATTTTTACTGAACTATTTTATTTTTTAAAGTTTAAACAACATCAAGATAACATTAATGCGGAAGCAATATGAACATACACATCAAATACACATTTGCAATTATAGATATAGTTTCAATTCCTCAAGGGTTCCTTTACGTTGAGTCACATTTAATAATTTTAAATTAATTAGTTTAAGTTTCAAGTACAATGTCTCAAGATCATAAAGGAATAATAGATACATAATTGCATACGCAAATGCATAAGTATAAACAATAAAATGAAAGTACATCCAATTAATAACATCCACTACACATGTCACAGGGTATGTGAGAATAGATACAATACATCAGAATACATGATAACATAAATACATCATCTGAAAAGAAGTCTCTGAGATAAGAAACAAGAATGATAAAGGTACATCTTCTGCAATGAACATCCAACAGCTAGCAATGTGAAGGGGAACCCAAATGGTAAGAAGACACTACCTCCCAACCGCGTGGTTACCTAATCAGGCTTCCACTCCCACCGTGCAAGGAAGATAATGAACGATCCACAAACGGCTATCAAACATAAAACATTCCTACCTACTAGCCAAAACTATCTCAAAGGTAACACATGCTACTAAAGAAGATAAGATAATCCAAAAGTAAGAACACTCAATCCAATACCAATTCCACATAACCAAACATCATACACAAACCAAGTATAAACCAAATACCAAGATTATAAGATAAAGTCAATGAAAGATATCCTCCTCAAGTTAATAACCACATGTCAAAATTACATCATCCATGAATCACCAATCATCCTCAATGAAAGTAATAACCACAATAAACACATCCAACAATAAATACACCACCAGAGGTACACATAATCTACAGAGGAGACTCAAGCTACATACTAGGGAGTGTCATCACATAGTTGCTTGAGTTACCCTGGACTGATCTCTTAATAGACCTCGGACCCTCAAGCATTGAGTTACCCTAGACTAGTTACTCTGAACCCCGGACGCTCAACATCACACATGTGGAACTAGAAAGCCCTCTCAAGAAAATGAGGCACTCGTCCCATTCCCATCCTTAGTCTATACAAGCACTCAAAGCATGGTTGGGTCAAATATATCTAACTTATCTTTTTAGTGTGTTTGCCCCCAAACAATTTTAATTACTAGATTATCACTTATTACATAACTTGCATTAGGTTACCCTGGCACTGACCACTTTGGGTCCCAGACCCCTATGCAAGCCACTCCCAAAGTCATGTACCTAGACAACCTCTCCTAAGCACATAAATACACAGTTGTTTCCCATACCACAACACCCATAAAGATCAAACTCGGTTCCTTAACAGGCAACTTGATAATAAGATGGTTCTCCCATCCAAGTACACAAAAATGCTCCACAAAGTAAACCTCATCAATATAATTTTCAATCTGAATCACAAAGCACATCATGACATCCAACCACATAAATGGTATAAAAGAAATCTCACAAACCTCTGGTGTACATCCTAGACTGGTCAATATCTAAACAACTCGAGAATCCACAAGCATAAGCCATACAAGCAAAACAACACAGTTTCACAATCTGATTTTTGGTTTGAGAATACACAATTTGATTACAAGTAAAGTTTCACTCTATGTTTTAATGTACGTTTTAAGTATAGAAGATTCTCAATTTATTCTACAAATCAACTTATTAATTAATTCTTATCGTTAATAGATCCTAATTAATCAAATTTAATTAGATTAATTAATAATTAATAAAGTTATTTAAATTTATTTAATTACAAAACATTTATATAAATTAATAGTAAAATTATTAATAAATAATTATATAATTGCATAATACAAAATGTTATTAAATTGTAATGTATATTTATTACCATTTAAATTAAATAAATTTTAAAATGTATTAAAATTTACTAAAAATGAAATGTTCATATAAAATGGCGTGTTTAAAGGCCTGTCGGCCTGGTATCTGCGACAGCAGTACAACTGCTGCTTGCAACAATAGCGGTACTGGCTATTGCGGCCATTAATGCCAGCAGTAGCGGTACCGACTACCACAGCCAATAATGCCGACAACAGGTATGGGGGGGGGGTAAGTTTATTTGATTTAATTTTTATTTTAAAAAAAAAAAATTATTTTTCATTTAAAATTTAATACGAATTTTATTAAAACAAATTTAAAATTATTAAATATAAAGATAAGAATTGTTTTATAATATTATAATTTTTATTTGTTAAAATCAATTGTATTCATTTCAACAAATTCCACAATTTATATATATAATCTTTACATTATTAACCTGATATGGAAATTAAGTTTAATCATGCAAATTTCTAATTCCAAAACCTTTTTTTTTTTTTTTTATAAAAATCTCAAATCCTCCCCAGATTAAATTTCTAGCTTCCAAATTTTGATTTAATACTAACTTCTTTCAATTGTAGAAACAAGGTTTTCTAAATAGTTGTTTCAACCCGGGATTCACAGATGAAATCGAATAGTAAAAGATCCAGAATGAAGGATGGCAAGATTCAGACAACAAAATTTGAGAAACAATTTTCAACAAGCACGAAGAAGACAGAGATCCAAAAGTATTTCTACAATGGTTCACAAACCCTACTTTGATCTGGTGCTAACAATCTGGTGAAACCCTTGCTAATCCAAGCCCTTCAAAGCTTTTCAAAGATTTCTTTGTTTCCCTTCCAAAAGTGTGTTCCCTAAAACCTGTGTCTGCAATAATGACCCGAAACTCTCTAATATAGAATCTAATTACCTTTTAGGGTTTCTGTCTCCACAACTCTAAAATTATAATTATTTTATTTAATTAATTCTTTCATGCACAATTAATTTTCTTTTTAATTAAAATATTATTTTATTATTCCTTCATACACTTTAAGTGAATTATTAAATTTAATTTATTTAATTTTCCACTAGACTTCACTTTTAAGTTAATTTAATAACTTTTTAAATCTCATGTGCACATTATTAAAATATCTTTATTCAAGTTCACATGTTTTTTTTTAATCTTTTAATTAATTTTCTATATTTTAAACTCATGCACGCATCATGCAAACTTAAATCTTTTTCATAAATTAATATCTTTTCACTTTTTAATTTATTTTTGAACGTTTAATTTGATAAATATTTATTAACTTAAATAACAATAATATTTAGCATTTATTTAAAAATGAACTCTAAATATATTATTATTAAATTAAATAAATATTATCACGTTCTAAATTTATTCTTAAAACTTTTATCTTCAATTCAATTCTTTATATTTAATTAATTTCTCAATTAATTAAATATAATTAAATATTCAAAATATCATAATAATTTTTTCATTAAATTAAATCATTAATTTAATCTTTTAATTAGACTTAATTAACTAAAAATTCATCACAGACTCACAAAACAACATACGCACAAAATACTCATGGGTTTAAAAAGGGTAGACAGTCTGTTACGAGTCCTCCTTGCAGGACCAGTATTTTAGGCTATGGCTAGGATTGGACCTGATCATTATCTTCCCATTCTCACCATTTGATTATTTGTAATAGGGCACGCTCATCCTAGCAATTCAGGGAAGTCGATGCTCGGTACCTACATCCTGCATAAAAGACGAGCATGTGCATGTATATAATATATCTAAGCTAAACAAACAATGGCGGCGAGTGGTTCATTGTGTAGATCCCGACTAGCAGGTGACTACGACTTCCTCCCTTAACCACATCAAACACGTCTGACAGAAAAATAAAATAAACACGCACACCATACACATGCAAGTATGGGGTAAGTATCGTAAAAATCACAAGTCTAACATCAAATGCGTACATGTAATAATGCATCTCTATCAATACAACATAATCATCATTAAAGACATCCTGTTAACATTTTTATGAAAGAAACCACATTTACTAACTAGGAATCATCAAAACATCATTAACGTCATGTGAAATGAAATCAACTAAACAATTATAATCGATATATTTGTATTTCAAGACATGAAATAATATCATAATATTGTAAATCTAGTATCTCTAAAACTAATCAATGCATAATATCAGCCTAAGGAATTTGACAATGATAACAGAAATGTGAACTAGGGGCAGGCACTACAACTTCTTCCATTAGACTGGAACTATACCAATAGTTTGATTACCAATTTCAATAGCAGCAATAGAGAGAAACTCATCCTTTTATCAAGGACTATCTGTCATCACTTCTTCCATCAGATTGGAACTAATATTAGCAGTCTTATTACTAATTCCAATAGCAATAAGAGTAGAACTAGAAGAAGAAATGTTACCAAAGCTAGTAGATATATAATGACTAGATCCAAAAATCATAGCACAATGCAACTTACCTTGTCCAGAATTAGCAGTCTCAACACCAAAACCACTACAATTATCTCGACCAGAGTTTGCTCCAAGAACACTAGATTTAACACCTTGACCAAAAATAGTCTCAACCTCCTTTATAAAGGTTCTAAGACTACCAGCAAACATTGACCAGAAATAGTCTCAACCTCCTTTTGAAAGGTTCTAAGACTACCAGCAAACAAAGGACCAACCCCATAAGAAACTTGGGCATCCATCTTAGAATCAGAAGCATTCACCATCTTAGAAGGAATAACTTCCAATATAGAGGATGGAGCCCCCTACTCTATAGATCCAAAAACCTCATCCACCGGAATAGATGGTTTCACTACTGAATGATGTTGCTCCAATACACCCTTCCACTAAGAGGAGGGTCATTTATTTCTAGATTTTCTAGTCTTAAACTTAGTGGCCATATGTCCAGTATTGAAACATTTTTTACACCTAAAAGGGAGGCCCTCATAATCAAGTGACTAAGTCCAAGAGCCCTTTGAATAACTTAAAATAATCTCAGTTGGGAGACCCTTTGAAACATCAATATCCACTAGAATCCTAGCATAAGTAGAATGGAAATGCTCAAAAGATTTGTTATCAACCATATGGAAATCCCCTAAAGCCTTGCCAATTTCCATAAAAATAGAATTCACCTAAAAATGAAGAGGAAGATTGGGAAGCCTTACCCAAGTTGGGATTTTGAAAGACTTTGTTTGAGGGTTAAAATATGGATGCCATGGTTTAACCATTAAAGGAAAACTATTCTCCCAATAAAAGACTTGATCATAGAGAATAGCTTTCATATCCTTAGAATTGACAAAAGTATCAATGAAGAAACCTTTGACTAAAGGAAAAATCTCAACAATAGTCATAATATATGGATCCTAATGATTTGAAATCCATGCATGGAGCTCCAAGACAATAGGCCAAAAAATTTAAAGTGACAAATAATAAAATCCTTGGACAGATCCCTAGAATGTTCTTCAATTTCAAAAAGTGACTCATCCCCTAGATTAAGCAAAATTAGCTTATAGATGGGGATTGAAGGAGATACAAAAGGTTTAGTAGCTTTTTCCAAACCCCCACTCTTGCATAGGGACTCAGCATATGAAAACCCTTTCTTAACATCTACTACATGGGCAACCACCACATCATTCCCAAAAACCTTAGCATCAACACTAGCGCCCTTGCCAGATTCAGATGCCACAAAACCAAAACTAGTGCCCAACACACCCTTACCAGAAACCTTGGCACTAGCGCTAGTGTTACTACCAAAACCAACAACTATCACACCAATGCCAGAAATCCTAGCACTAGCGAAAGTATCCTTGCCATATTCTAAACTAGAATCAACAACCACCATACTAGAATTAGTGTCAGAAGCCATCTCATCAATACTCGAAACCTTGGCACCAACTGAACCAATTATTGAGATATATGTTGATAATGGAATCTAGTAAGCTTTATATTGGGTGGCCTTACTAGTACTTTCTATAAGGCAAAAAAATGTTCTAATACTTTTTTCATTCCATATGTTAACTCATCATTAAAATTTATCCTTTCAAGTAGTTTAATTTATCATTTTAAAATTTAGCTATAAAATCAATATATTCTACATAGTTAGATGCAATATTTTTAACTTAATAATTTCTATAAAATATTTTTCTATGATTTGATTGGATGAATCATTTTAACTCTTATTTGAGCCAGATGGATTCTAAAAGATGAGAATTTTTGAAGAGTTATATTTTTAATAATGTGATTTATATCGTTTTATCTCAAAAAAAATTTATAAAAAAATATTGTATTTTTAATATTATATTTTACAAATTAATATTTTCCATTCAATTAAAAATATTATATATACTTAGATTATACAATCTATTAAGAATTACTATTATATACATTATATTATTATAGACATAATATATAATGTTTTTATTAATTGAAATATTCTATATACTACAATAATTTTTTTAAATTAAGACTAAACATATAGTAAAACTAATAGCAAGTACTAAGTCATTATATGACACTTTTTTTTTATAGATTTTGATAAATGTGTGATTCAGAATTTTTAGAAATAATATGAATCTGATTTTTTTTATCCTAATGAAATTCATTATTTGTGGGACATTTAATAATTTAATTTTATTTATGTTACTTAACTAAGCCATAATTTTTGTACCCAGATGATGGAAAATTAGAGAAAAATAGTGTTAATGATTGCGTCGCTTTTCTCAAAAGCATTGCACGAAAGTCAAGTTGTTTTTTCATTTTAGTAGTAGTGAATTCTTTAGTTGGAACGAAATTGATTTGTGGTTTTACAATTGATTTATTCATTGTTATTTGGATTATTGGTAAAAAAATGTTGAGGTTAGAATTAAAATATTAGTTGGAATTCTCTAATTGGGTCTTCTGTAATTGTTTCATGCTTTTACCTTAATGTTAACAAAGTGAAGTCTGAGTAGAATTACTAGTAAAATTGAAGTGAATCAGTAATGTACCTCAACACATTGTTCTTCCCACCCTTTTGATTTTTTATGATATAGATTATGGATAACCCATATAATTATTGGGTTCTATTTTTTAATTCTTAAAAATATATATATAATTAGTATATTGATCTTTATATAAAATTTATATAGATTATATTGTAAGGCATATTATCAGATGTTTATTCTATATTTATAGAAGAGGAATGTGGTAAAAAATATTTAATATAATCATTTTGAAAATATATGTATTAAGATAGAATTACAATATAGATTTAAAATAAAAATAAAAATATCTAGGTAAGTTAATAAATAAAATTCTAATTTATTAAAAGTATATTACCAACAAAAAGTTAATATTTTTAAAGATTGTTTAAAGATAAGCTTAGATTTCTCAATGACTTATAACTTTCTATTACTTTTCTTTATCTTTTCAATTTTAACATTCTCAAAATTTAATATGAAAAGTTCCAATCGATGCATCTGAAAAATACATTTTAAAATGTTAAATAAAATAAAAATGTTAATCTTCATGGATGAATTTTTAAAAGAGTGAACTAAATTGTTAATATAAAGATAACATGGGAAATATTTCATGATAATTAGTGTTTCAAAATTAGTTATAAGTTGTAGATCCCATATTACTTTTCTTGGCAAAATATTAGGTCTAAAGTTTATTAAAGTGCATATATAATTTAAACTATATAATCAATTCAAATCAAAATATTTAAATAATGTTTTAGATACATCTAAAAATCATATTTAAATGTTATATAAGAAATTACCGATCTTAACTTTTCAAAGAGTAAAGTAAAATGTTAAAATAAAAGTAACATAGTGATTATTCTTAGCAAAGCTTATCCCTGGTCATTAATGTTTTAAATAACCACACTAGACTACTTTTCTCATTATTGTCATACAATTTATTGTGTAAGTTTTTTGATTTCAATATTTACAATGAAACTAGGCAAGAGTTCTTTTTATGACTAAAACTTTCTTGGAAAAATTTAATCAAAAATTTGTTTGAAAATGATTTAAGGTAAAATATTTATTTATTAATCTAATAAGTTAACTTATATTGTAAGGCTTATTGACACAATATTTTATCAAAAATGCACGATATTATTAAATATTTAATTAATTTAATAATAATTGTATCTATTTATAATATATTAACAACTATTTTTATCAAATTTTGTTCTCTTGTATTTCTTTGCACAAGGTAGAGCAGTTAGCTTATAACACTTTCTATATAACTTAATTATTATAATATAATGATAAATGAAACATTTTGGTGTCTACCTTTTAAACAAGAATTTTAAAAATATGCATATGCAAATTCTTAAAATTTCAAATTCTATATTTGGTTGAACCAAGTCAGAATTAGGAATAGGAATATGTGTTCCAATTTTGGCCAAAAACCAAGCATTTGTTATTCTATCTAAATAGGTGGAATTAGAATATGTATTCCTATTCCAATTCAGCATGCCATAATGATATTCATCCATAACAGACCTGCATTTTCATGACGATGTATGAGACCCACCTTGCAAAATAAAAATCACACATTTCCAATATATGTTATAAAATGCCTATAGATTTGTCAAGAGGACAGTATATCTTTGCACAGCCCAAATTCGCTAGTATTTCTCATTTTCTATTCTAGAATAACAAATCCAGAATACCCCAGCTAAATATATCCATACCATAAATAAAAACATTTAGGTGTCCCTTTCTGGATAAGATTTTTCAACCTTCCGTAACAAAATAAAAGAAAAAAATAATCTTTATAATCAAATCCGCAATAGTTAAAATATCTCTCAATATAAGGTCGCCAAAATCTACATAGAATGTTCCTTGAATCTGATGCCCAAGAAAAGTATGATCTCAAAATAGTTGTTTAGCTCTCTTTTTAGTGTGAATTGAAATACAAAATTTGTAATCATGAAATTTTTTTGATGTGGTCTGCACCATTTAATATCAATTAAAGTCAATGCATGTAGCTTATATTCTGACTCGGCTTCTCTGAATAAGGCCAATTTCAAGTACAGATGTAGGACTAAGGCCAACTATTATCTTCTTGACTAATTCCACTGGAAATAAATACATTTCGATCACCAAGAAACAGCTGTGCCCTTTACTGTCAATGAATTGTTCAAATATGTGAACGCTGATCAATTAAAAAGTATATCTGATGTAAGACTTACAACTCGTCTTTGGACACCTACAACTTGACCGGGCAGCTCACGCGGAAAAGTATGTCATTGTATTTACAGAAATGACCTATAAATACACGGTATAACAACCTCATCAAATATCTGGAATGCAGTGGACTGCAACAACAGAAATGGCTGTTACTAGACCACGATATTGGGAAACAATGGTGTTTGTCATTGCTTTGGTGTTCTCCATGTTGACTTTAGTTGCAGCTGAAGATAATTATTTATCTTCCCCTCCTTATTATTATAAATTTCCTCCACCTCCACTTCTATCTCCCTCGCCTCCACCTCCATATCATTACAAATCTCCACCTCCATCATCTCCGTCACCCACTCCACCATACTACCATAAATCTCCTCCACCACCATCTCCATCCCCTCCTCCTTACTACTATAAATCTCCTCCTCCACCATCTCCTTCACCTCCTCCAACATACTATTATAAATCTCCCCCACCACCTTTCCCTTCCCCTCCTCCCTACCACTACAAGTCCTCACCTCCTTCATCTCCCTCACCGCCACCACCATATTACTATAAGTCACCACCACCACCATCTCTATCTCCTCCTCCTCCCTATCACTACAAGTCCCCACCTCCACCATCTCCTTCACCCCCACCAGCATACTACTATAAGTCCCCACCTCCACCATCTCCTTCTCCTCCTCCACCTTATTACTATAAATCTCCTCCACCACCATCTTCGTCTCCTCCTCCTCCTTACCACTACAAGTCACCACCTCCGCCATCTCCTTCACCTCCTCCACCATATTACTATAAATCTCCACCACCTCCCTCTCCATCTCCTCCTCTGCCATACTACTACAAGTCCCCTCCGCCATCATCCCCTTCAGCTCCACCACCATACTATTATAAATCCCCACCACCTCCATCTCCATCTCCTCCACCCCCATATTATTACAAGTCTCCACCTCCACCATCTCCATCTCCTCCACCCCCATATTATTACAAGTCTCCACCTCCACCATCTCCATCTCCTCCCCTGCCATATTATTACAAATCCCCACCACCACCATCTCCATCCCCACCTCCTCCATACTACTACAAATCTCCACCACCTCCATCCCCATCACCACCACAACCATACTTCTATAAGTCCCCACCACCTCCACCAACATATTGATGCATTCATTCAAATCAATACTATTAGGTAAAACCCAAATATATTTTACTGTTTTCTATAGTTACCAACTTACCTTGCATTGTTTTTTCTTCAAAATCTTCCAAATCTGCTATTCATTATTTCAAATCAACTCAACTCATGTTGAAATTCGGAAGCATGCGTTATAAAGAACTAACAATCCATATTTTTCTTTGTTTCTTTGTTCGCAGATCTGCTGGAGTATGTAGTTCTCAATCTACTCAGCTATTATTTTCTCATTAGGAATATGACTATCATTGATTAAAGATTGAAAGCACAGTCAAGATTTCCTCTGAAATAAGTAGAATCATGTAAAATCTGAGATCTGTAAAATTCTTGATGTAGGTAATAAAAGGGCAAGCCGTTGCCGTTACTTCTCTCTATCTCCCATGAAAATCCCAATGTCTTTTCTTCCCTGCGTTGAAGGACGGACCGTTGGTTGACCAATTAGTTTATCACATTCCGCTTAAGAGATATAATAATATTATTGTTTTCTTTATTCATACACTACTAATGTTTTTAGCTTTATTTCCTGCATAAATATGGAGTGATTTTTTATGTATTAAAACGTCTCTTAAATATTTTAATCTTATTGTGCTGTGCTTAATTATGTCAGTTAATAACCAGTATTGCTCACTTCTAAATGTTTAACACTTTTAATCTAAAGAAATGATTGGTAACGACAGAGTACGTCTAATTTAGTTACTCAATCTTTGATGTGGGAAACAGTAGGCTTAATTATCTATATACGATGTGCGGCCAATTGTCTATTGATATGAGTTGACATAAAATCTCCACACGCCATTTAACTTTATTTTGAAACTTTTCGCTAAAGACATTACAATAATAATGTGCCGAATTTTCCGCCTTATGACTTCTGAAACCAGAAAACGATACAATATCTACTTTGTCAAACTTCTGTCTGTTTAAGGAGTGCGCTGCATTTGTTATTCAAATGATTAATTGGCTCCATTTCAAAATCCTAAAAAATACGCTTGCTTTGAGAAGATATTAAATTTGTAAGTGTATGAAATGGTCCACTCCACTGCAAACAAGAAGATATTAAATTTAAATTTGTAAACATATGAAATGATCCAATCATGTGTGAAAACAACAATTTTCGAAAATAGCTTGGTAAAAGGTTTAAACTACAGAGAAAAGATTCAGAATATATTTTAGTTGTTATAATTTGGATTTTGTAATTAAAAGTCTATTCTAAAACATTTTTAAAAATATATTATGATAAATATTTTTTATAATTGATGAAAGGTATAGTGTTCAATATGACATTAAAGCGAAAAATATAATATGTCATTAATTAAAAAGTCACTTGAAATATTAAGAAAGCTAAATCATAAAATTGTTATTAAATCATTGAGAAATTAAAATAGTTAATTTTTACGTGTTATTTTGCCTAGGGAAATTAGTCAGCCTCGAGAGAAATGGTGAGATGCATACTTAACATAGTTACTACTTTTGTGTCAAATTTAGACATCTTTGTCATAGGGCTAAGTTGAAGTTGATAACTATTAGAAGGATTAATACCATGCATGGGATTTACTATAACTTCCTATACAATGAAGTTAGAAAAACCTACAAAATATTTGTTAGAATCATAATAGTAACAAATATCACTATATTATTCTAACCTCTATCCTAGCCCCAACCTTAAAGACATCTACAAATCGGGTTTCCTTAATGCCACTCTATAAATCAATAAAATCTTGCAATATGCATAAGATGAAAAGAAAGTAGAATAATATGACATAAATATGTTATTATTATTGGAAATATATGATAGGCTAAGTTACTCAGAGAGGAGGGGTGAATCAGTATCTTATAAAACTTAATCCTTATTTACCAATTAATCCTTCATGTGTATTATGATCTAATTACATGCATGAAAAGCTTATGGCATTAAAACATTCATAACACTTTGATGCAGAATATGGTGACTTAGAAACTTTCCCAATAGAAAGTAAAACTGGGGTGGGGATGATACCCAAAAGTTTTAGTACTATAGTATAAAGTTGGCCTATTAAGACTTACAATGATCACTTTTAATGACCTACCCTGTTAGGGACAATCAAGACTACTAGGTTCACCTTGCAAAAGGATTTACAAACATATAGTGAAGTATGCATTTAGTAAAGAGATTTACAAAAGACTATTAAGTCTACCTTGTGAAAGGATTTAATAGTTCCACCTATTAGGATGAACTAGTGGCTAATCTCCAATATGTAACTTGATTTGTTGAATGAGATTCATTTGAGTGTAATGATCACCTTGCTATGATGGATAAGTCTTTGTTTCTCCTTATACTATTGCAGCCCTTTTATTTCACACTTCTATTCTTATTAAATTTGCATCAATCTCATGTCATATAGCTTCCTTTGGATGTGATACAATAAATCAATACCAATCCAATTTACAAATCAACAAAGTCGACTACAAGACAAGTTTCACCAAAATACACAAAGTTGGCCCAACTATAGGAACTTAGGTTCTGAAGACTAACTTGGTGAGCTTTTGATATTCGACATCTACTGTCAATGCTTGGCATCATCATGCATTTGGTAGATGTAGAAGCTTGTTCCATACTGATCACTTTGAAGTAGTCTAAACTCAGTTTGCACTAATAATTTGGTGAATGCTGTAAAACTTGGCATATAAACTAAATCCATTGATTTACACTACATAGCATGGTCAATGCTATTAATACAAGCTCGGTATAAACTAAATCACTTGGTTGACACTATATGGCTCAGTCAACACTAGATTCACATTGTTGAATCTGTGAACTTGGTAACCACTATAGAACTTAGTTTACACTAAGTAACTTGGTAAAAACTATGAAGCTCGATTTACATTGATAATCACCAACTTGGTAGAAACTGCTCAGTGCAAACTGAATATTGTTCCTAATACTTGATAGCAATTGTAGAACTTGGTAGATTCTTAATTACTTGGTTAATACTATAAACTATACAATAAGCTCAGTAACTATTGGCTATCTGAATAAGTGTGTGTCACTAATAAAAAACTTGACTATAATGTCAACAATCTTCCCCTTTAGCATTAGTGACAAAAACACTTCTCAATCAAAGATGAATCTCAAAAATTCAAAACAATCTTTATTCTTCATCCTATATCCTCAACTCAGTGGCATGCTTTGTTTTTGAGATTTTTCAAAATTGCTTTTATAAGAGATGTTTCTCTAAATATTTGTACATGTATATACTATGATATTATGATGCTCCCCCATAGATATATACTTTATACATTGTATCTCTTCTCATCTTTTTCCCCTTTATTGCATCTTCTTCCCCTTATGCATTATATGATATATACATCTTCTTCCCATTTTTGACATAAATGCCAAAGGTGTATTTTACATAGTTATTCCAAAATGTGACAAGAAGTTAGAATGTACCTTTAGAATCAATGACAATGTCTTGTCCCAATTCTCTTGTAACACCTTACTTGCATGCAAGGAAATTCGCACTTCTACTGATAATTCTATCATGTGGTTAGCAATGGAGAAGCTGTTATCATGGATGAGGGTTTTAGCATGTGCAATATATTTCTACAATGCATCCATGTTTGGGAGAATCATATCCTATATGTCTACTAGTGTAGCTCTTATCCTAGCTTCTTCCCATAGCAATTTTGCTTGCATGTCAGTTAGAAATCTGATCTTTGTATAGTCAGCAAAACTATAGCTTGGGTCAAGTGACAACTGGTATGCACTTGCCTTCAGGTCTTCATCAATCTTGGAGAGATTTTCTTTAATACCTTGGATGAAAATGGATGTGTCACAGAGTTTACCAAATAGAGAAGTCACATTGTTGCAAGAGGATACTAGTGAACCTAGAATGGTAGATAGATCTACTTGGTATATGGAAATATTGTGTGCAATAAGCTCCAATACCTTATTTTTATATTTATTCTCTTCTCTCTACAACAATTTCTCTTGTCCATTCAAATATTTGTTTAATTTCTGGACCACTTCTGCTAATTGTTGCAAAATAGGTTGACAAGTGTCAACCTTAGTGTTGAGTGCTTCTGTAAGAATGCTCTTTACATCTTCTAGCACTTGGAATTCTCTATTTCTTTCTTCTCAAAGCCTATGTTTCTTAGCTTTCTTCTATAGTAGCTCTCCTACTATATGCATTTGATTAGGATTTAGATTGGAGATATCCCAATTTGGGATAACTATCTCCTCATCAAGATCAATGCCTTCTTCCTTTTCTTTGCCTTTAAAAACTTTTGTACTCAGTTGAGACTTGGTCTCATCTATCTTTGTACTTATTATTTACATGCTACGAATAGAAATAATGGTAGAAATAGAAGGACTGGTAGTAAAAGAAGATATGGCATTGATTGAAGGAATAACTTGATGTTGAGAGACCAAAATTGATGGAGGAGGAAGTACTAGCTACTCGGTAGATGAAGTGTTGGTCATTTCTGTCAATGAAATATTGAGCTAAATAGGTGCACAAACTTATTGAGTGCTTGGATTAGCAGTGTTTGACATAATCAACTTGGTAGTAACTTTCTTTGAGCTAGATGTCTTTGAAACTTTTCTTAGAGAATGAGGAAGTGAGGCAATAATGGTTATTGAATCTTCTCTGGGTCGATCTCCTCAATGCTCTAAATCTCTGAGAGATTCTCCTTGGTAGCTTCCTATTTGCATTCCTCATCATCTATATTCTCATCATTTGTTTCTTCTCCATTATTAATTCCTTCTTCTTCCTTGTCATCTTCACCATCATCATCCTTATCACTAACATGAACCAAAAAATCACTTTGCTTATGAATATTGAAAATGTTCTTCCATGTGTTGTTGGCATTCCTTACCACATGCTTAATGTCATTAATCAATATCAAGCAAGTGTTAAACATCAAGAACAATATGTCATTTGACCTTGCTGAGTTGATGTTGAACCAACTCAACAAGAACATGGAGTTGTATATCTTAACTGTGTACATTTAGTTTGAATTTTAGTTCCATATTAGTGACACAACTAATCTGTAGTGCCTGCCCCTAAGTCGCATTTCTGTTATCATTGCCAAACTCTTTTAGGCCAATTTATGTTAGATGATCAGTATTATTATTTGAGAGATTATCAAATGTTGTTTTACACTCAGTTTATTATATGATGAGATTACTTGGTACTCTATATTTCATGCATGTATGATGATTATTCAATGTTTTCAATTATCAACGATGATTAGTTATATGGTTTATTATCACGCGTGCTTTCTTATGGATACTTACCCCATACTGCATGTGTATGGTGTGCGTGTTTGTTTTCTTTATGTATGGTGTTTTTGATGTGGTTAAGGAAGGGAGTCGTAGTCACCTGCTAGTCGGGATCTACACGATGCACCACTTCCTGCCATTGTCTGTTTAGCTTAGAATATTGTGTCTGTACATGCGTGAATTTTATGCAGGTTGTAGGTACTGGGTATCGACTTCCCTGAATTGCCAGGATGAGCGTACCCTATCGCATTGTCTCAATGGTAAGAGAGGGGAGATAAACTCTTAAGTCCAAATCCTAAACCCTTTAGCCAATTGTCCTAATTGATAATTAGGACAAGTATCTGAGTTAAGTACCCTCCGAATGCATCAAATGATGTTATTTTGTGATTATAACCCTTTTTGTTTGATTTAGTATGTGTTCTTCTATGATGGGTTTTCATATGTTGCTTTATGAGTCCTTGATGTATTTTCTATTAATTAAGTTTAATTAAAAGGATTAATTAATGATTTAATTTAATAGAAAATTATTATGATATTTTAATATTTAATTATATTTAATTAATTGAGAAATTAATTAAATAAAAAGAATTAAATTTGGAAATAAAAGTTTTAACTATAATTTTAGAATGTGATAATATTTATTTAATTTAATAATAATATATATTTAGAGTTCATTTTTAAATAAATGCTAAATATTATTATTAATTGAATTAATAAATATTTTATCAATTAAAGTTTCTTAAATAAATTAAAGTGGAAAAGATATTAAATTATTAAAGGTTTCTAGATCGCATGATCTAAGCACGAGTTTAAATATAAAAGAAATTAATTAAAATGATTAATTAATGATTTAATTTAATAGAAGATTATTATGACATTTTAATATTTAATTATTTTTTTATTTAAATTAGGAAATTAATTAAATGAAAGGAATTAAATTTGGAGATAAAAGCTTTAAGTCTAAATTTAGAACGTGATAATATTTAGTTAATTTAATAATAATATATTTAGAGTTCATTTTTAAATAAATGCTAAATATTATTATTATTTGAGTTAATAAATATTTTTATCAATTTAGTTTCTAAAATAATTTAAAAAGTGAAAATATAATTATTTAATAAAAGATTCTAGTTCGCATGACTTATGCATAAGATTAAATAAAAGAAATTTATTAAAAGATAAAAAAAAAGTGAAAATAATAATGTTACTTTAATTTCATAAAGTGCGCATGAGATTAAAAGTAATAAAGATTAAAAATAGAAGTCAAGTGGAATATTAAATAAAGTTATTTAATAATTCAACTTAATATGCATGAAAGATGAATGCAAAATAAAATAAAAGATAATAAAGGTTAATTTGGAGTTAACTGAGTTATGCAATGAGTCTTCTCGGGTGAACGCACAATTAGTGCCCCGATTTGAGGAGAATTTTCTTATCACAACTTTGGGGGTTCATTTCTGGAGACATGAAGATTGGACACGAATTTTGGGGAGAGAAATTTTTAGGGACGAATCTGGATGCAAATTTGTGGAAGCGAATCTTCTCACAATTCTCGATTGGTTACGTGTTAGCATCAGATTGAGGTAGAGTCTTGTGCTTTGACCACTGAATAATTATGCAATTATATTTTCTTCTCTTCTTCGTGATTGTAAAAAAAAGAATTGTTGGGTATTTTTGAATGAATCAATTTGAAACTTTGTCCATAGGAAAAATGAAATTTTACTTAAAACAGGGAGGGTTTGAAATCTAGAAAAAGAAAATAAGAAATTAAAAAACTTGAATGGTTAATATTTCCTCTATCACATTATATTTGTTAATATTTTTAAAAGTGAAAATAAAATTAATTAAATTTTTAAAAAAATAAAAAAAATAAAAAAATATTATTTATTCAAATTATTATTATAGAAACTTTAAAAAAAAAAAAAAAAAAAAAAACGAAACACACATTTTTATGAAAGAGAATGGATTTGAAAGTATTTATAATAAATAAGTTTTACACATTGTTTTAATATTTTAAATATATATATATATATATAAAACAAAATAACTTACTCCATAAACTTACCTTTTAAATCCGCTAGCGGCACCATGTGTATTATACCCTGCGGCTATATTAAAGGGCCAGCGGAATACATTCAAAGTTTGTGTAAATAGAATTGTTATTAATACTTTAGTAAAGTAGATGTTAATGGTTCATAAAGTTTTAATTTAGATATTTTAAAATTTTTAATAAACTCTTATTAATTAATATACGATTAAAGTTTCTTTTTAAAAAAAATTTTATAAAGCTTACGTATTGTTAATGTTTTTTTTTAAGGAAAGGTTATATAATATAAAGTTATTATAATTTAGATAACTTTTTAATTAATATGATTTATAAATAAATTTATTATTATTTAATAAATTTATTAATAGATTTTAATATTAAATATATTATTAATTAATAATACTTTATTAATAAGTTTTATAATGTAAATTTATTATTATATTTATTGATAGTTTTTATTATTAGTTGTTAATTTAAATATCGATGCATTTTAATATAGTTTTTTTTTTGTAATTATTAATTTATTAATAATTTTTGGTCAAATATTAATAAATTGATAATTAATGAAAATATTAATATAAGCATTTTGATCAATAATTATTAATTAATTTAATTAAAATTAGTTTAATTAAAGTTAATTAATAATGGATATTATTTGATAAAATTGTAAAATTATATTATTGATTTAAAACATGATGGGAGGGTAATTCTAGTTTCATTCGAACAAGTGATTGGGTCAACTTGTAGGGTTATCTAGAAATATTTTGAACTTGAATCATACCTTGAAACTAAAACTGAAACATTACATTAACTCAATAGTATATTATTAATCAAACCAAAACTTGATACCTATGTTCTGTTTTATGTATGTTGTTTGTGTTTTGGGGTTCTTGGGGTTGTATTAGCTTGACCAGTTCAGGTTGTTACCAGAGGCTCGGGGATCATGTGAATGTGATGTTATGTTGGTTTTGATCTCGATCTTTTAAACCCAACCCTAGTAATGTGATAGTATGCTCTATGATGGATGTATTTACTGTTTGTTATGGCTTTCCAGTCTCCTTGTGTGAAGCTGAGATGTACGTATTTGAGATACTTGACTTAACCATTTTTGAGTCTCGATCAGTTATATTTGATAACCATTTTTGAGTCTCGATCAGTTATACTTGGTTTGCTTTTCGGTCGCTTGAGAGGACTGAAGTGTTTGTTATGTTCTTGATGATGTCATGTTTTGACTTGACCATTTTGGAGTCTTCGATCAGTATTGTAATTTACTATTGGGATACTTTCTGGTTGCTCATTGGAGAACCATTGGATTTCGTGATTTATCATTGATGCCTTCAGTTGCTGATAGAGAACTGTCGTGGTCATATGATTATTATTTGGTGCTTATCTGTTGCTCATGAGGAAATGATGTAATTTTGTGGCTTATCTTTTATGATATTTTTTAATTGCTTGTATAGGACTGAGGTGATTTTATTATGATTCTTGATTTGTAATTTCATGAGCCTAGGGTAGGTTATCTATGTGTAGAATCGGGAAGTGGCTTGCAATGGGGATCGGGGCCCTAAGAGGCTGCCTGGAGTAACCCATTGTAAGTTGATTTAATAAGTGAAAACATTTACACTAAATAAGGGAAAATGAACCTAATAAGATAATTGTATGTTCTCTCCCATGCCTTGAGTGCTAGTACAGACTAGGATGGGGTAGAGAGAACGCTTGGTTACGACCTTGCATTCCATAGTATGCCTCGTCAGTACGAGAGGATACTAATGGCCGCAGGATCAGTAGGGACCCAGGATTCCTAAGGGATTGCTCGGGTAACTTCTACATGACTTTTGCGATGACACTTTCCCGCTTGCATATTAGGTTTCCTACGTGTCTTTGTGGTACCTCTGGGATTTAGATGTCGATCTTTTTAGGAACCCTTGAGTTAGCATACTTATAGGATTTCTTGGACTTAGAGAGTACTTGTGTTTTGTGTTTTGATACCTTGTTTGGGACTTGAGACTATCTCCTCAGCGCGGTGGGAGTGGACCATTTAGGTTCCACACGGTCGGGTGGTAGTGCTTTTTACTCTTACCATTGAGATCCGTTCCATGGTCACCGTGGCTGGAGTTTTCGTGATTGGCATTTACCTTCACTATGTCCTTGGATTATTATGATGGATGGTTAGATTTTATGTTAGATGTTTTATCATTATGGATGTATGGACGTATCAAGTATGGTGAATAGTTTTGTATATATCTTTACTGTACTTTGTATCATGGATTCATGGAGGTTGATGTATTTCTATTATTACATATGTATATTCTTTTAAGCCTTTCATACCCTGTGACTTGTATAGTGGATGATTGAGCATTCCGAATTAATTTGCCGAGAGGCATTTAGAACAAATGTATATTATGAACATGGGACTTTCTGATTATTCTTTCATATGTATGTGATAGTTGTTAGACTTAGATTTAATTAAATTTAAACGTGACTCAACGTCTTGGGATCTTTAAGAAATGTAACTTACAATGTATGTTGTCAATGATTACATGTTATTGCTTCCGCTACTATGTGTTTGATGTGTACGTTATACTTCTTGTTAAAATAAAAATAAAAAATGTTTAGCAAACTTAGTAAAACTTTAGGTTAATTCTTTTGGATCCCTTGGCGGGGTGTTACATAATCAAGTCATACCCCTTTCCATCCCATTCGACAAGGGTTTTTTTCCCAAGTTTCACCTAACCTAGGGTTTTGGTGGTTTTAGCCTTCACTAACATTGGAAGCCCTGTGATCCTATGAATCATTTTCTTCATTATCAAAATAGGTTACTCTAACCATAATTGCACATTATGTGCATAGCTGAGGATACATCTTATACACTTTATTTGAAAGTCTTGGGGCATGTATGGAATGTGAGTCAAACCCTTCACCTCTATGTGTTGATGTTTCAGCTTTAGCACACCATTCATACACAACTTTTTCAAGGTTCCATCCATTTCCAAGGTTCCTATATCTTGAATAGAACATCAAAAATGTGAACAAATATCATTAATCAATAGAACTATAGATGGAATTTGAGATTGAGCTTCACTTTGATCTAGGGTTTCTGCAAAAACTAGACTAAGCTTAAAATTTGGTGTTTTTCACTCAATGCCTTGAACTATCATTTTGGATCCTTTCTTTATCTAGTTGCCAAAGGATGCCATCGCTTGGTAGGGTTTGAGAAAATACTGAAATAATTTGCATAGATCACTTAGATGCACAAAAATTTCTCTTCACAAATAGCTCTTGAAAATTCATGGTAACAAATAAATTTGATTTCACCTTATTATAAATTTTTGCCTTTCAATTGCCATAAATCAATGGTAAGATTGCTTGGTTGATGAAATTTTTTCTTCCACTTAGCTTGAATTAAATACTTGGTAGTAACATTCACGACTCAATGTCCCTATAAAACTTAGTTACTCCTAACCTTGCTCGATATGTTCTTGCAACCCATCCTAGCTCGGTAAGGTCCAAAATTCTTTAGACACTCTATGATCCCTTTGCATCTTGAATGTTGATATGGATCTTTATTTTTTGCTAACTAGAACTAATGTAATATGTCTACTTTAGAATCCTAGTTCTAGTTCTCTTTGAGGAAGATCAAGTATAGATGCTTGAGTCACCCAATTCTTGAGTGACATGTCCTTCATTGCTTGGACTTGCATCCTTAGAAGATTTTGAAATCCACTATTGTCTCATCTACTTTCTAATATTGTCAGTCTTGGCTCTCTTTTCATCTTCAATTCTTCTAGTATTCATACAATTCTTGGCAAGATGACCAAGTTATGTACAAATGAAACATCTTCTAGTGGTGTCTCTTATTCTCATGTGATGTTTTACACAATTCATTCCAATGTGTCCAAATTCTCCACAGTGATGACATCTGCACCAAGTGTTGTAGTCCCACCAAATATAGCTTTTACAATTTGTTCTGCTAGATTCAATATCTTATTTTTGCATTCAAAATATTTGTGCCCATGCTTCTTGCATTTCTAACATTTTCCCTCAAATTTAGGTTTCTCTTTTCATTCATTAGCTCTATGACCATGTTGATTTCAATTGTAACATTTTTATTGAATTTATCTTTCCTATTCCTCCAATATTTGGTTGGCATGTGATCTAGTTTACCATAGTGACTGTAAGTAGGTTTCTGATTCTTTTGACTTCCTTGCTTAGATAACTCGCCTTTTTCAATATATCTAATTCCTTCTTTGCTCTTTTATCTGTATTA
Organism: Cupressus sempervirens; assembly: GCA_028749045.1. Lineage (NCBI taxonomy): Eukaryota > Viridiplantae > Streptophyta > Pinopsida > Cupressales > Cupressaceae > Cupressus > Cupressus sempervirens. Next base: position 549,680,500 of record CM053791.1, on the reverse strand, counting down.
GATTTTCTCATTTAGTTAATTCATGTCTACTTGAGATTTCATCATCCTCTCATTGGTTTGTCTTTTAGTGTTTAGATCATTCTATAATATTTCATTCTCTGATCTTAGATTCATGATCTCTTCATTTTTATTAGTAAGTTGATCAATGAAGTTTTCTTGTTGAAGGGATAGATGTTTAATTTCATTGTTATTTCCTTCTAACTCTTCTTTTATCTTGTTTATTTTTCTCCATTACTTCACACAATCTTAGTGATTGAATTTTTTGCTCTCTTCTCAACTTTCTTATTTCTTCTTGAAGTGTGCCATTATTTTATAATAGTTCTTTGAATGCTTTATTTGAATTAGTCTTTGAATGGATGCCTTAAATTATTTCTTCAATTCAAAGTTGGTCATTCATATGTACTAAAAGATATTTTCTTCTTGTCAAGGATTGAGAGAGTTGCTCTTTTTCTTTCTTGATTTGTCCAATAGCCAATTCCAAATTCAAATTTTCATTGTCAATAGCCTTATCAAGTTTGAATACCTCCATAGCTTCTAATCATTGTTCAAGCTATTAAACATATTCTCTAAGAACCACAAAGCTCTAATACCAATTGTTGGAATATATGATAGGCTAAGTTACTAAGAGGGTAGGGGTGAATCAATAACTTATAAAACTTAATCCTTATTTACCCATTAATCCTTCATGTGTATTTTGATCTAGTTGCATGCATGAAAAACTAAAAGCATTAAAACATTCATAATACTTTGATGCACAATATGGTGACCCAAAAACCTTCCAAATAGAAAGTAAAGCTGGGGTGGGGATGATACCCACAAGCTTTAGTAAAATAATATAAAGTTGTCCTCTTAAGGCTTACAATGATTACTTCTAATGATCTGCCCTATTAGGAGCAATAAGGACTACTAGGTCCAGCTTGCAAAAGGATTTCCAAACATACAATAGAGTATGCACTCAATAAAGAGATTTGCAAAAGACTGTTAAGTCTACCCTATGAAATGATTTAACTATTCCACCTATTAGGATGAACTCGTGGTTGATCTCTAATCTACAACTTGATTTTCTAAATGAGATTTCTTTGAGTGTAATGATAACCTTTCTGTGGTGGATAAATCTTTGTTGCTCCTTATACTATTGTAGCTCTTTTACTTTGCACTTTTATTCTTATTAAATTCACATCATACTCATGTCATATATATTATTTTGGATGCGATACAATACATTACATATATACCAATTCAATAATTTACAAATCAAAAAAGTCAGTTGCAGTAGAAGTTTCATCAAAATACACAAATTCAGCCCAACTGTAGGAACTTAGGTTTTGAAGAGTAACTTGGTGAGGTTCGAATACTCAAAATTCATTATCAATGCTTGACATCGTCATGTATTCTAGATGTAGAAGCTTAGTCTATACTGATTACTTCCAAGTAGTCTAAACTTGGTCTACATTGGTGACTCAATGAATGCTATGAAACTCGACATATAAACTCAATCATTTGATTCACACTACATAGCTTGGTCAATGCTATTACTATGAGCTTAGTATAAACTGAATCACTTGGTTGACACTATATGGCTTAGTTAACACTGGATTCACATTGTTGAATCTGTGAATTGGGCAACCACTATAGAACTTGGTTTACATTGAGTGACTCGATAAACATTATGAAGCTTGATTACATTGATAATCACCAACTTGATCGAAACTAATCAGCACAAACTAAATATTGTTCCTAATAGTCGGTACCAACTGTAGAACTTGGTAGTGTCTAAATTACTTGGTTAATAATGTTAACTGTACAATAAGCTTGATAACTATTCATTATCTAAATAAATGTGTGTCTCTAATAAACAAACTTGACTATAATGTTAACAATTGTAGGTCAAGACTATCAAACAATTATTGAATGATTATTTAGTGCCCTGTGGGTCATCTTTTGGGTCTCAACAACTATCTATAAATTGGGCACCCAATTTTTGAATTAAGAATTGGGTGCCTAAATCTAAAGCTATGGGTGGGAATTTCAAATTGGCATCAAGTTTTACCCTGGGGAAGGCATGGTACAAGCTTTGTGGGACCAAGCCCATGCCATTATCTATCAAATTTTGACAAAGGCAATTATTCAACTATTTTAGGCATTGCCATAATTTTTATAGTGTCTTCCTAGTCAAATTTTTTTACAAAATAATAACCTGTTATAGATCCTTTTGTTCTAATTTCATAGATGTAAATTTTCTAGTATTATGAGTTCTTTTTTTTTTTCATTTTTTATTAATCAAAAAGTGTTACCTAAACATAAAATAGAGAGATTCACTAAAACTTTATTATCTTTTTAAATTTTTCATATTTCTTAAATTAAGTTACATCTCATAAATTTGCAGAAAATTCTTTTGAAGTTTTGGAAAATAAAATAAAAAAGTTAAATTTTAATTAAATTATGGTATCTCTACATTAGAGTTTTTTGAAATTAGCTTAATTGTCAATTAAAAAAATTTAAAAATCATTAAAAAAGTTAAGGAAAATTATTCTAATCAATCTTTGGTGTGTTAGATAACTACTTTTAAAATGATTCACATAAATTCATCTAGTTGTATCAAATTATGGTGTCCATACATGACGATGGTATGGTCTTGAAACAATAATTTTGAAAATGCAGTTTCTAAAGATCCATACAAAGCAAAAAAATATTTCATATAAGTATTCAAATAAATTACATATTCAAAAAGTAAATTTTGAGCAATAAGATTTCTATTACTAAAATTTTATAATATTAAAACTACATGTGCCTCAAATTCTACCATCATTTGACAAGAGAATCTAAAAATAGGAAAAACACTTCCACTTTTTGGCCAAAAGAGAGACCCAACTTCTTGCACTAACACCATTGATGTCAAACCTTAGTGTAGAGTGCCATATTAGTTGATTTATGAAGAGGATTTGAAAAGGGAGATAACTAGATGAACTAGTGAGTTGTTCAGTAAAGAGGAGCAAGTGTATTAGAATTACAATGGGCACTTGATCAAGTAGTCTTTGACAAGATAATGTATTGTTTAATAATTACATGAAATGAAAAATATTGTTGAGCTGATGCATAGAAGCAATGCCAAGAAGTTTAGTAAAACATTAAGCTTGACCAAGTAACACTTTTACTAGGTCAATGGAGTAGAAGATTAAGGAACTTAAGAGCTAGCTGAGAAAATAATTTCAGTTGATTGATAGTTATGGATGAGAAAATTGAAGGAGAAATTTTAGTAGTGCTTGACCATAGAGAAGACCAAGAAAACTAGTGAAAGTTGAGTGATATAGAATGGTAGAGAGTGACATAAATAGTGTTGACCAAAAGAAGAACACGGTGATGACCAGGAATGTCACCAAATAATAGTTTCTAATAGAATTATTTTTAGATTAGTCAAAATGTGTGGATGATAAGGATTGACGAGCTGGCATATTTATTGCATGAATTGAGTTTGTTATGTGATCAAAGGAAAGTAGTTAAAGAGATAGTGTTGACCAAAAGGAGAACACAATGATGACCAGGAATGTTAGCAAATAATAGTTTCTAATAGAATTGATTTTGAGGCCAACATAATTATATTTTTAGATTAGTCAAAATGAGTGGATGATAAGGATTGATGAGCTGGCATATTTATTGCATGAATGGAGTTTGTTATGTGATCAAAGGAAAGTATTTAAAGAGAAGTATCAAGAAGTATCAAGAAAGGAGTAGAAGAAAAAAATTATGGATAGTCATTGAATCTAATAAAATCCTATGATCTACGATGATGTTTAAGTAGAAAAAGATCATAACTACATATTTAAGGAGGCATAAGGGATGTTTTCTAAGATTTGATCCATGTTGATTGGCAATTTTTTGCAAACTTATGAATAATAGACTAATAGAGGAAAACTAAAAATATTTGAGAAGGGTGATTGCTTGAAGGTTTTCCATCCAGATCAAAGATGGAGATTATAATGGAGTCTACTCAGTGAACCATCAAACGAGATGAATGAAGCTCTCAATTCACAAAGTGATTTATATCATCAAAAATCAAACCTAGTTGTTACTTTCTAATGATCATGGCAATCAAAATCCTTTAATCAAGGTGACATTCTAGTGGAATGATCTAAATACTTCAAACCAGGCCACCCCTAATAGGGTGATTATATCCTTTAACACTATCACACCAAACAATGTGTTTTGTAACCTTTAATAGGGTTGGCTCTTAACCGATCTCATTTTGGAAGAGCAAAAATTTGTAGCATCTTACATAGTGGTTTTTCTCAATTTGGGTTTCCACATTAAATCCTAGTGTCATATATGTGTGAATGTTATATGTGTGATGCATGCAACTTATTATTGTTTTTTTTTGTTAGTCTATATATACACAATAGATACTCTTCACTAGATTACCAAAGGAAAGTTGGCATGGATTCTGTGTTGATCAAGTTCACTTAGTTACCAAAGGAAAGTCAGTTTAGAATTAGTATTGACAAAGATGGGTCAATTAATGAAGAGTTTCTCTGAGTTGACCAAGTACTCAATTCTATATTAGCTTACTAACATCATATTAAGTTTGATTGATTTATTGGTTAATCCTAGCCAACTTAAGGGATGAAATTTGTTTGATTAAAACGATATTCAAGCTGACTTGACAAGTATATCCATACAAGTATAAGGTCAAGATGAATATTGAATTGTGAGAAGCATGGGATTGAAGAAGATGAATTAAGAAATTGAATTAGAAAGATATTGGAGTATCCGACTTGACTAACCCAAAAAGAAAATTCTAATCAAAGAGGATCAATCATTTGAGCCAGAAGAGAGATCTAAAATCAGTAAAAATAGGTACATCAACAATCAGGTCAAGTCATTGTTACTCTCAAATAATTGTAGCAATCAATCAAATCTCCTAATAGAGTTAGCCTAACAACTATTTGCCAAATCCTCTAACAAGTTGACATTTTTAGATTAAAGTGTTTGAAGACCTCTAACAAGGCCACTCCCAATAGATTGAATTAAAGTGTCTAACAAGGTCACACCTAACAGTGTGTTTTGGAACATTTAACCAAGTTGGCTCTAAATAGAGCTCACTTCAAAAGAGTGAAAAAGAGTAACTAGTTGCAATTGGTGGTATTCCCAAATTGGATTTCCATGTTAAATCTTGGTGTCTCTTGCATTCATGTTATTTCCTTTATGTTTCTACAACTAAGTTAAGTAAGATTAATCACAATTAATATCTTAAAATCTGCATGTTTAGTGTTAACCAAGTGATAGTAATATATTCAATGTTAACCAAGCTACAATAGAATATTCAGTGTTAAACGAGTTGTAACAAGTTATTGTTTTATAATTGTGTTGACATATTAAAGGGAATTTTTGATTTATTTCTATGGTAACTAATTCAATCCTCCCCTCTTAGTTACTCCTTTCAATTTCCAACAATTGGTATAAAAGCATTTGGAGCTTACACATAAGGTTTCAAGGATGTAAGCTAAAGATGAAGATGTCTTACAGAAGGGAGATTCCTAAGCTGAGTAGAGATAACTTATAAGCATGGCAAAAACTCATGAAGCTACATTTAAAAACCAATAGAGACACAAGCCTAAAATATCTAGATAAAAAATGTGTGGCACTTGTTTGACCTTTATCTATGGATCAAATTGTAGAAAAGAAGAGTCATAACATAAAGATAATTGGCATTGCCTCTACTCTCAATTATATTGAATTTGAGGAAGTCAAATATTTTCCTACTCCTCATGTGAAATGTGGAAAAAGTTAAAAGATATCTATGGAGAAGATGACAATATGAGGAGAGATAAGGTAGAAAGTTGAAGATGTCAATTTGGCTAGATGAATATGAGAGAAGATGAAAACAATGCACAATACATTAAAAGAATAAAAGTAAATGTAAGTGCAATCAGAGCCTCAAGAAGGAAAATAGATGATGTGACAATAGTCAAAAAGCTATTCATAACTCTTCTTCTTAGAGTGTCATCCATTTAAGAGATGAGATGTGATTCTAAAAATGATATAACTTTAGATGCACTAGTGAGAAGTTTGACATCCTTTGAGTTAGATAAATTTGATAATTATGTTCCTAACTCTAGTAGCATTGAGTCTACATTTCAAGATAAACTATCACTCAAGAAGAAAGGTGGAAAATCCAAAAGAAAAAATTCTGACACTGAAGATGAAGACAATATTGGTGATTACCTTGAAGTCATTGAAGCCCTTCTTGCAAGAAGATTCTATAAAGGCAAAGGAAAGTACAAAGGGAAAATACCTCTAATCTATTTTTCTTCTGAAGAAGTTGGTAACGTTGTTGCAAGGTATCCAAACAAAGAAGGCAAAGAAGAAAAGAAGAATGCCAAGTACAAAGGAAAGAAAGACTTCAAAAGCTAAAAAGACTACATGGATAAAGGTAATAAATCTTGTTTCATGGCTAAAGATATTGATAGTAGTAATGAAGATGATTAATGGTTTACATTGATGTAAAAGATGAAATAGATGATGAAAATGATAAGTTGGCCCTCATTTCTCATATTAGAAAGAATGGTACATGGGATATTTATAGTGGTTGTTCTAAACACATCACTGGTGATATATCTAAATTTGAGCACTTGGAACACTATGACAGTGGGAGTGTCAGATTTGGAAATGATGAACCTTGTTATGTAAAAGGAAAAGGGTTTTGTTACATTAACCAATTAACTTAGATGTGACAATGCTTACTAGGTTAAAGGACTGAGACACAATCTACTTAGTGTGGCACAATTGAACAACATTGGATTCAAGGTAGAATTCATGAATGGCATGGCCAAGCTGTTGGATGGAAAAGAAAATCTTGTTTGGTTTGGCAATAAAACCAAAGAGAAACTATTATATCTAGATCTAATTTAAATTTCATGTTTCCTAGCTCAATTAGAGGAAAGATGCTAATGGCATAAAAAGTTGTGTCATGTGAGTTTTGATAACCTAATCAACATAAGCAAGAATGAAAGAGTGAGAGGAATTCCAAGTCTAAAGAAACCTGATATGGGCATGTGCAAATATTGTCAAATTGGAATGATAAGTTTCAAAAGAAAGAATTATCATTCTGAAGAAGTTCTAGTGTTCGCTCATACAGATCTTTGTGGACCCATTGGCATAGAAAACTACTATGGAGATAAGTAATTTATCTTATTTGTTGGTGATTATTCCTAGATGATGACAATTATGTACCTAAAAGATAAATCTAAAGCATTTCAAAAATTTAAGTGGTATTTGGCTACAGTGGAGAAAGAAATTGGAAATAAACTAAAGTGTCTAAGGTTAGATAGAGGAGGAGTATTCATCTAAAATGAATTTAATAAATTATACAATGAAAGAAGAATGAAGAGACAAGTATTTTCACCTCATACACCTCAACAGAATAGGCAAACAACAAACCTATTGAATATATATATATATATATATATATATATATATATATATATATATATATATATATATATATATATATATATATATATATATATATATATATATATATAGAGAGAGAGAGAGAGAGAGAGAGAGAGAGAGAGAGAGATCCTATGCATTATGCAACAAAAAAATTGCACATACCCTAACATAATATAACTATATAACTATTATTGAAACCTAGAAAACTTGAATCTATTTTTAAAATGACTTACAAACTTGACCAGAACAATGAAATTGTATTAGCAAAGTGAGCCCATGAAAGGATTAATATCACCAAAAAAATAACACAAATTAAAGAATAAAAGACATATTAGAGCCCTATTTTTTATGAAATGATTCTAAATCAAGAAAGTAAAACAACTCATAGTCCAAACTCCATAAAAACAACTAAAAATGGGAATAAACAAGACCCCTACAAACCCTTCTTTATGAAGGAAAGAAGGAAAGAAGATTATAGCTGTTGCAAAAAAAAATCACATTTTTTCTATGGACATTTGACTAGCTAGATTTGTCTGGTGTAACTATCCTCTAAAGATTCACACCCGATTACTTTTTGAATACTTTTCAAATTTTCAAGGAAAATAATATTTTGATTAATATGTGACACCATAAAGAATCACAAAGTATGGATATTCTTCATACTTAAATAAGAATATTCTTCATACTTAAATAAGAATTGATATTGTTTGGTCTTGAAAAAAAAATAGTTTTTCTATTGCCTAATGACATGAATTAGAAACTACATGTGTTGAAAGTAGTCTGAGGGATGGATTTTGCAAATAGAACCCTAAGTTTAAATCTAAAAGATGCAAGTTCATAAGATAAGTTTGACAGAATATTTAATTACTTAGTGTGAATATAAGGGATGTATTTTGCAAATAGAACCCTAAGTTTAAACCTAAAAGATGCAAGCTCATGATATGAATATTGATAGAATATTTAATTACTTAGTGTGAATATCTACACTTAAAGCTTTGTAGATCATCAACATAAAATAAAGGCTTCCCAATCAAGGTATGATGCAAAGACTATAATAATAATAATAATATAATGCATCAAGGGTAAATTAACTATAGTAAATAAAAATAGCAAGATCTAATTAAATAATTAAAATAGATTTGTAAATTTCCAAATGCAAAATAATCTAAAAAAAATTCATGCAAAAACAATCACAGTTTTTTATTAGGAAAATAGGTTTTATAGGGATCCTGAAACCCAAAGTTTTACAATAGAAAACAACTTAAAGCAGAAAAGACAAAAAAAAAGCTGCCTCAAAAGGCCAAAAACAAAAAGGCCCGAAGCCTGAGAAACAAAGGCCAGGAACAGAGCCTGGTGAGCAGACTAGTGTCCCTTCTTTTCCATTTCCTGCAGGGTTTCTGCAGCGTCACTTTCCTTCTGGTTGGCCTCTTCCTCCTAGATCGTGGGGAGGAAATGCATCTAGTCCCCCTGACTTTCCTGGATTACAGTCTCTTTCTGAGGATCTTCCCGGCTGGTTCTGTTCTCTGTACTCTACTCCACATTCCCCACAAGACCGACATTGGTCAGATAGTCCCCTAGATTAAGAATGTTTTCATTCGAGGTATGGAGGGTATCCACAATCTAGTGGACGAAATCCAGCCTTTGGACCTTCTGCTCGAGCCGGGTGATTTTTTCCTCCTGATTGTCTCTAGGGTCCTGGCTTCTGTCTTTTTCCTGGCTGCCCACCTAGTCTTTACTACCTCTGGCCTCATCATCCTTGACATCCCCCCTGTTGTTGTTCTGGTTGGACCTGTCCTTTAGAGTCTCAATTTCCTGAAAAAAGCCACTTAATGGAGCAAAAATTATCAATCAGGCTGTTCTTTGCACTGTTGAGAAAGTTGAAACCTGTTTCACGAACATTGTTAGAGAGAACCAGAAGAGTCAGGTCAAGGAGCTTGTCATAGTGGGTGCTACTGTTGAGATCCCCCAACACCTGGATTTTAGCAGGTTCTCTAACAATGCCCATACTGACCCTATCCACATTGAAATTGCTTCAGGCTCTTCTCTTATTTTTCCTAGTGGCCTCCCCCCCCCATTTTAACCATGATTTCTATCATCTCTTCTGGGGGCAAAATGGGGACCTCCAGGGGGGAGGTGGGCGCAGTAGGGTTGGGGGGCAAATTAGCATGGTCACTGAGATGATCATGGGTTGGGGTCTAGTCCAATTTTCTTTTCTTGGGGTTATCCTAGGTTACCAAGGGGGTCACCTCCTTCTTGTCATTATCTTTCTCCTTGTCGTCTTCCAACTCACTTTCCTTCTCTGCCACTGAATCTGCCTCCTCCGACTCCGTATTCGACTCATCACTAGACTCCTTAGGATGAGGGGAAGGGGGGTTAGGGGGAGGGCACCTGGGGCTCTTCCTACTAGGGAAGCGGGGAGAGGGATTGGCTTTTGGGGTTTCAGACTTGACAGGTTTCACAACGCACACCTCCCCTGAGTCTGAGCTGGCAGTGTCCTCCGAGGAGCCACCCGAAACCCCAATGGACTTGACTCTTGTTTGGGTTTTTAGAAACTCAAAAATGAGGAGTAGAAGACCTTCGTGAAGGGCAAGGTTCTTGATAGGACATTTCTTGTAACTCTCTATATTCTTAGTCATAGAAGTATAAATATAGAAAGGAAAGGAGATTTTCACTTTATGTCTAAAATGATTAAGCAGAACAAAATGATGGGTCCTGACTCTATCAAACCTGGGCTCCAAAGTGACATACTCTATGATGATCCTCAGAACATGCCCCCAGATCTTCTTGATGGACTCAATGTCATAGTAGGTGTCAATCTTTACCTGTTTTCTTTTCTCCTTGTCGTTCTTGACGAAAGCGTTGATAGCATTGGCAGACATCTTCTTATCCCTGAAGAAGCTCATGCCTTCCTGGGAGAAGCCTGTGACCTCCGCAATGAGATCCTCTATGATTTGGTGGGAGACACCATCAATTTTGACCTTTCCGTTGTGCCAGGTTTCAACCATAATCTTGGTAACCCCCGCATCGAAACCATGGAGCCTCTCCATGAAGCTGGTTATGCTGCCCTTCTAGATTTTTTTCCAAACCTTCCCTTTTTCTTTCTAGCTCTCTGTTTCTCCCCATGGCTCTCTTCTAATCCTTTCTCCCACCATTGCGATATTATGCCTCTCTAACCCTAAACCCTTAACAGAATTGCAGAGCTCAAAGAGCAAAAACAATCATAGTTATATGTATTTTAATTTAAAATTAATTGGTTATATAGCTGCATTGTGATCCCTCCATAGGCTAAGCCTCAATTAACGACCTCAAGGTTATCCTTATCTAGATTTAGGTATGCTGAAAAGATTTTGTAAATGATTTTTAAGCCGAGAGGCATAGACCCAAACCGGCATAATACCTCCATATAGAGGTCATCAAAAATAATGCCCGTAAGAAAAAAGAACTTCTACATATTCCTTTCTTCCATGACACTTGGACGAATAACAGTGTGAATGTAACGGTCAATGTAGATGGGAATCAGATGGAATGCTCCATGTTGATGAGAATTGAAAGGGACGATCCATATACATAGGAAAATGATTTAATGCATCATCATAAATATGAGCAATTACACTAGAGTAGTTGGATTGATATGAATGAGGATGTGCTCAATGTTCAGTGAATAGTTACAAAACCTTTTGCCATTATTTATTCACATGCAAGTGACAGTAATGTAGGGTAGTGAGAAAAATAGGTAGTAGAAGCGTGAGATTATTTTTGTAGCCTGCAATGACACAACTGTTTTCACAGCCCAATTTTGATTTTCTAATTGCTTGATCTCTCTACAAGCTGCATCATGCGCTAAGGTAAATCTGTGATATGAATAATGTCAATCCCTAATATTTAATTTTAACTATATAATATGTTGTTAAATTCATTAGTAATCAAATTGTTGTTAAGTTCATTGCTCAAAATTATATTCGTAGATAAGTGTAGGAGATTTTGTATGACTCTTGTGAGAGATTTTGTGTTATTGTATTGAGAAATAGGAAATCTGATATCTACTATGAACTGATATATCAGCAGCAATACAAGTACTAGACAATGATAAAGATATCAGAAATAAACACTCTTACAATGAGATTGAAAAGAACAGCATATTATTATTCACTGATCTGATTGATTACAAACCAATGCAATGGCCTCTATTTATAGAGAGCCTATGATAGGAGGGAATTAATAAAAGATGTTTCTAGAGGATAATGAGATAATGTTGTATGATCTATTCTGGAGGACAGCATCCATATCCATTTAGCAAGAAAATCTGCAACGGTTATAACAGATGTGGATCCGCATGATTTTTTTTTTTGACTATTTCTAACACCCTCCCTTAATTTCTACCACAAAAAATATTGTGTGGGAGAAATTAATACAAGAATAAAGTTAAACATTAACTTCTTTGAGACATAACAAGGTTCGAAATTTGAGAAATTTGACTATAGACAATGATTTGGTAAAAATATCTGCAACTTGATCTTTAGTTCCTGTGAAGTGTAACTTGATGACTTTACTCTCCATGAGGTCTCGAAAAAAGTGATGATGAACTTCAATATGTTTGGATCTTGCATGGTAGATAGGATTCTTTGCAAGTTTGATAGTACTTTGGTTGTCACAAAATATGGTAGTTGGATGAGCTTGTAGATGACAGGTCTCTTCAAGTAATCTTCAGATCCATAGAGCTTCTTGAGATTCCTTTGATGCTGCAATATATTCAGCTTTTGTTGATGATAGTGTCACTGTAGATTGCTTCTTTCTGCTCCAAGAGATTGGTCTGGATCCAAGGTGGAAGATATATCCTGAAGTTGATTTCCTATCATCAATATCACCTGCATAATCAGAATCTGTATAGCCTACTAAAGTAGGGTCTCCTCCATGTTGGTACTCAATGCCAAGCTTGTAAGTGCCTTTGATGTACTTCAAGATTCTCTTAGCAGCCTTCCAATGTTCAATATGTGGATTTTGCATATACTTAGAGACAACACCAACTGCATATGCAATGTCCGGTCTAGTTATGGTGAGATACAAGAGACTACCAACAAGTTGCCTATATAGTTGTCCATCCACTCTCTTTTGATTAGAATGAACACTTAATTTTAAACCTACTTCACATGGTGTAGGAGATGGCTTACAATCACTCATATTAAATTTTTTTAATACATCAATAGAATATTTGGTTTGAGAAAGCAAGATCCTACTATCTTCTTGCCAAACTCGCATGCCCAAGAAATAGTGCATCAATCCAAGATCAGTTATCTCAAAAAATTTCTTAAGTTGTGTCTTGATGTTATCAATACATTGGCTAGAATCTCCTATAATGATTAGATCATCCACATATAAAATAATGATAACAATTTCACCTTCAATGTGCTTGACACAGACATCTGGGTCAGCTTTTCTCCTTTTAAATCCATTTGTTACAAAGAATTCATTTATTTTGGAGTACCATGCTCTTGGAGCCTGTTTAAGGCCATATAGAGATTTCTTCAATCTACATACTAGATGTTCTTCACCATGTTTAACAAATCCTGGTGGTTGTTGCATATAAATTTCTTCTTCTAAGTCTCCATATAAAAAAGCACTTTTGACATCCATTTGAAATATTTTCCATCCACATTTTGTAGCTAAAGCTATAATAGTTTGAATGGAAGTCATTTTAGCAACAGGGGCAAATGTTTCAGTATAGTCAATACCTTCTTCTTGTGAGAAGCCACGGGCCACTAACCTTCTTGCATCTTTCAATTGCTCCATCTGATGCGAACTTTGTTTTGCAGGTCCATTTGCAACTAACCACATTCTTTCCTTCTGGAAGTGTTGCTAATTCCCAAGTTCCATTCTTCATCAAGGAGTTGTACTCCTCTTGCATAGCCTCCTCCCATTCTTCTTTTCCTTTTGCTTCCTCAAATGTGCTTGGATTTTCAACCTGCATCACCTTAGCCATGAGAGCATAGTTAGCAACAATCTTGGGACCTTCTTGATAGACCTCTTGAATGCTTCGAGTTTTTCCTTTATTTCTTGTGTCTTCATCATCACTGCTGCTTGAATCTTCATCTTGCACTTCTTTTCCTTTTGTAGGAGATATCATATTTTTTTTTGAAACATTAGTGTCAATATGCTCATCTTCTTCAAAAAAAGGAACTTGAGAAAATGTAGAAGAATTAATATTCTCAAAGCCTTCATCAAACCAAACATTTCTTTTGATGTGAATTTTCTTTGTATTAGGATTATATAGCCTATATCCTTTTGATTCTTCACTATATCCCACCATGATGTATTTTTCACTTTTCCTTTCCAATTTACTTCTTTTTTCATCAGGGATGTGAGCATAAGCAGTGCAACCAAAAATAAAAAAATGAGATACAATAGTCTTTCTTCCACTCCAAGCTTCTTTAGGGGTTATGTTCATGACAGCCTTTGTAGGAGTTCTATTTAAAATATAAACTATTGTATGAATTGCTTTAGCCCAAAGATGTACTTCTATATTTCTAGAATGGAGCATACACCTAACCATTTCCATTATAGTCCTATTTTCCTTTCTGCTACCCCATTTTGTTGTGGTGAGTAGGAAATAGTGGATTCTTTCTTTATGCCATTTTGTTTACAAAATCCCAAAAATTCTTTATTCATGTATTCAGAACCCCTATCTATTCTTACAATTCTTAGAAAATTTCCACTTTGCTTTTCAGTTAGAACCTTAAACTCCTTAAATTTATGAAACACTTCATCTTTCTTTTGTAGAAAGTATACCCAAATTTTTCTTGAATAGTCATCTATGAATGTGAGAATATACCTTGCACCTCCAAGTGAGGGCATTTTGAAAGGACCCATCACACCGCTATGGACTAAGTGCAAAGGTGTTTTTGCTCTCCATGATTTTCCTTGTGGGAAACTTTCTACATGTTTCTTTCCCATTGCACATCCTTCACATACTATTTTTGTTGGAGAGATTCTTGGTAGACCATGCACCATCTTCAACTTCTCCATAAGCTTGAGACTTTGATGGTTTACATGTCCTATATGCTCATGCCACAACCTACTCACATCATCATACTTTGCAATAGCACATACATCTTTATTTCCAACAAATTCTTGAAATTTGTAAAGGTCATTTTCCACTCTACCAATTGCAGTTACTTCATAATTTTTATTCACATCCTTGACTAAGCATTTTTCATTGTAAAACTCGACTTTGTATCCTTGATTTGCAATTTGAAAGACAGATAGAAGATTTGTTGAGAGTTGAGGAACAAGCTTCACATTTTTTAATATTCCATTATTTAGTTGAACATTTCCACTTCCTTGAACTTTTAGAGAACTATTATCTCCTAGATATATATTTTCACCATTGCTTTCATTTAATAACTCAAACTGTTCCTTATTATGTGACACATGTTGTGTGCAACCAGAATCAATTATCCATTCATCCTTAAAAGAACTATTTGCTTTAAGTGCTACACAAAAGGCATTCCTCTTTGAATCAAATGATTTTGTAAACTTGTTCTTTTCTGAATCATTAATCCTTTTGTAACATTCATTAGATTTATGTCCTTGCTTACCACAGTAATGACATTTCCACTTACTTCTATTTTGGTTCCTATATGAATTATTATTATCTCCATACTTCCAATTCTTTCCATTAGATCTATTATCTTGTGTCCTTTGATGATATTATTTTCCTTTTATTACAAATTCTTGAGATTCACAATCAACAACAGAGGATTCTCTTTCTTTTATTTGACATTTTTCTTCTTGAATCAACTTTGCACACAACTCATCAGGTTTGATTCCTTTTAATTTATCAGCAGTATCAAGTCCCCTTATAAAAGGTTGATAAGATCTTGGAAGACTTTGTAAAATTATTTGCACAAAAACTTTATCATCTATGCTCTTTCCAAGAGAAGCCAATTCATTTTTCTTTTCCTTTAATTTACTTAAATGAGTCACTACTTCTTGTGAGCCTTTTAATTTTAGATTATATAACTCTGTAGTAAGAGATATAATCCATACATCACCTAAATTTTGATACAAATTTTTCAGAATCTTCCATACTTGCACTCCACTTCTTTCATTTTGAACTTCTGGAAATACTTCTTCTGAAAGTGTTAACTTTATCAAAGTTGCTGCCTTCTTGTCTCTCCTAGCCCAATCATCACATTCTTTTCTAGCACCTGTTGGTCTCTGCTCACTACCATTAGCAATATCATAATAGTTTTGTAGAGTTAGAGACAATTCAATTTGTGAAACTCAATCATAGTAATTCTTTCCATTCAATTTAATTGATGGTAGAGGAACACCAAGAGAATCCATTAATCAACTTCTCTCCTTTTTGGATGAGAAAGAAAAAAAATCAGAACTTTCAGTACTATAGAGATAATCAGTTAATGAAATTCTCACCAAATTTGTATAGTAATTGCTTTACCAAAAAAAAAATGCTGCTCAATGAGATTTATGCCTGCTGCAAATGACTGGAATTCTGCACAAAGACAAGCTAGCACTGCCCAAGAATCACAAATGCTCTGATACCATATTGAGAAATAGGAAATTTGATATCTACTAAGAACTGATATATCAACAGCAATACAAGTACTAAACAATGAGAAAGATATCAGAAATAAACACTCTTACAATGAGACTGAAAAGAACAGCATATTATTATTCACTCATCTGATTGATTACAAACCAATGCAATGCCCTCTATTTATAGAGAGCCTATGATAAGAGGGAATTAATAAAATATGTTTCTACAGGATAAGGAGATAATGTTGTATGATCTATTCTAGAAGACAGCATCCATATCCATTTAGCAAGAAAATCTGCAGTGGTTATAACAGATGTGGATCCGCATGACATTTCTTTTTGACTATTTCTAACATATCGATCCATTATTTTTTATCAGGTTTGGCAAGGGATTAATTGATTAGAGTGAGACCTTCATCATCTTCACTATTTCTATTTTTTATGCTGAAACAATTATTATGGTCATTGAAAATAAGAAAAATATTCATGTAATAAATCTGGGGATTCAAACTAGGTGCCAATGGATGGTGCTAATGCATTATCTTGCCCTTTTGAAGGTTAGTTAGCAGTAATTTGAAGTGAAATCTCTTTCCTGACATAACAGGAATACATGCACATTGAAATTTCATGTAAGGGATTAAATAGCTCTTCCCTTAGAGGAAGAATAAGACCAAATCAGATCATACACGTCAAAAATTCCATAGTATAAATGCAGGTAAATTCGTGATCCATGGATAGAAATGGATTTTACATTTGGTTTACCTTAATTTATTTTCAAACAAAGAATGATTCACAATCTCCTTCATTGAACAATTTTGAGTTTTATGTTTCTTTATAACATTATTATCAAAGTAATGAATGTCAAAAGAATGTTTTTTTAGTTCAAATATAAATTAATTTTTAGTTTGAAACATTAATTGCAAGTACAAAAGAGTATGTTATCTATTATTATTTATTTTCATATCATATTTTTTAATTATAAGAGAAACTTTGTAATTTTTAATGTGAAAAATATAGTTAAATGTTCATATCAAAACAAAGGACATTGGTACAAATGCCATATAAGAAAGGATATCACTATAGTAACAATTGACACATTTGTCATGCAAGAAAGGATATCAGCATCATTAGTTTTATTTGTATGGTCTTTTTAACAATTTATTTCTTACATTTTGGTTAAATTAAATATGAATGAAAAGTAATATGTAATGTTAATGTTATTGAGGGTCCATCCTTAACAATTCTTATTTAAAATATTAAGAATTTAGTTTTAAGAATTGATTTATTACAAAATTTAAAATTGATTTTTTAAAACTTTTAAAATATAAATTTATTTGGATGAGTGTGAGTCGATTGAATGGGTGGACAAATGAGATATACAGGTTTTAGAACCAATTGACACCTATCATCCTCCACAAACACTAGAAATAGTAGGGATAGATTCATCCATTGACTTTATCTGCTTGTATGATCTAGTGCAACCTAGTAATATATATCTATCTAAATTTTATATGTAACTTTATAACTTTTACTTAAGTATTTATTGAATTATTGAGTGCATTATGTACATTTATCACTATAGGGCATGTTTTTGTTGTTATTGCACCTAAAGATAATAAACAATGAATAGATTATTATTTGTGTCACTATGTCTAGGCCAAAAAAATTGGATCACTCGATTATAGATGGTGATGATTTAAAGTACCATATAGGTGTGGTGATTGTAACTAATACATGGCTTAGTGTCATTATTTGAGAATTGACAAGCAAAAAGAAAGATTCTTCATTATTCGAACCTTATTGTTATGTCAAATTTCCACTTGATCAAATATGGAGGAAAACAATATAAATAGACTTATGGCTAGTAGGGAGCTAATCGATGAGCTTAATTCTTTGCTAGAAGAGTACAAAATCCTGGGAAGGGATAGGATTGATGAGTTCATTTGGAAGGTTACCTTGATGGGGGAGTTCTTAGTTAAATTTTCCTACAAATTAATGGTTGACAAAACCCTTGAACCTAATGACTGGGGGAATGTTTGGTTTAATCACTTAATCCCAAAGATCAATATTTTCTGGTGGACCATCATTCATGGGAAAATTGTCACTTTAGACAATTTGATGAAGCAAAATTTTCAATTACCAAATAGATGTCATATGTGTAAGATGGAGGAAGAAAACATCAACTACTTATTGTTATATTGCAGGTTTGCATCAAAGGTGTGGGGGAGAATTCTTTAGATGCTAGAGGTGAACTAGCTATTTAATATGGACATGGGGCAATTAGTGAACTGGTAGGGCCCCTCTACCGACCCCCTCCTTATTAGTTTGTGGAAGATCATTCTGCCCCATGTTTTTTGGGATATTTGGAAAGAGAGAAATAAGAGGGTGTTTAGGAATGGGGAGAGAGAGGAGATTATCGTGGTGGAAAGGATCTACAAATTTATAGTCAAGAATATTAGTTGTAGCAAGTGGAGAAAATTGACATTTCCCCCTTCTATCCTAGAGGTTAGAGTGGCCAAGTTCTCATCGTTGGTAGAATGGATTATAGAAATTGATAATTCTAATCTTTTGGCTAGAAAAAGAACCTAATGGAAACCTCTACCTACTAATTGGTCAAACTCAATTTTGATGGAGCAGCCAGAAAGGAGGGTTTGGTGGGTGGAGGGATAGTCAAGGATAGTAAGGGAAGGATGTTTCTTGCCTATACTAGTTAGTTAGGGAAAGTTTCAAACAATATAGTGGAGGTGATAACTCTATACTGAGGCTTAAAATTGGTCATAAGTGTGGGCTAGAGTGATGTGCAAATTGAAGGAGATTCTAAAATAATTATTGAGACTATCAAAGGAAATATGAGGGAGGGATGGGCTATCAAATGTGTGATTGATGATATCAAGTACCTATTAACCATTCTTAATAGGTGTGATTAGATTCACATATTTTGAGAGGGAAATTGTGTGGCTAGTGGAATGGTGGTGATTGTATTAAAGGTGAAGGGGCTTAGATGTTGGAGGAATTTGAATGCATTGCCAAAGTTGGTAAGGGAGTTAGTGAGCCACAAATTGAGAAATTATGATTCCTAGCTAGTTATTTTGTATTATGTTGTTGAGCCAGCAAGGAGCACATGTCCTTGAAGTACAAGTGGAAAGGAGTAAAGAATCGAGTATGAGTAAAAATAGCCAGTACAAGTAAAGAATCAAGTACGAGTACAAGTGGCCTAAAAATTGGAAGTTTGAAATGGGAGATTTTTTATTTATTTTCCTAAATGTGTCATCATATGTTGTGAAGAGAAAGGAATTATTTTTTAAAGGTTCGATGTGCATTGGGTATGATGGAAATGATTGGGGAATAGATCATGGTGGCTGACACATGATCTTTCTTAACAAGTTGGTTTTTTTCATTATTACTATTAATTGTGATTACCATCTCTAGTTTTGGGTTTTCCTACCTAAGTGTGAAGTCCTTTTTAGAAGTTGTGTTTGGGCTCTGAAGAGAAAGATAGGAGAGGAAAAAATTATAGAGATGGGTGGCGATTTGATGCGCATTAAACCAGCTATGATTGATGAAAATATTAGGAAGCCCCTGGTGTGGTACTTAGTAAAGAAGGGTGGTTTTGTCTCATTTACGGAGGCTCTTAATGGGCATGATGAGAATTTATCTATGGAATTTGTTAAGTCTTGGGAGAACTATAGAGTTACCATAAATGGTATCTCATTTCTTATTTTAGAGGAGGTGATTGCTCTAGTAACGGGCTTGGCCATAAAGGGTAGGAAATGGTAGAAGGTGAAAAGGGTGATAGATGATGTGAGCCTATAACATTTATTTGTGGATGGTGAGGAACCCGATTTGGTGTAGAGGTGGTTTCATGTGGGAGAAACTCCCTAACCCATGGAACAAGGTTTGTTTAGTTTTGATGAAATATATTACCTTGAAAGTAAGGTATAGGAGTTTGCTATTACTATCACTTTTCTCTCCTTAATCATTTTCACCACCAGGATTTGATTTCACTTCCTTTCTTCCTACTGCATGAATTAGAGGATACTATAGTTGATGTGAAAGAAAAAATGAAAAAGGGGGTTAATTTTAACATTTTACCCTAGGGTTTAATTTTCTAGCTTTATCAATTCCACCTCACCCTGGGACCCCATGATTGTGGAAATTGACATTCCTAGCCATCCAAACCCTCAGACCTATATAATTCCCCTTAGGATCATGGATCCCAAAGCCCCTACCCCATAGCCTTCACCTAGTGGGTCCCCAGTGAATCACTCCCCCATGGGGAAAAGAGGGAGGAAGGATAAAGGGAAGGAGAAGGAGTTGGTGGAGTCGGAGGATGAGGGGAGAGGGCGTAGAAGGAGGTTAGAAAAATCTAATGCTAAGAGGAAGTTGAAGGAGGAAGCCTTGTAGGAGGAGTTAGATTCAAAGGATTCAAGCTGCCCCAAACCGAGGATGAAAGAAAAATTAGTAAACTTTGGGGTGGGAGGTATGGAGGAGGTTGAAGAGGAGAGTTTAGACTCCTCTAGGTTAGATTTGAGTGAAGGAAAGGAGAATAAGGAAGTGTCACATGTTTCGGCAACAATTGATCTAGGGTGTGTAGACCTAACAAAGGATCAGTTCCCCAATATAGTGGACAGGATGCCTTCCCTCATAATGATCTCCTCCCCTATTAAGGTTGTTTCTAAAAATGCTACTAACCTACTAATTGTGCAGGATACTACAAAGACTAGTAGTAATGGCCATCCAGGTGGTTTGCATAAGGTTAGTAATAAGGCATGGGAGAGAATTCATGCATTGGAGGAGAGAATGTGCCTACTGACGAAGTTCATGGTAAAAGTGACACATGTAGCTACCACCACTCTGTGCCTGCTCAAGGATGCTAAAGGGGACCTGTCTAAAGGGGACTCTAAGATGTTATTTGACTTCTTGGTGGAAGACTGGGTGAACATGCTCCTAGGGAGGAAAGAGGCCAAAAAATCTTAAGGGCTCCCTCCTTTTTCATTTTATGTTGTTAATCTACTAGTTTCTGGACTTATTAGGTTGCAAGGTTGTTATGCCTTTGTTAATTATTTTCTATAGTTTCTTAAGTTTGATAACAAGCATTTTGTTTAAGGCTATTGATACTCTCTTAATTATGGTTGCAAGTTTTTTTTTTTCTTTTCTAGTAGCAATATGGGTTAGTTTAGTTTTGATGGTTTTCCATTGGTAGTTAACCATTTTCTCTATTATGGGCTAGCCTCCTTGTTTTGGATACTATTAATTCATAAACAACATAATAAGACTCTTCGGAGTCTTCTCAAGTCAGACCATAAGGCAATACTTGAGACATTAAAATATAGAGTAGATCTAGCTAGTTCATTAGATTAAATATAATTACCAAAACATTTGATTTAACATTTATATTCATATATTTTTGGGCAAGACAAGATGTTGTCTCTCTTATATCTTTCCTATTGGTGCCTTTCAGAGCTAAGTTGTACATAAAAATTAATATCATTAAGATAAAGATATAAATATTATTGTCTAGTTGAAATATTTGTTGACTTATATTTAATTAGATCCATTATTGCCTATTAGAAATATTTGTTTACTTTTCATAAATTAGATAAAATCTTTCCATCAAATTTTTTTAGATTATTTGGTCTTCAATTTATATTTCATTTTTAAATACACATTTATGCTATGTTACTTCCTTGTCCCATCCCATTGATCAGTCAAATTTTCTTGGACACACCAAACAAAATTGACCTTTAGAGTCACTAAATGCCATAGGGCAGAAATCTTTGACAGGGCATATCTTAGATCTCATGTGAGGTATGGATGTAATGTCAGGTACTACAAGATTGTGTTGTTGACACCTACAATAACTCTCTCTCTCTCTCTCTCTCTCTCTCTCTCTCTCTCTCTCTCTCTCTTTGGAGATTTGATTCTATTTTGATTTTGTGGCCCCCCTTCGAGTGATGCTAAAACTTGTAGTATTGGCCAATACAAAGTTTCCAACTAGTGAATCTTTCTAACCCTTCATTGTTGGATCAAACTATCTACTCTATTTTCTCTGAGTATCTAGATAAACCCTAGTCCCAAACTCTTTCCATCCTACTGACCACTTGAACTTTCTTAGCCACATCGGACTAAAATGACCCTTAGAGTTACTAAATGCCATAGCACAGTGATCTTTGATGGGGCATACATCAAGCTTCCTATAGCTGAAGCATAGGGTACCTTGGACATCTTATCCTCCTCTTCTTGTATCTTCGAACACATCTCCTTACTCAACTTCAAATGACTAGGTAAAGGTGTGTTGATAGCTTTAGCATTCTCCGTAGAGAAACATTGCAACACATTCTCAACATAATTAACCTAAGATAATGTCAATTTTTTGTTCTTCCTATCTCTACAAATCTTCATACAAAGGAATTTTTTTTGCTGCCCCCAAATCCATCATAGCAAATGCATGTGCTAATTGGCATTTCATCCCCTTAATATGATCCATGTTAGACCCAGCTACAAGTATATCATCAACATATAAACATAAAATAATGTAGCTATCATCATCCACCCTCTGAAAGTAAACACAATGAACTGAATGACACCTATTGTATCCATGCTCATGCATAAAACTATCAAATTTCAGATACCATTACTGAAGTGCTTGCTTCAAGCCATATAAAAAAAATTTCAATTTGCACACTAAGTTCTCCTTACCTTTGACCTCAAATCCTTTTGGTTGAGCCATATATATCTCTTCATCCAAATCACCATGAAGGAAGGCCATTTTAACATCAAGCTACTCTAAATACAAATCTTTAGTGGCCATGATACCTAAAATAGTAAAGATAGAAGTTATTTTAACAACAAGAGAAAATATCTTATCAAAATCAATGCCCTTTTTTTGTACAAATCCTTTTACAACTAACCTGGGTTTAAATCTTTCCTTACCTTCATCCTCTTCTTTTAACATGTAAACCCACTTATTCTATAAAACTCTTTTACCTATAGGCAACTTACATAAATCCCATGTCTTATTCTTTAGCAATGGGTCCATTTCATCTTTCGTTGTAGACTCCCACTAAATCTTAGTATCCACCTACACACTTCATCATGACATTCAAGTTCACTAGCATCAGTAAGTAAATAGAATACAAAGAGGGAGAAAACCTTTCTAGAGGTCTAATTTTCGTTGTTCACCATCTAACATTCAATTATGTGTGTGGTATTTTTTGTTGTAGTTGTTGCACATCATGAGGAATGGCTAGAACATCATCTTTTGGAGTATCATTCAACACTACATAATCATCTTCTTTCTTCTCATGTTGCTACAACAAATCTTTGTACAATACTTTCTCATTGAATATGACATCCTTGCTTCTTCCAATTTTATGATTTTCAAAATCCCAAAGCCAATAACCAAATTCATTAATGCCATATCCAATAAATACACATTTCTTTGACTTAGCTTCTAGCTTGGTTCTATTTTCAAAATCTATCTGAGAAAATGCTTCACAACCACAAGTTTTGAGAAAAGAATAACTCACCTTCTTACTAGTCCATGCTTCCTTTGGAATACCACAACTCAAAGGAGTAGAGGGACCTCTCTTAATCAAATATAGAATAGTATTGATAGCCTCCACCCATGTGTGTAAGGGCAACCCAACATGCAAGCTCATGCTCCTGGCATGCTATATTATAGTCCTATTCTTGTGTTCAGCCACTCCATTTTCCTGTGGAGTCCTTGGAAAAAATTTCTTTTTACGAATACCATTAGTGGAGAAATAATCTTCAAATTCATGATTGCAATACTCAACACCATTATCAGATCTAAGACATTTTAATTTCTTACCAATCTCATTTTCAACCAAGCATTTCTATTTCTTAAAAGTTTAAAATACATCAAATTTATGTCTAAGAAAATAAACCCATGCTCTTCTAGTTGCATTATCAATGAATGTAACATAATAATGAAAGCCTCAAAGGAAAATACCTAAGCTAGCCCCCATACATCGATATGCACAAGCTCTAATTTCTCCTTTTTGTTTTCTTTATTGGTTTTCACAAAACTCACACTCTTTTGTTTTCCATACACATAACTTTCATAGAAATTCATATTAACACATTTTAGACTTGGTAAAACTTTCTTTAAATGAAGTACTTTCATACCTTTCTCACTCATGTGCCCAAGTCTATTGTGCCACAATGCTATATCAGAATTTATAGTAGCTATTTGTTCTCCCTACTCAACTCCAGCAACTATTCCTGAACATTTATTTTTCTTTGAAACAATTAAAGTAGAAGGAACAATATGACCTATACAAAGATATAAGGTGCCTATTTTCACACCTCTTACTACTACAAGCGAATCTTTTGAAACCTTTCAATTTTTATCATTAAAAGTAGCTAAACAACCCTCATCATTGAGCTGCCCTACTGAAATTAAATTCCTACTCAGCCTTGGAATATGTCTTACCTCATGCAATAGCTAGTAATTCCCATTTTGCAACTTAATCTTAACTTTTCCCTTTCCAAAAATCTATCTGGGTTCATTATCCCCAAATAAACAAGCCCAAAATCCCCTTGGATATAATCAATGAAATAACCACTATAAGGTGTAGCATGAAATGAAGCACCAAAATCTAGTAATGCATCCTCTTTGAATTTGTTACTTATCGCATTTGCCTCCTTGTCTCCATTTGATTTATCTACTTCATTTTTCTTTCAATTCCAATAATTTTTCTTTTTATGCCCTAGTTTCCCATAATACCAACATTTTTTTGGTCCTCTCAATTGAGACCTCCTCTCCTTTGACTTTCCTCTTGATTTTTCACAAATTTTGAAATTATTTCCTCTCTCAATCATTTTGGATCGACTTTGTGCATTCAAAGCACTTCTAGATGTAGATCCACCTGAGGATTTCCTACAAGTTTCCTCACTCAAAATAGCACTGATCACATCATCATATTTTAGGGTACTATATCAAAGAATAGAACTACTCATAGTCATTACCAAGCCATTCTAGCTTTCAAGCACAGAACCAAAAATCAAGAGAGCCCTAATTTCTTCATCAAAATTGATACCTAGAGAAGATAATTGACTAGTAATATTATTAAACTCATTTATATGATCTAAAATAGATCCACCTTCTACCATTTTCATATTAAATAAACGCTTCATGAGAAATACCTTGTTTGAAGCAGAGGGCTTTTCATATAATTTTGCTAGGGTTTGCACCAATTCTTCTATCATCTTCACTTCTGTAATATTAAATGCCACTGATGGTGTCAAGCATAATCAAATGCTTCCAAGTGCCTTCCTATCTAAAAGATCCCAGTCATCATTTGACATAGATCCCTAATTCTTGGTTTTGTCATCCAATAGCTTCAACAAATCCTTCTAATAAAGATAGTCTTCCATTTGCATCTTCCATAACTAAAAGTTCTACCAATTAAACCTAACAACCCTTAGCTTACCCTTGTTTGCCATCACTGCCACTCAACTGTGAGACTTTCTTACAAAGGATAACTAAAAAAACAACCTCACTCTAATACCACTTGTTAGGATCAAACCACAAACATAAATAACAATTACATGCAAATATAACCAATATAATAAAATAATAGATCACATACAAAAGAACAAAAGACACCAAGATTTAACGTGGTTCACCCAATCCCTGGGTTACATCCACCAAACATCAAGTTTGATATTATTACATTCTAGTAATTATAACCTGATTACAATTCATAATCCCTTACAGCTCATTACTATTGTAGGAACCAATTTTTGCATCACCATTATGAAATAATCCCTAACCCTAAGCAATTTATATAAATATTTTATGCTACTTTAGGGTTACAACATGTTTGCTATACATTAGCCATAATGTTAGCCATGGCCCAAAATTAATTTATGAAGTATATATAGTACTTCTTTGATCAGTCACCACAAACTAACAAATTTAACCCATTGTTATCATTAAAGTTTCACCCCAGATTATCGACTAATGGTTTTGAGAAACACCCCTATTATTTATAATTGTTGGATGATCCTAAATTAATGGTATTAATCCTATTTTAGGCCTAAATTTTAAAAGAATACCAAGTTTTAAAGAAAGTGCTTCAAATAGAGACATGTGTAACCCAATCAAACCTATTTTGAGCCAAGGTGAGAAAAGATAAAATGTTTTATTGAAAGTCTTTGCAATAGAGAAACATGTCAAATTTATGTACTTAACCTATAACCTAACTTTATTTTTTCCAAAATAATGGCAAATATGACCATCAATTAAGACAAGTCTTGGAAATTGGAGGCGAATATGTTTATTTTACCACATGGAAAAGTTAGATTTGATTGGTGAACTCATTACTAAAATACAAATACTTGTGTATTATTATTGGTGATTGGCCTAAGCATGGCATCCAATTTTTATTAAGTGTAGGCGAGATGACCACCATAAAAGTGTAACAAAATTAGCCAAATTTGGGGTCCCTAATGAGTGAGATTAGCTAGTTGGTGAATATTAGCCTTTAAAGTTATCCTTGATTGCAAGTGAAACCTATTATTGTGTAAAGAGTGTTTCCTAGAAATACTTTCAGTTTGTTAAGAAGAAATAACCCTTTCAAAAATGTGCTCACAACAACACTTAAGAGATTGTAGGATATAGTATTTTGAGATATCTTGTCACATTTTGTTACAGCATTTTGACAAATAGGAACATGACACCTGTAAATGTTAAAGATTCCCTTGATATGCTTGTAGAATTATCTCCCTATGTCTATAAGGAATATTTCATTGATAAGATTGCAGATTTTTATTGGAAATAGCTTCGAGACATGCTTGTGTTATAAAAGTTCAAATGCTGATTATTATTTATAAAACATGTTAGATATATTAAAGTGTATGTATGATTAAAAAAAAAATATTAGATAAATTAAGTTTTAATAATGGAAGACCATTTATAGTTAAAATGGAGGGCATGCTTTCCTATTGGATATTTGTTTCCTATTTTTGTTCAAATCTTTCAATGATAATGCAAGTTTTGAGATTATGTTTCCATGCTAGCTTTCTATTTTAACTTGGAAACATAATCTTGGAACATGCATTATCACTGAAAGATTTGAACAAGAATAGAGAACTCAACAATTTGTAAGCACGCTCTCTATTTTAAATGTAAACTATCTTCCATACTTATGATTTAGCCTACCTAACATATTATTTTTTATAATCAACATTTAAACTTTTGTGGTACATAAGCTTGTCTCCAAGATTTAACCTATAAATCTCTACAATCTTATTAATGACATCTTCTTTGTAGACACAGAAAAATAGTTTGGAAACCTTCTCAAGAGCATCATCAGCATCTAGAAAAATCATATTCATGTTTGTCAAATTTTTCACAAAAAGAAAAAACTTGAATCTCTCATCTTGTGGTCTAATAATCTTGGAATAGAATTATTACAAGATTACTACGGCTACAAAATGATAGATAAGAAGACTAATAAAAAAGATATGGGATGAATCAAAGAATATGGACAAGACAAATGGAAGATAGAAAAACCAACAAAGGGAGGAAGAACTAATAGATAGGGAGAGAAAGTAATGGAAAATAAGAGAAAACAAAGTGAAAAGATAAATTGCTATCCATGGAGGGGGATATTGTTACATTTGAAATTGGATTAAGTTGAGTTTCTTTTAACTATACAATACCCCACTCAATGAATACCAAATGAGGAAGGTAGGCGAAGAGAAATGTTAACAAGAAAGTAATATACAATTGACAAAGAATCGTGAAGATAAGACATAAAATTCCACTTTTGACCTAGTAAAAGAAGGGGTATAGAGAAGGGAAAAAAACATGACCAAATTACCTTTCTAGAATAATCGGTTGCACCTTTTTGCCTAAATTGATACCGAACTTTAAATTTTTAAGAAAAATTTCACTTTCAAATGCAAATTATCATTTAATGGTTATGAATTTGAAGATGAAGTAAATTAGAGTCTTTTATAATTATCTATCTAGATTCTAATTTTTTCATTTATTTTTAAAAAAAAATGGATGCTTTACTGCAAGGTTTAGTTCTTGTTGCTTCTCTTAATCTCTCGAGTTCATGTTGAAGGTGGCTCTCTCATTACAATCCATGGTTGCTTTAGCAGAGTAGCGCATAACCAAAAATTAGCTTATATTTTTAAACAAGTTTGCAGGTTGGTTGACTCTTTTCAAGAATGTATTTTTTCACATATATTTTCAGAAGGAAACCAAGCTATAGATTGCCTATCAAACTTAGGTTGTGATGACATTTCAACACATGAGCATGAAGTGGCTACTATTCTTGACACTCATTCAAGATTGATAGAAATTATTAATGGTGAATTAGTTAAGACATGATAGCATTGGTACGAAGGATATTTTCCCCATCTTTGGATTACAGACAATAGGCATATGAGAATCAAGGTGCATCATATTATAGGATAGTTGGTTGACAATTGGATAATAGAAATGAGCGATTCCCCAATTCTAGTTTATGAGAGAAAAATCATTTTGCATTGACTCACTTAGATGAATATAATCTACATATAAGTAATTTGATGTAGGATTGGGTTTTGAAAGGTTATTAGGCTTATACTATGTATTGGACAAGGACACTGGGTTTTCTTCTCTAGTTCTTTCCTAGTTGAGTCCTTGAACCATCACACACACACACACACACAAACACACACACAAACACACACACACACACACACACACACACACACACACACACACACACACACACACACAGCGGCTAGTCCATTTTGCCCAAAAAAAATGATTTTATTGAATTATATTTTCTCCTCCAAAAATTGGTATGTTATCAAAAACATTATTTTTAAAGAATGACACTACTTTTGACCCACATAACTTTTTTCTACAATAGATATCAATGTGATTTATTCAAATTTAGTTTTTTAACATCCATAATGAAACTTTGTATGTGGTCTAATGTCTTTATCCTTAGTATTTCATATGTTATTAGAGTTTAAAGTTTACATAATACTAATTTGGACATATGTGGCTTTTCACACATGCAACATATTATATATTTACCTGATTTCAAACTTTCTTTTTTTGATTGAAAGAGAACTCAAATATGGAAATTGTAGCCATTTTTAAAATTAAAAAAATTCTCTTAGTTACTATTTTTCCATGAGTTTCCAATATAGAGTTTTTTTTTTTTTAATAACAAACCTTTATTCAATTAACAAACCTTTACTCAATTTATGTAAAAAAATGCATGCCTAAAAAATTCAAAATGTATGAAATAGTCATTATAAAGCTTGTTTAGATTACTTCTATCATGAAAAATGACATGTCTTTAGTGCTCCATTTGAACTTGGTAATTAAGCCTAGAAGCCATGAAAATAGTTAATATATTCTAACCTTTGGAAAAGACTTGTAATTAGCTAGTTTAAATAGAAGCTAATTTTCTATTAAAAATTTAAACTTTAGTTTCGATAGAAACAAGATCTTGTAGTTTATATTCAAAACTATCAAGGTGGGTTAGGTGCATGTTTAATTGACCCTATATAGTTTCGATGAAAACTGTCTAGGTATTTTCTATCAAAATTATCTAGGTAGTTTCGATCAAAACTATAGTCGGCCTTTAGGGTTTTCTTTTTTTCAAAAACAATCTCATATACATAATAATTTTTATTTTTTTTCAATTTTAACATTCAAATCAAATCTAGATAATTCACACTTCAATTGGGAGGAGGAAATATTTTGCAACTTCCCCATTTTTGAATTTGGGAAGAAGAATTTGAGACATGGGCAATAAAGACAAAAGAACAATTAAATATGCATGAACAAGATCTCATGAACAAGAAGATAAAAATCATTGAAAAACTTTAGCAGGATTGTTAGAATTGGTAATCTTTCCTTGGTTGTATTTATTAAATGGGATAAACCAAGGTATCCCTTATGTTGTTTGACCTCTTGTCCACAAGTGAGCACAAGTCTTTTTTTGTAATTCCTTTATTAAGGAAAATAGTTTATTCCTCCTTAAGAGGATTATGAAACTTGTTATGCACACACTTATGAGTGTGGCAATCATTCACATGGGAGTTACAAATAACTCCTCTTCCCATCTCTTTATAAGAGATGCTTCTCTCTTATTCTACAATACACAATCAGGATGTAGTTCATGTAATGAGCACTATGGCTCCACATTATCTCCTTCTCTCTCTTTCTTCATTCTTAGGCATTTGCCTCATTCATATAATTCTCAAGGGGTTTTCTTTGCTTTCCCCTTTCAAAATCCTTGTCTCCTCTTTTGTGTTGATCTTGGAAAGCTCTTATAAATAATGGTAATTATGTTCATCACAAACTCTCTTGGATTAATTTATAATTCTTTAATTTTAGTTCATTTCGATTTTATTATTTCTAACATGGTATCAGAGCTTTCTAATTCTTGTTTTGAGTTTGTGTCAAGGTTACCATTTTGTAGAGACTTTTTGAGAAGAGAAACTTGAAGCATCATTTTTCTTAAAAAAATTATATTTTTTTAGAGGTTTTATTCAATCTATAAGTTTTTTACTAATCCTCTTTAGATGGCTTGTCACCAGAGAGCTATAGATTGGTTCTAACAAGTTTTATTTGTAGATTTTCTCTTTGATTTTCTTGCAAAGTTTTTTTTGATCTAGACTGTCTATTGATTAAAGTTTTTTTTCAAAAAAATATAACATTTTTTCTTGAAATCTATCTTCATATACATTATTTACAGATTGAAATCCCTTTCTTATTTTATGTTTTCTTACTAATCTCTCTTACATTTATGTTCATCTAGTTTCCCAAAATTTGATTATTCATTAGTATAGTTTTTTTTTTGAGAAAAAAAGAAAAGAAAACTCTATATATGTTTATTTGTACATTAAAGTTAGATCTACTTGTTTCTCCATTGCTATTTCTTATATAATTTTTTTTTAATAGAACAAGTCTATTTTTTTCTAAGTTCTTCTCTTTCAATTTAAATTATCTAATATATCTCTTGTAATACTAATTCAAATTATGATTATATCATTTATTAGTTGTTTTTTGTGATCTCAGTCAAGTTTATAAGTTTTACATAATTTACATAATTTTAAGATCTCAATCATTTTTCATTAAGACTTTTACATAATTTATAAGTTTACTCAAGTTCTTTATTTGAGCCACTCAGTCCATGATAGTAAAGCCATCGATTCGTGTGTCTCTCAGACTTGGGAACATTGTCTTCGAAGCCCTGCATGCCTAATTGGCTCTAATTTCTTTCCTCTTTTGTTGCATTTTTCATGCTCATTTTTTTTCTATGCTTTGTAAAAATGTTGCATGTGTTTTATTTTTATCCAATTTTCATTTCTACTCGGGCTTTACCTAGTCAAATTGACACCTTTGGATGTAACTTTGATCTTTTTTAGCCTTCTTTCCCTAGCTCTTGAGACTGGCGAACATTTTAGAAATAGAAAGACTTTGGCCTTGGATGGCTACCATGGAATCCCCTGTTGTTACCACTCTGCAAATGAAATTTTTGATTCCCTTTCTTGAAATGATTGATTTAGGCATGTGCTATAGTGAACAAGAGGCCGACCCCAATCTGGAATAAGTCTGGGCCCATTTTTCTCCCATGAACATCATCTCCATTGTCCTGCAATTGCTACCTCCTACCTAAACCCTTGCATATTCCCTCATATGCAGGATGAGGAGTATTTTTAATCTTTAAGATGATTTGGAAATCTTCCCTCTTCTCGCGGCTGTCATAATGCTCTCAAGCCTTATTGCCTACCATTAAATAGCAACAGTAGCCTCCTGTTTTTCATTATGAGCCTCCCTCCTCCTCCTCAATGTGTTGCCTTTAGTGGCTCCATCTCCCCTTTCTATTTCTTCCCTTGCTGATCTCATGTTATTTTATCCCTATCAAAGGCCGACCTCTTCTCCTCTACTGTTGCATATTCTTTAGCTACAGTGCTCTGCCTCCTCCAAAAATACTTTTCATTATTTTCTTACCTTCTTATCATCATCTTTGATTTCGTAGGTCGTTCAATATCTCTATGGCATAATACTATTCTGTCTTTCTTCCACTTGATTGTGTCAATTTTCTTTTCATAAGTGTGATATTATTCCTGTTGTGCATTTCATGCAGACATTTTAATCATTACTCCTTTTTGAAATTTTGCAATTGGCACTTGTTTTTTGGGTTGCCAGCAAAATATTTTAATCATTATTCTTTTTAAAAATTTGTAACTGGCACTTGTTTTTTTTGGGTTGCCAGTAAATACATTCTTTTATCAAGATTTTTATCTCCTCATAATTTTTTACTTTTACTAGTATCATCTTTTCATAATTTTAAAATCAGCTGACATTTTAAACTTGTTTGTTTTCTTATAAATGTAATTTTCTACCTCTTTTAAGTTTGAGTTAAAAAATAAATTATCTAACTTTTTTTAATAATTTTTTCTTGATGCTTTTAATTAAAAGATTTTTAGTAATAATAGTCTATCTTATCAAGGAAAATGAGCATAATTTTTTTTCTCTATCTCATTGTCTGTTAAGTACTTTTATGTTATTTGGAATCTAATGAAGGTAATTGGTTCATTATTAAAACAATTTTCAAATTTTTTTTATCATCCCTCGCTATTTTAATTACACATTGCTTCACATACCATAGTGATTAATCCTTTTATGGACTTCTCTTAACATTATTGCTGCTCTTTCTTATCATTATTGTTGCACTTTGTTTTCAAATTCTCATGTGTATGGCTGCACTTTTCGATTGCTCTTTTATTTCAAACTAGCATTCTTATTTTATTTTCTTATCATTATATTTCCTCCCAACTACTTTGATTATTTTAGAGGACCCTTGTGTTATCTTATATTGTTTTTTTTTAAAAAAATTATTTATTAAAATTTACTATTTTAACATCTAACAAAAGTTTTGTTTTGTATCTCTTAAAATAGATTAAATTCCTTTTGAAGTTGTGAGTTTTTAATTTTTATCTTACTCAATCTTCTTATAACTCAACATTAGTTTTTTAATGTTTCCATTAAAAGAAAAAGAGAGTGTATTTTTTTTTTAAAGTATTCTCACCTCTTCTCATACCTACTATGTTTTAAAAAATAATAATAATAATTTTTTTTACTATTTCATTTTTTTTAATTAAAAAAAGAGTTGTTCTTCTTTTCTTTACTCTTCACAATTCTTTTTCTTTTGACTTGTCTATATTTATAAGATTATTAAATTTGATTAAGTATAATTTTTTTTATATGAATATCTTTATGGATAAGTTTTATGACCTTTTGCAAATGATATTACCAAGTTCAATTATTTTTATCATCTTGTTATCCATCTTTTACTATAATTTAGTTCCGTATTAAAATTAAAATGTCCTATAAAATTTATACTTCTTTAGTTTGAGCATAGTTATTTAAAGTTCTTCAAAGCTCTATAATGATTATGGAAAAATTTCTTGTCATATTCTCAAAGCTTAATTTAATCTTTCACGAGTCTACTTTCCCTAGAAGAACTTAATTTTTTGGGTGTAAATTATAGTAACAACACTCATAATTCTTAGAATTAATTATACTATAACATATGCCTTTTCTATCTCCTTAAAATACGTTTTCATGTTCTCCTTCTTGAGATCATATCACTTTTATCAAGCCTCAAGGTAAACCTTTTTGACTTAATTCCTTCTTGATATACGATAATTGATCTAAAGAACCTTCTATGATTAATGGCCACAAAATTATCATTCTTTTCATCATTATTAGTTATTTCATTATATATATATATATATATATATATATATATATATATATATATATATATATATATATATATATATATATATATATATATATATATATATATATATATATATATATTAAGGGTATATTTATTTGAGTATATATGGGTGCACACATATATAACTAGATAAATATTGTGTCCATTGTGACTAGTAAATTGTGAGTATATTTGTGCATACCCAACTATGTTTCTATATGTTTCAAAAATGTAAATATATTTTATAATTCAACACCTTCAATATAGTACCCATGTTCACCCTCAATGGAGTTTTCCTACCTCATATCCATATTCTTTATAGTGATCATTACTCTTCCAAATATCACTACATTTACCTCAAATTTTTTGGATTATGAGTTATCTTAAACATTTGCCTTCAACTTTATTGTGATCTATTGATTTGCACATAGTTTCAATTTTATGCTTTGATAGCATCGTTCTATGCCCATGTTGGCACTTTATTGTTTAATACAATTGATTTATATGAAGTTATTCAAGTTTTTTTGAAAGTTGCAGAGGGAGCCAATTTTTCAAGGTTAACTATGTAGGTTCCCTTAGTATAACTAATCCATAGTTTCCTTATTTGGCCCATGGAGTATCCCTCCATCCTATATTGGTGTGCACTCATTTTATATGGAGTTTCCTCCATTTGGTTCTATTTGTTCTACTTTGAAAGGATGATATTTTATATGGAGTTTTCCTCCATTTGGTTCTATATGTTCCACTTTGAAAGCATAATATCTTTATGGAGTTTCCCTCCATTTGGTTCTATTGGTTCCACTTTGAAAGATTGATATTTATATGGAGTTTCTCTCCATTTGATTCTATATTCTCTACTTTGAAAGGTTTATATTTATGGAGTTTCCTTCCATATTGTTCCATTTTGTTCCTCAATGAAGAGGATATTATTATTGGAGTTTTTCCTCCAAATTTAGATGATTTGATCTAATTTGAAGGCAATATATTGTTAAATCCTCATAATCCATTCCTTTTAGTATCCTAACAAATCTTGATAATACTAATTTGATCTGCATGTCTCTCCTTATACTTTATTTTCATATATTAATGTGATAATGATCTGCATACTTCATTGCTTAGATCATGAATCATGCACATTGTGGAGGGATGCCCCCATCAACTTGCAATGGGATGATTCATTAAGTGGACTGTCTATATCCATGTGATTGATGCAATCTTGATGCAAGTATCATTAGTTCGCCTTGTTTGTGGTTATTAGTGCATTAGTATAATATAATTTTCATGAGAACACTGATCAAGTTTTTTTGATGATAATATTTTCAGCATATAATTTATCTTGATATCAGGTTAACTCCATTGCTTTGTGGTAACATGTTGTATTTTCCTCTCTATTTTTCTATGAGAGCTTTCTTATCCTTATTCAAAAGGATTTCTAATTTGAATATAAGATGAAATACTCCTTGTGGATAGTTGTCTTGTTTCTTGTGTCTATTTTTTTCAAGTAATCCATCCAGGCACATATAAGACAATATTATTTGGTGTACCTTAATAATCTATCCACTTCTCTCTTGGCTCTACGAAGATCTACCTACACTCAGAGGAGACCTTTTGCATAACTAAAGACATTCTCAAAGATTAAGTTTCTGCTATTTAGAATTTTATTGTAAAAATTTGGGTTTAATACCCTTTGATGTAATTTCCCCAAGTAAAGATTAAAGGGGGGTGTTAGAATTGGTAATCATTCCTTGGTTGTATTTATTAAATGGGATAAACCAAGGTACCCCTTATGTTGTTTGTCCTCTAGTCCACATGTGAGGATAAGTCCTTTTTTGTAATTCCTTTATTAAGGAAAATAGTTTATTCCTCCTTAAGAGGATTATGACACTTGTTATGCACACACTTATGAATGTGGAAATCATTCACATGGGAGTTACAAATAACTCCTCTTCTCATCTCTTTATAAGAGATGCTTCTCTCTTATTCTACAATACACAATCACGATGTAGTTCATGTAATGAGCAGTATGGCTCCACATTATCTCCTCTCTCTTTCTCCATTCTTAGGCATTTGCCTCATTCATATAATTCCCAAGGGGTTTTATTTGCTTTCCCCTTTCAAAATCCTTGTCTCCTCTTTTGTGTCGATCTTGGAAAGCTCTTAAAAATGATGGTAATTATGTTCATCACAAACTCTCATAGATTAATTTATAATTCTTTAATTTTAGTTCATTTTGAATTTATTATTTCTAACAAGGATACTACAGGAGGAAAGGTACACATGTGTAATCATTTTTCTAATGCATACTTAATTTATAGTGTACAATTGTATTCTATACATTTTGTATATAGTTAGATTAGTGTTTATCCAATTATGAATATGTTAAATATTAAATTAGGGTTACTACTGACTTTATTTAAAGGGTTTATTCAATTATGAATATTTAGTATTAGGGTTTATTAAGTTATGAACAAATGTAAATTATGAATATTTGGGATTAGGGTTTATTGCACTATGGTTTTTTAAATTATGAATATTTAGAATTAGGGTTCATTTTAATTATGTTCTTTTAAATTATTAATTCATTTAGGTTTTAGTCAACCAAGACAACATACTAAGGTTAGAGAAGGCTCATCCCCAGTTCAAATAGGTACATGTGCATCTTTTGCATGTACAATCTCTCTCTATATTTCTAGGTAATGGAAAAATTTATATCTTTAATTTTTAATTTTAGAGACATTTCCCCTTACAAACATGCTTGATTTTAGTTGTTATATCATGCAGGTGTAGTAGTAGATGATGAAAATGTTGGAAATGAGGAAATTGAAGATGAAGCAATGGATATTGAAGAAGAATAATTTGAAAGTTAGCTAAAATTGTATAATATTTCACTTGTTATGTATAGACACATATGTCCCCTAGAAATCTTGTATCTCAAGTCTTTATTTTGATTTTTCTTGCAGCCCGAGATCAAACAACAAATGAGAATGTTAATCTAGCTCAAAGATTGATGGGAAAAATTATTCATAGAAACATAAATCATTTAGTTGAAATGGATGTGGAAAAAATGAGAGAATATGCTAGTCAACCTACACATACTATGAAGTGAAAATTGAATAAAAAGTCTAAAGAAATAATTGTACAATTTTAGAATCTTGATATAGTGGAGAAAACTCAACTATTATCAATTTCACTTCTTAAAGATGAATGAAAATAGCCATTGAAACTATTGGGTATAGATACAGGTATAAAAAAGAGGATGACTTCTAAACTACGAAAAGATATTGTTGAAAGCATTGAGGAATAGTTACATTGCATTGGGAAAACAACTAGATCTATAGGTAAATCTAATGCATGATGAGTGATACTGTCATCTATTTTAAGTGAGAAATTGTGGCAAAAATGATAGATCTCTTCACTAACATCTCATATTGGGTATAGTTGAAAGATGATATTAAATTATTTGAAAAGGAGAAACAATTTGGATGATAGTACATTAGAAGGAAATTGAGCACTAATATGTAGAGATCCTCGATCTGATAGGATTAGGGAAATAATTAAGAACTTAGTTATTCAATTTTGGATTGATAATACTTATCCTTCATCAAATAGAAGAGATACATGTAAAACATTGGTTGGATGTCATGCAACATGAATTGTATCTCTCATTTTGTAATTTAAATTATGACACAAAGATTGGACAAACAATGTTTGAAAGATTGAAACCCTATTTTTTGAAGATAAATAAATTTTTTGAAACATGTTGTTATCGATATCATGTTGAATTTGATTTTTACTATCAAGGGTTCCAAAAGATGATGGAAGAAAGTGGTGGTTCTCATAATTCTTTCCATAAATGATCGGGCCAATTCATAGCATCAATCTTATGTGACAAACCAAAAGATCATGCAATAGGTGAAATAGATTGTAGAAGAAAAACTTGTGAAATATGTGGTAACCTAATTAAATTTCCTTTGAGAGATGAAGATACTAATATAAATAGAATGGTAAAATATAAGAGATATAAGTACATAAAGTTGGAAATGAAAGTTGGAAAAGAATCAACAAGGTTGGAATATGTAGAAGATGAGATACCTATTGGAGAATATATGTCAAATATTTTAAAATTGATTCAACCATATATACATCATGCTTTTCTTGCTAAGTGGCAAGCGGAATAGTTTCAAACATTAAGAGTAACTTTCTCACTTGGAACAATTTTATCTATTGTTGACTTTGTAGAAAATTACACTTTCATTTCTCATAAACAACTTCAAGCGGAATACTACTTTATAGAGTGGGTTACTATTATGATTCAAGTGTCTTATGGATATGCACAAATTTATTTGGATGGTGTGGAAAGTATAGATCAATAAAAAGTCATTAAAAAAGAGTATCACTTTTACATTAGTGATAACAAAGAACATGATGCACATTTTGTGGAACATTATTTTAAGACATTTTTTTAATATTTTAGAAACAATGGCATAAAAATAGAAAAAAACATTTTGTATGGTCATATGGATGTGCAACACAATTTAAATTAGCTAGACCATTTTATGCATTATATAGACATCATCGATACCTTAATATACCATACATTTGAATTTTTTCTAAGAGTGGACATGGAAATGGTAAGCATGATGGTGTGGGAGATTGTATGAAACATGATTTAATAAAGTATGAAATGGACTATAAAGGATATCACATTAATAATTCTCATGATGTGGTTGAGTGATATAAAACACATTTTACAGTGCCAACAAATATAGATAATATTTAAATTTTTTTTTAAAAAATTTAATATGTTAGGTGATAACTAAATTATGTACGCACATGGTTAAAACTCATTTTTTATATGTATGTATGGACCTTACATGGAGCTGTTGATAGAAGATCAATGCATGCATGCAAGAGGGTAGAGAAGACATAGTCTTTGTATTCAGCTATGAGTACAAATAGTAATGCATTATCATTGTACACAAGAGAATACTCATGTTTTTGTCTTGATTGTATTGATGAAAACTATGATGGTTGCATTAATCAAGAACATGGATAAGTGGGTGAATGGATATTGGTGTCAATAGATGTTATTAATACAAATGAGTTTGAGGATGAAAACTATGATAACATTCCATTGATTTCTATTCATTATAACCATATTTCAAGATTGATGAGAGTTGGTATGTATGTATATACACATGTATTTGTTTCATAATTTTTATTAATTTATAAATGTATGTGTTAGCTATTATTTATTGCATTGCACCATAGAAAGAGAGAAGCTAACAAAGACTGAAATAAGTGATGGAATTATGTTTCCCATTGGTTAGTATAGTTGAATCATGTATGTACATCTATACTTTTATGAATTTAAATTTATTGACTCGTTTGATATACATACATGCATACATACATATATATATATATTCATACGTGTACATATATTCAATAATTGATTAATCTAGATGATATTTTTTAATTGTGTATACAGGTTCTATTATTGTACAGGGAACATATTTGAAGAAGAGTACTCAAAAATGTGATACATTTCACTGATTCTAAGACTAACAATAAGATATATCAGTATAGTAACCATGTTATTTCCACTAGTCTAGTTGTTCATCTAGTCAAAGGATCTAGAATACATAAGTGGAGGCTTGATATTGATGATCATGGAAAAATATTAAATGTTATCCAACAAGGAGCTGATCCACTTGATAAAAGATAGAAATAACTTATTATTTTAAACAACTTGAACATTTTGAAATTTGGTTGAACTATTTGAAATTTGGTCGAACTATTTAGGACTTGTAACTAATTATATTGAACTTTTACTAATTCATTTAACTTATCAAGTTTAAATTGTGATTTTTAACTAATTATAGAAATTAGGAACTTATGTGCAACTAATTAGGACATGTGCCTTGAGGTGAAGAAATTTAAACACTTGTCTTAAGGGGGTGAAATTAGGACTTCTAACTAATTATATTAAACTTTTACACTTTCATTGAACTTGTCAAGTTTAAATTTTATTTCCTCCCATTTTGTATTGAGGAGGAATGATTAATTCAAACCAATTCTTCCTTGTTATACTGTCCCATTGGGTAAAATCTCCTTCTATGTGATGGGATGAATTAATTTTATTATTAAGGGTTTACACAATACTTGCCCCAATCTTGTTTCCTAATAATTGAGGTGTCATTTCTTGATTTTAGAATAATTTTCTATTGCATTCTTTCCATAGTTCCCATACTACTACGAACGGTGTTAGGATCCACAATTTGTGGTATAAAACTTTATAGATTTTTGTTGGCCATCATTTTAGGAGGTCCAAAAATTTACAATAATGGGTTGAATGCCAATTAAGCATGTTACATATTACATTCCAACATTGTTTAGAAAATGGAAAATTGAAAAGAATATTATCATTGATTTCCTCTACATTTTTACACAAAACATATCAAGCAATCCCTTAAAATCATAATTTTTTAAACATTATGTAGTGAGAATCTTATTTTACATTGGAGCCCATAGAAATGTACCCTCTTTAGGCCTTAGAAATTTATAGCTTTTGATTATCTTGAGGGGGTATATCATCTAAAGGGTTCCATTTACATCCTAATGAGGGAATCAAGTTTCCTTTGATAATTAATCAAGTTTCCTTTAATAATGAGATTAATTAACTTGTCTCCCAAATGAATGTAAGAACGTACCTTGCACCTCTAAGTGAGGGTGTTCTAAAAGGACCCATGACATCACTATGGACCAAATGTAAAGAGGTTTTTTCCCTCCATGATATTCCTTGTGAAAAACTTTCTATATGTTGTTTATGTTGGAATTTACAAGTGGGAAGATTTACTTCTGAGGGTGGGGGAGTGAATTAGAAGTAACTACCTTTAACCTTTTCAAAACCTTTTAGCTGAAATCATTAAATGCATCTAATTCATCTAATAAATATGAAAGTAAACACATGCATGAAAACAAATAACACAAGATTTTGGTAACCCAGAAACCCTCCAAAATGAGAAGGTAAAACTGGGGTGGGGATAACACCCATAAAGTATCACTACAACAATATGTAACTATTCAAGGTTAAAAATTTTGACCACTTCCAATGGTCTTCCCTATAAAAGGCTTGTCTTGTTAAAGACTTTACACCCTGTTAAAAGTGACCTAGTTAAAGGATTTACAAACACTCACTTGAAATGTTCCCTTGCTAAAGGACTTAGCACCTTGTTGAAAGGCTTACAACATGGCTATTAAACAAACCTATCATCATAGGATTTTTATTCCTAATACAATTGCTAGAGAGTATTAGAAATTCTTGACCTCATGACTTGCAATCTTCAATTGCTGATTCTAGATCCTCATTCTTCTCTGTCTATTTAGATCCTTGCTTGATATGATATGTCTCTCTTTGGAACTCTAATACTTTGTTCTTGATCACTGAATTCCGTAATGTTGTTTTTCTCTTTCTAAGTTTTTACACCCCCCTACACTTCACTAGCATTCTCCCATAAACTCTTACCCATACTCACATACAATGGAGTTTCCTCCTCCTTTTAAAGGCTTCAAAGACT
Source organism: Cupressus sempervirens (assembly GCA_028749045.1). Lineage (NCBI taxonomy): Eukaryota > Viridiplantae > Streptophyta > Pinopsida > Cupressales > Cupressaceae > Cupressus > Cupressus sempervirens. The sequence goes on along the minus strand of CM053791.1, from coordinate 549,639,135 downwards.
TAGGGTTAGGTATGAATCTATGATCAATATTTACTCTTCATTTTCTCACTCAATTCATTCACTTTTCCTATTGGATGCATGCTTTCTCCATTTTTTTGATTGGCTACATGCTGATTACGTAGGTAATGCAAGAGATTCGATCTTATCTTCAAGATCCTTTGAGATTCAACATAAGTCAGCTCAAAAATGGTTTACATCTAAGTTTGTAAAGATACAAACTCATATGTTGATTCTATGTTACTTGGCACTTACTAATTGCCAATGCTTGACACATATAAGAGTTCTGTCTTACTCAACTCCTACGATAATTTTGTTTCACTTTGCATCTATACTTTTCTTGGCACCTATAGTTACTCGGCATCACTTATCACTCAGTACTTGAACTTTGCTTGGTAATTGAAGTTCACTCAGCACCTACTGAATCTTTGGCTCAGCACACACTATAGGTCAGCATCTGTATTATGCTTGGCATCAACTAAGAATTGGTTAAGTGTGTTGACACTCAATTGTCAAAACCAATCTGAGACCAACAATCTCCCCCTTTGACATGAGTGGCAAAAACACTTAACTAAGCATTATGAATCTAGTTTTTATGAGTATACTACACATTCTATTCGGCATATGTACAAACCTTCAAAAACTTGTTCAAAAATTTTGTATACCTCAAAAAATTTGTAACTCCCCCTGAACTGATGTGTCATTTCTGTAACTAGAATACCCTTAAGCTAAATTTTTCTCATGCTGGTTCCATTATCTACCTTCTCATTCCTTTGCCTCTATTTTTGTGTACCCTATTTCTAGTCTGTTTGTACTCCCCCTTTGTTTTTGCTCCCCTTTTCACATCTTCTTGTAGTTTTTGCATCCTTTTGGCTTTATTCCCTTATTTCTTCAAAATTGAGTTACATGAATATCTCCTCCTTTGGATATTCTTTATTACCTCCATCAAAGAATGTAGTATCTCCCATATTCTTATTATATGCATAATGTTTATATCTCCCCCTTTTTTACACTTATGTCAAAGAGTCCTAAGAATGAACAGAATATTTAGTCTAAAATGTTTTATTTACCTCCATTATCATCTTCAGAGAAGCATCCCAATTGTCTAAGGCAATTTCCAGTGCTTTGAGTTGGATGCCTATCGCTACTAAAAGATGTACTAGGTCTTCTGAGGTAGGAAGATTAGAGTCTTTCTTTAAAACATTTTCTACATAGGCCACTTCCTTATGTAGTACATCAAGTTGTGGGGTAAAAGTAGATTGAATTTGTGTCAATTTGGCATTAACATTGGCCTCTTCTACTATCAATATGGCTATCTCCTTCTGAGTGAAGTGTTATTGCAAAATGCTTCTCACTTTGAGCTAGATCTTTATGTAGCTGTGTGCTAGATATCTTAAGATTGTGTTCCAAGCTCACTATTCTCTAGCTAGTTTCTTGTGTGAAATATGATGAGTCACACAATTTGGAGTACAATGAGAATATATTCTCAATTATTGTTTTAAATTTCTCAACTTGTCATAATGCTATTTCACTAGATATTTTCTCATTAAATTTCATTTGAAATTTCTTTTTAAACCATTCTAAAAATTTGACATTAGTATCAAGGTCTTCATTTTGTACCTACATTGGGCAATTTCTCTATGATGGGCTTTGTTTCATCAAGTACAAGCAAACTAAATGCATCAAGGAATATGTCTTTGATTTCTACTAATGCTTGCTTTTGTCTATACTCATTTTTGTGTATCACCTGCTTCTTCTTCCTCTCAAGTGCCTCTTTCACTTCATTTATCTATGCCAAATTCATTTTTTTGTAGTCATAACTAGGTGTGACTATTTCCTCATCAAGTTTAGGGTCTCCATAGTGAATTACCCTTGCTACCTTGGTGGAGCTTGAGCCTAGTGCTAAGATTTGCAGTGGTACTACATCAATGCTTAGCTATTTGGTTGGAGTCCTTGAGGTAGGCAAGTTTACCAAAGTCTGTATTGCCTCTTGCTCTCTTTCCTTGGGGGTTTTCTCCTCTTCCTTCTTTTCTTCACTACTACCTTGATCAATGACAATGATTTGAGGAGGTCCTTGGCTTTTTGTTGTAGAAAAATCTTGTCCTATATATTCCTTTGCTAGCTCCTCAGTAGTTGTTGTTGCTATGACTGTGGGATCAATGTTAGCAGTTGTATCATGTGTTGTTTTCTCTTTTGGTTGATCTTCTATAGTTTTGGAAGGTTGTGAAGGTGGTTCTTGTGTGTTCACCTTCTCCTTAGTAATCTCTACTACAGCTTTTTGCAATTCTTCCACATTCACAAAAATAGGATTTATGCATAACTGTGATTGCAATGTTGTTTGGTGAAGGATCCTATTGAGATCTTTTGGAGTTAGTTGATTGATGTTCTAACCTAAGGTGTCAGGAACATTCTTGACAATTATAGTTTACAACTTCATTTAACTAGAAGAGTAGAAGTAGGAATAGAAGTAATAAATCTCATAAACCAATGCAATGCAAATGAACTAATCTAAGAAAATATTTTTATCATTTTGTAACATATTTTGCAATTTTTTTGTATTTTAAAATTTTAAAATGCAAGAGCATAAACAAAATCTAATCTTAATGCAAGAAAAGACCTAACAAATATGAAATAAAATATAGCATTGCAAAACATAATAGGGAATCTAATTCCACAAAAGAAAAGAAGGTAAGCATTTCAAGGTCACCAAAATGAATAGAAAGAAAATAAGATATATCCTCAACCCAAATTCCAAAAAGGAATGATCCAAATTGATTAACCACAAGAAAGTGGTCAGTGCACAAATGGATCATGCAATGGAGAATAGAGAGAAAGGAGAAGATATTACAATCTTGGTTATGGAAAGGTAAGTACTTGAAATTTGAAATGAATAGAAGACAAATACTCACCTTAAAGTGGGATATATCTGGAAAATGTTGACTTTTGTGTTCAGTTTCTAGAAATTTTGCAACCCATTCTAGACTGTAAATGTTGAAATAGAGAAAACCAAGATAATTTTTTCCTTTTAAATGCAAGTCGACAATAACAAAAATAGAGGGGCACAATCTTACCCCGGTACACAATTGTGCCCCAAAAAGTCAACCTTGACTTGCATTGCTTTGATGAAATTCTTGATCATGAGTCCTCCAAGTTCAAAGAAAAGGGTTTCCAAATCTACACTTTAATTCATTGTTCCATGCCTATATCTACAAGAAAAATGGTTTGTTTATTTGGATGGGGGCTTTCCTTGGTCAAAACCTAGTTTGGAATTAACCTTGAAATTGAATTACAATATAAATATAAATAAACAAGGTAAATAGAACTATTCACCTTGTTTATATTTAAATCCTTATGGAGGATTTGAATCCTTGAATTCACAAGTATGAATGCTCAAATAAATGTAAAAATGTATGTAAGATGACTAATGGTGCAAATTTTTTTTTTTTATCAAACCAATTTTGGATAATTGTCCTAGCTATGACCTAGGGATTGGTTGGTATGGTTAATCAAAAATATTCTATCATTTAAGTTCTCCATTGATTTTTTAGAACAAATTCTATCATTTTTTAGTTCTCCATTGGTTTTTAGTATTGAAGATAATAAATAATGAATCTACCAAATTTTTATTTTGTGCTTAACAAACTTATTACAATAGATCTTCCTATTGTAGATAACAAACTTATTACAATAGATTGATCCAAATAATGATGCTTACTTATGCAACATGCTTAATTATTGAATCTTAAAGACTAAAGATGATGCATGAGAAACAAGAAAATTGAAAAAGTACTCTTGTTAAGATGGTCAATCAAACTATGTACTCGTGACTTGAAACTTGATTAAGAGTTTTATCGGAGTGTTCCAAAGAGGGAAAAAACTAGTATGGCAACCCCATGTTTCCTAGTTGAAAAGCCTCAACATGGCCCCACAACATGGCCCAAGTTTGCTTGTCCAAATATCTTATATTAGTATGGACCCTTTTTTTCTTACAACAAGGATAGGGCATATAGAATTATGTGAGTAGTAATGACTCACACTTTCCATGATTGCTAAGCACATTTTCAATCATTCATAGTTTCATATTAAAAAAAATTATAACCTTTGCTAAGATAATGCAAGCCACAATTATATAAGAAATGTAGTCATTCTAATTTGAAACCCAAGCACTCATCCAAGACAACAAACTTCTTTTAGCAAAAGGAAATTAATTATATGATCAACACTCTCATATCTTCTACACATTAGAGATGTTAGTATTTGACGTATGTTAGCACCTGAATTAAAGAGAGGGAGTTTACTTATGCTAACTTTTAAATTAAAGAGAGGAAGTTTCTTCAATATAGAAGTCACTTAAAGTATGATTTCTTAGTCTCTAACTCACTATACCATAGGTTGACAAATGCTTTTGACCAAGCACTAAGGTGTCATAGAGCCAAGATTGTAAATCATCTCAATGTCAAAGATAAGGTGGATAGGGGAGGGTAGGGAAGGTTTTCAAGTACTTTATTATTACCATTTCCCCATTCTTAACCACTTCAGAAACCTAGATCATATTTCTTTTTTTATTATTTTATTGCATTCAAAGGAAGACTATATCTATAAGGGTAGGAGGAAATAAGAGGAGGGTAAAAAAATTTATCTTATCCACCAGGGGTTCATGAATTACTTGTATATCTACCATCTCGATGAAAACATGTCACTCCTGGTCAATCTGCTAGCTTCTATGATTCCCCAAGATCGCAAGGGGAGGAGAGAGAGAGAGAGAGAGAGAGAGAGAGAGAGAGAGAGAGAGAGAGAGAGAGAGAGAGTTTTCACATTGTGTGTATGCACTATAGTGTTTACACACTTTATAGTGTATATGTGCTATAGTGCGTATGTATTAAAAATAGTTAAAAAGAAAGTTTGGGTCCATATTGACCCATATTCTCTATTTTGCTATTCTAACAAAAAGCCTAAGTTTCATGGTATTGGAAGCTATTAAACACCAAATTCAATCATTGAATACACTATTTGATGAGTTTTTGAATATTCTTTGTCTAGAAAAGGTTAGTGCACTCTTCTTTAAATATTCATTGTTACTATAGAGACAAATTTCATTATTATATGACAATTTGTTTAATATATAGTAAATTTATTGAAATAATTATAATTTGTATATGTTTTTGAATGATTTTTTATTTACAAATTGTAAGTAATTTAGATGTTTGAAAATTTTGACATATAGAAATCATCATCGTGCCAAGGAAGAAACTAAAAACACAAACAATGAAAGTAAGGGAGAGAAATTTGGCAATTAAAAGAGATAAAATAAAATGACTACACATGAACAAAGAAACTTGCAATGCAATAATGAAAAATTTTCTTTTGAAGAGGAACACGAACCACTAATACAAAGAAATACAGAGGAAGAATTGAAAAGACAAAGAAAATGAATGAGACTCTTATGCTCAAAAAGATAATTTAATTGTAAAGCTACACCATCTTCCAATATTGAAGTCATATCATCATCTCATCTTGAAGAGCCACCAATTTCTACATATAATGATGAACACACTTCATCATGTCATGTTGAAGGTGCAACATCAACATATTAAGTAGGTGATATTCCATCTTTTGCATCTTATTTCCAAGGCACATCACCTTTGGTTCATGGTACCTAATTCACTCAGCCTTATGTTAATGTTCAAAATGTTAAGGGAATAGAAGAGATTATAACACCTTCTAGAATTCATTTTAGAAGACCAAAATATTTGGTTGATATTGATACTAACATTTTTAAATCAATACTTGACAAGATTTACAAGCATACTTGTCAAAGAAAAGTTAATCATATGTGGAGATAATTCTTTGAGAGGTACAAGATTAGAGCTAAAGAGGAATCTCAAAGTTGGTAGGAGAGTGATTAGAGAAAGTTCATCTTCAAAGAGTTATTGTGTTCAAGAGAGGTAATCAATCCTAAACAACATAAGATATATCATGTGCATAAGAAATGAGAGACGTTAAATTTATAGATATTATATTTTTAATTCAAATTACAATTATAATTATAATTTAAATATTATTTAGATTATATATAGCACTAATGAAATTATTAAGATTATTAAATCTAAATAAATAATATTCAAGACTATGCGTTCAGAAATAATATATTTAGTAAGATTTAAGGCCACCTAATATATTTAATATATTTTTTGAGAATTAGTGGTCTTAAATCTTATTAGATAATATTTATTTATATATGGTAAGTATAAAAAATTTAAAAAACTTTAATCTTATGTGAATATAATTTATCAAAATATAAAAACAGTTATTAATAGTAATATAATTTATCAATTTATTATTAGATTTTATGTTTTGGTATTCATGTAGCTACTACATCATTTTCTATGGGTGCCAATTTTTGGTCCATTTAGTGAGTGCCCATTTTGAAATGGTCTATTTAAGATTCTTCAATCGTTGATTTTGCCTCTTAATCTCTAATATTTTTGGATGGTTGATTTTTTATCTTATCCTATGGAAATTTCTAGATTGTTGACATTATCTTTGTATGCATGAAAATTTATCTCCACTGTTGATTTTGCCTCTTAATCCCTATCATTGATCAAATGCATGTGAAGTGTATAAATAATATCCTTAACCCTCACATTATATATCAAGTTCTATGAACAGCAAGGAGCAACCCACATACGAAATCATCCAAAGAGTTTGAAGCAACAATGGAGTCTTTTGAGGTCTTTGTAATGATATTATTGTTTATCTTTTGATTTTCTACATAGATAGAAATATTGTTGTATAGCATTTAAATTTATACATTGGTCTGAAATTTAGTGTTTATTTGAGTAAATTTTAAGAATAAATGATATACATAATAAATCTTTGATTTAATTTGTATATGTATAAATTGTGATTTAAACTATATATTCAGATTTTAATTCTGTATTAGTTAGTAGATTTAGACCATTAACCTTTATTTTGTGTGATTGAAAAATTATATTTCATAAGATAGTAGATATCTATCCTATCGAGAACTTTCTATAGATCCAGATGTGAACAGATTTGTTTGTATCGAAATGTCTTGCGGAGAAAGACAAAGACGGTCAGAAATACTATCTTGCAGCAAATTAGGGAAAAGATGTCCATTAATAGCTCCCAGAAATCTCCAAGTCTCTGAGCAGAAACTTCTGTATTTTGCCATTGGACATCTTGGGCAACTCCTTAACAGCCTTGGGAACCATATAGTGAGGAAGCTTGTCCCTACAGAAGGAGATAATCTCCTCTTCTCTAATCTTCTTAGTATTAACAAAAGCACAAGGAGTCTCGCCCCAGCAATGATCAAAGGATGAGTATACAAAACGCACTCAACTTCAACACTACTGATGAACAACACCAACGTCACCCGTGGATGAACAGCACCAACGTCACCCGTGTGGAACCACAGCCGGAAAAAAGCCTGTGAAGTAGTGATTGGATCACGAATATACCCTTTCATGAGTCCGCTACCTCCCGTGGATCACGAAAATACGCACGCCAACTCCTTGTCGGCCTTTTAGGGCACCGCGACGGCTCTCGTCCAGCCCGTCCCATTCAGTCTTCGGTTACGGACAGGTGGCTTCAGTTAGCCTGTAAAATCTTAGTCGCAACAAACCCCATGCCCTCCATTTTCATCACAACAGCCGGAGCCGGCGGCGCGCCGCCGGTCAGAACATGAACAGGCGTGGCAGCGCTGCCGGTGACTCCGAGTTGAAAATGATGTTGAACACAATCGGTGCGCAGCAGAGATGAGTTACTCCCGAGTATATAATTGGCAACCCATCACCTTGCTGAATGTGCCCATTGATGCTGTCATAGGCCATTTTTCCAAATGAATTTTTACGCAATAGTGATGTTTCAAATTAGCAAGATGCGGGAGGGTGAGAGCTTTCTGTATCGAGGAATTTTGTGTGTATGCTCCAAGATTTAGGGATGAAATCTTATAGAGATTTACAGTTTGACACTTTTTGAAAATGCTTTCACATATTCTCTAGAAATGCTTCATAAATATATGAGTATTCTTATCAATACTAATTTTTCAAGGTAGTTAGGTATTTATGCGTGGGCATTCCTTCTTTCAAATTGTTAAATTTAGTTCTTACGCCTAAAGAAATTTGGTATATTTTTTTAAGAAAATAAAAATTGGAATAAGGTCCTGAAGGGTAAATAATCTATCAAGGTTCTTGTATTTGGAATGGCATTCACAGGGTAAGGATCTTATTAAGTCTAAATCTAGATGGAAATTGGGCAATGCTCGTAGTTTTGACTTTTGGGAAGATAAGTGGCTTTTTCTGAATCCCGGTTCCTTTCAAAGAAAGATGTGTTCTAAGGTTTGAATCGCAGGTTGATGCCTCTATTTGGTGAGGAGGCAGTTCCACATTTTGATCGACAAGAAATAATCTTCTTGTTTGTAGAGGAATTCAATTTTTCAACGAATATCTTGAACTACTTATTTGAGCATTAACATTAGAGAATGTTGTCTAATTTATACGATCTTGTAATTTTAAATTCGTATGAGGTCTTCTTATCTATCATTTTGGAGCTTGGATAATCTTACAATAATTCTATTCTAAGATAAAAATTTTGAGTCTTTTTTTGTTCCCCTTTTCTTGTGATTGTCTTTACAGTTCAAGTTTTAAGTTTTTTAATTAGATCCTTTCCCTATCTTTGCGTTTTTGTTTTAAACTTGTTATATTGTTCTTTTTTTATTTGTAATTTTAAATTTTTAAAATATCGGAGTAATTTTATCTCTTTATATTTTTTATTTTAGCTTAATATGTTTAAAACATAATGTATTTGGAATCATAAAGGACTTTTACTTTCCTATGTTTTATGTTATCTTCTTTATCCTTCTGTTATTTCCTTCCCTTTAATTTCAAGTAGGTTATACATTTACCAATCTAGATTGATATTAGATATGAATCTAGGATGCATTGAAAGATAGAATAGTGCATGGGATTTCATTCTTAGTCCTAACTAGGTAAACTATAGCTTCTCAATGGATAACTAGATTCTTTTAGTCCCTTTATTGTTTTTATTCCCCTAAATCAAATCGAGAATTTTTTTTTTTTCATTTGAGATTCTCCTTTATTCTATTTATTCATAGTATCTACTTGTTTGACTATCCACGTATGCATTTTCTTATATTTGTTGGTTAGTTTTCCTCTTTTAATCTAAAAATCTCTTTATCGGCATCTCTTCTCCTTCTTATTGGTTTTCCTTTATATATGGCGATGGTTAGCTATCTAGTTTGTTAAGGTCCTCATCATGAAAACACTAATCAAGTTGTGAGGACCCTATTTCCAAGGTGGCCTTTGGTGTCCCTATCACATGTGGTAGAATGAAAGAGGTCCTCTTACCCTCACATTTTATAGTGATTAGGGAAAATTCTTGAGCCTTTGGAAAAGAATTCATCCTTAATATTCATCAATCTACCTTGCTGTGGCTAATATGGTAGAACTTGATAAGTATACTAAGATTTGATATTAAAAATATCAATTATTTCTAAGAGTAATATAATTTATCAATTTATTATTCTATTTTTAGGCATGACGTTACATCTATATGAGATACCATTTTGGGTCATTTAGGTAATGTTCATTTTTCAATGATTTGAGATTTTTCAGTCTTTTATTTTGCCTCCTAATCTCTTAAAAAAATTGGATGGTTGATTATTCATCTTAGTCTACAAAAATTTCTAGATTGTTAATTTTATCATTCAATTCACAAAAACTTATATGGCTGATTTTGCCTCTTAATCCCTGTCATTGATCAAATGCATATGGTGTGTATAAATAATATCTTCAACCCTCACATTATATCTAGTGCAAGGAGAAACCCACTTAAAAAATCATCTTAGCAAGTCTGAAGCAGCAATACTACTTACTCAAGGTAGTTAGGTATTTAAGGTTAGAGAATAAAACTATGAGTAGCCAAAATAGGTATTTCATTTTTTTTTAAAATTCTTGGAAAGGATGAAAACCTAACTTTCGAATTGCACTCATGGAAACCTTTCAAACTTTTGGCAATGAGCAAGTGCAAGATATAGCATGTGGCAATAGCTTGTCACATTTTGTGACAAGATTTTAACTAACAGGAACATGCCATATGTAGATGTTGAGGATAGACTTCACAAGGTTGCAAAATCATTTTCCCATGTCTATGAGGAAAATTCTATTTGTAAGATTGTAGAGTAATATAGGTGAAGGCTTGGAGACAAGCCTATGTGCTATAAAGTTTAAATATTGATTATGAAAAAAGCCTCTATGGTAAGCTAAAGCATAAATATGGAAGATAATTTACATATAAAATGGAGGGCATTCTTACCAATTATAGAGTTCCCTACTCTCCATCGATAATTGATGTTAAGAGATTATGTATGCAAGCTAGCCAAAATGATAACTTGGAATCATTATCTTTGAACATTCATTATCAATGGAATATTTGAACAAAAATAGGGAACAAATATCCAATAGGTAATCATGCTCTTCATTTTAAATGTGTATCATGTTCCATAGTTACACTTTAATTTATCTACCGTGTTTCTTTAACAATCAACATTTGAACTTTTATGACACAAAAGTGGATCTCCAAGTTATTTCCAATAAAACTATGCAATCTTATCAATGACATGTTCCTAATAGGCATAGGTAGATAATTTTGCAACCTTATCAAGGCCATCTTCAACATCTACATATGTCATGTTCCTATTTATCAAAATATTGTCACAAGACATGACATGCTATTCCCAAACACTATATCTGACAACTTGTTCATTGCAGAAACATTAAAGAGTTGTTGTAGTGCAATTTTTAAAATGTTATTTCTCCTTAACAAATTGAAAGTATTTCTGATAGCTATTTGCAAACACTCTTCACAAACTGATGGTTTTCAATGTTAGTTACTTGTTTGTAATCTTATTTGCCTTTATAGCCTCCATATGGGTAACATGCTTTTTGAATATCTTTGTCATGAGATGAATACATTTATCTATTCTAGCATACAACTTAAACACTTCTAAAAGATCATCCATCTTCTCATCTCCTAATAATTGAAGGCAATCCAAATGCTGACTTTCCTGCTAGCAAAAAAATTCATTTTCTACCATTTCTACAAAATTATTTTGGCTACTCCAATGAATACTATACATTGTCATTGTTTCTTTCTCCAACCTTAAATACCAAACTACCTCCAACAAGTACTTTAGACAAGAATATTCACATATCCATGAAGTGATCTTTCTCAAGTAGTATTCAAGAACATTTTTTAAAATGACCAATAATTAATCTCTAAAATTTAATCCCCAAATCTAACATACACATAAATTTGTTCAATACAATATTATCATCAGCAACGCTCTTACTCTTTGGAATTTTCTTAATTTGAAACATCACAACACAACTTGCACTATATTGTGTTAATTTCATTGTAGAAGTCCTTCCTGCAATCCTGTCACAAGACATGAAGCTTTTCACCATTTGAACAATAAGTTTTGTTACATGAAGCACCTTTATCCTATTTAAAATGAATTGCAATTTTTAGACTTTCTTCTCTATAAGCTAATCTATTAATGTAATAAACTCTTTTATGAGATGTCTGAGAAATTCTTATTGAAATGATGTATATTTTATAACATTCTTATAGTTATTTATCACAAAATTCATCATGTTAATTTAAAAATTTTAAAATAATTCGTATAAATGAATATTAGATTGATTAAGTTATATGTATTATTGTTATTATTAATATTTTCTTTTATTCTTGTACAATCTAAACCATCTATTATAAGGAAAGGAAAATTTGTGAAAGGCTAATTAAGAAATTTACTATTATATATTTATAATTAGTTCATACTATGTTTTTTGATTGAAAATAACAGCATTTTGTTTCTAAAATAGTTTCCCCTGGTCCTCTTTTTGTAAATATCTAACTTTATTGTATTTTTTTAATATAAGAAAGGGAGTATTCATCAAAAAATAGTTTCCACATTACTAATATTTAAAGGTTCTTTTATTTTTATTTGGAATCATTAAAAATTTCTTTAAAAGGGAATAATGGAAAAATCCCAAAATTACAGTTTCTATAAAAGGATGAATTTGATTTATGTTATTTTTATATTTTATGTAAAAATCAATTGAAAAAATTCTGCTAGGGTTTTGTGCAGATTAAATCAGATACAATATATGGACTTTATAGTTCCAGTGGTAGTCGTCACTCTATAAATTGATTTTTTATTAGATTTCACTAATATGGTTTTGAAAGAAATAGTTTGAGTCGTGGCAAGATTTTCTTCAAAGTCCTTTCAGCCGTCATATTTTTAAGCAGTACTCCAATGACTCAACGGACATTCAATGTATTAAACTCAAGTCTCTAACCATCTAAGGTAGCCCCAATTCAATTTGTATCTCCATGGTCTACATTTGTCTTCCCTTAATTTGTCTTTTATCAGACCAATACAGAAACAATTAGATTTGTTTTGTCTTGTATCAGTAAGATGCAGTTGAGTACAATCAATGTGATATTTCTATATGCAAAATACCAGCCAGAACGAAATTATTATATTAACAAATTGAAAATATATAATAATTATAAAATATAATTTTCGATGACTACACTTGGAAGGGTATGTGAAATGAAAATTTACTATCGAAATGAATGCTCAGAAGTCCTTGCAGATTTTCTCTAATATGATAGAGATGAATATCATAAGTCAGTTTTTCATATAAATAATTAACAAGAACAACCATGTCATTAAGGACATTTGTAATTGGCAATGACTTTGTTATCTTATTTATTATCTTCCAAATCCATCTTTCTGTCATTTATTTGTGCTTATCTCCTCTAATAAATTCTTGTATACAATATTTCATTATTTTTTAAGGCAAAAGTTGATGAACCACTAAAATACATAGATAAATGAGAAATAGCCTGATTCAAAGGTTCATCTGGGAAAGAAACAAGAAGGAAACCTAGTATTCTTGTTAGAATACAACATGAAGAGAAAGAGAAGAAAGATGAAGAACACCCATCAACAAGTTGAGGAAGAGGAGCTGAAAGAGGAGGTCAACACTACCAATCTGAATAAAAAAATTTAGAAGATAATAAATTCCACCATTCAAAAATCAAATTTGAGATCTAGCCTGCAGAAAAAGATTCAATAAACTTTCCATCACAACTAAAATTTGAGAAGCAGTCAGCCACCTTGTGACCTTCTCTAAGTGTGTGTGATGCAAATATCCTAAAATGAATGAAGTACTTACCAAATCTGATTCATAATATATCAAAGTTTCCAGTTGTGAATATTCTTGGTTGCACATTCATTAATTACCACAAGAGAATCTTCTATAATCTAGACTTTACAAAAATCAACCTTCTTTGCCAAAACCAGACCATGAAGAAGTGCATGTGTTTCTCTACCATGTTGTCCATACTAGGATTGATGGGAGCACCCTTAACTACCAAAGGTTTTCCTAACCAATCTCTTATACAAAAGCCAATCCCAGAGATACCAAGATTACTTCTTGAAGCTTCGTCAAAATTGATTTTGACAAAATCTCAATAATGTACTTGTCTTTGGCATGAATAGAGTTCCAATTTGGAACTGATCCAACTCGTAGGTGAATGTATTTCCATCCTTTTAAAGTCATATTGTCCCAGTGACAAAAATAATGATAGCTATCTCCGAAATAGAGATTTCTAGCTTATCACAAACTTGATAAATAGAAGAGACATCTTTCTTGAAGAAGGTATACATTTCCAAAAGCAACAGAAAGTAGAGGAGGATAAAATCAGGGGCCAGGACTCAAACAAATCCTTAATCTTGTTTGGTAGGGGCATGGACACATTAAGCTTCTTTAGAATAAATAGCCAGTAGGAGTAAGCAAATTTGCAGTTGATAAATAGATGGTCCATTGATTCTAACTCTTCCCTTCATAAGAAACAATAAAAGGGATTTTTGATGCCAAATTTTGAAAGTCTGTCACTTTTGAGAATCTTCTTCTTTAGTGCTAACCAAGAGAAGTAGCCTACTTTAGGGAGGATAGTGGGGTTCCAACAGAAAATATATGCTCTGCTCTTACTCTTATTGTTATTATTTTCAATCTATTGAAGATCCCTATAAGATTCGTTAATTAAGTACTTTTCATCCTTAGATGGAACCCAAATCAGCTTGTCCTCAAGGTTCAATACGAATGTAGGCCATTGTTGAAAAATATTTATGAGAAAGGAGGAATAGAGATCATTGAGAGGTAGTGTAGATGGGTCCTTCCAGAATAGTTTTTGAGAGAATATTTCCAAAGCCAGTACGTAGTCTAGCAACTTAGAGCCCCAACATTTGCTTAGAATGCCAATGATATCTTCATATTGATCTGACTAGAAGATTGGATGGAGGCTATTCCATGAGCCAGACTAGAATTTTATGACAAGATTTTGACAAGCATGGGGCAATAGCTTGTTAGATTTTGTGACAAGATTTTGACGAACAAGAAGATGATATATGTAGATGTTGAGGATGCACTTCACAAGGTTAAAAAATCATTTTCCCATGTCTATGAGGAAAAATCCATTTATAAGATTGTAGAGTTTCATAGGTGAAGGCTTCGAGACAAGCCTATGTGCTATAAATTTCAAATATTCATTATGAAAAAAGCCTCTTTGGTAACCTAAAGCATAAAGATGGAAGATAATTTAATTATTAAATGGAGGGCATTCTTACCAATTATAGAGTTCCCTACTCTTGTTCAAATAGTCCGTCGATAATTCATGTTAAGAGATTATGTTTGCAAGCTAGCCAAAAGGATAGCTTGGAATCATAATCTCTGAACATGGATTATCAATGGAAAATTTGAAAAAAAATAGGGAACAAATATCCAATAGGTATTCATGCTCTTAATTTTAAATGTGTATTGTGTTCCATAGTTACACTTTAATTTATCCAACATGTTTCTTTAATAATCAACATTTGAACTTTTATGACACAAAAGCGGATCTCCAAGTTATTTCTAATAAAACTCTGCAATCTTATCAATGACATGTTCCTAATAGGCATAGGTAGATAATTTTGCAACCTTATCAAGGGAATCTTCAACATCTACATATGTCATGTTCCTATTTGTCAAAATGTTGTCACAATTCGTGACAAGCTCTTCCCAAATACTATATCATGCAACTTGTTCCTTGCTGAAACATTGAAGAGTTGTAGTGCAATTTTTTCAAAGTTATTTTTCCTTAACAAATTGAAAGTATTTCTAATGCTATTTGGAAACACTCTTCCCAAACTAATGGTTTTCAGCATTAGTTACTTGTTTCTAATTATATTTGTCTTTATAGCCTCCATATGGGTAACATATTTTTGAATATCTTTGTCTATTCTAGGATACAACTTAAACAATTCTGAAAGATCATTCATCTTCTCATCTTCCAATAATTGAAGGCAATCCAAAAGTTGACTTTCCTGCTAGCCAAAAATTTCATTTTCTACCATTTCTACAAACCTATTTTGGCTACTCTGCTGCATACAATACATTGCCATTGTTTATTTGTCCAACCTTAAATACTAAACTACCCCCAACAAGTAGTTTAGACAAGAATATTCACATACCTATGAACTAGTCTTTCTCAAATATTACTCAAGGACATTTTTTAAAATGTCCAATAATTACTCTTTAACATTTAATCCCCAAATCTAGCATACACATAAATTTATTCAATACAATCTTATCATTAGGAAAACTCTTACCCTTTGGCATTTTATTTATTTGAAGCATGACAACACAACTTTCACAATATTGTGTTAATTTCATTGTAGAAGTCCTTCCTGAAATCCTGTCACAAGACATGAAGCTTGTCACCATTTGAACAATAAGTTTTGTTACATGAAGCGCTCTTTAAGCTAATCTATTAATGTAATAAAGTCTTCTATAAGAATTATACCTGAGAAATTCTTATTCAAATGATGTATTTTTATCATATTCTCATAGTTATTTATCACAAAATTCATGATGTTAATTTAAAATTTTAAAAATAATTGGTATACATGATTATTGGATTGATTAAGTTATATGTATTCTTATTATTGTTATTAATATTGTCTTTTATTCTTGTACAATCCAAACCATCTATTATAATGAAAGGAAAATTTGTGAAAGGCTAATTAAAAAATTTCTATTATATATTTATTAATAGTTCATACCATGTTTTTTGGTTGAAAATAACAGCATGTTGTTTCTAAAAAAGTTTCCGCATTACTAATATTTAAAGGCTCTTTTAATTTTATTTTCAATCATTTTAAAAACATTTCTGTTAAAAAATTTAGAGAAAAAAAGGAAGAATGAGAAAATCCAAAAAGTGCAGTTTCTATGCAAGGACGAATTTGATTTATAAGTTATTTTTTATGTTTTATGTAAAAATCAATTAAAAAAATTTTGTTAGGGTTTTGTGAAAATTAGATTAGATACAATACATGGCGTTTATAGTTCTAGTAGTAGTCGTCACTCTATAAATTGATTTTTTATTAGATTTTCCCTAATATAGTTTTGCAAGAAATAGTTCCAGTGGTGGTAAGATTTTCTTCAAAGTCCTTTTAGGCATCATTTTTATCCAGCAGTACTCCAATGACTCAACGGACATTCAATGTATTAAACTCAAGTCTCTAACCGTCTAAGGTAGCCCCAATTCAATTTGTATCTCCATGGTCTACATTTGTCTTCCATTAATTTGTCTTCAATATGCAAAATACCATCCATAACAAAATTATTATATTAACAAATCGACTATATATACTAATTATAAAATATAATTTTCCATGGAGTCTTGTGTCTAGGATGACCGCACTTGGAAGGGTATTTGAAATGAAAATTTACTGTACAAATGAATGCTCAGAAGTCCTTGCAGAGTTTCTCTAATATGTTAGAGATGAATATCATAAGTTAGTTTTTCATATAAATAATTAACAAGTACAACCATGTAATTAAGCACACTATCTTATTTATTATCTTCTGAAATCCATCTCGCTTATCTCCTCTAACAATAGCTCAATTCTTGTATAGAATAATTCATTTTTTTAGGCAAACATTTGTGAACCACTAAAATGTATAGATAAATGAGAAATAGCCAAATTCAAAGGCTCATCTAGGAAAGAAACAAGAGGAATACAGATATTCTTGCTAGAATACAACATGAAGAGAAAGAGAAGAAAGATGAAGAAGCTGAACACCCATTAGCAGGTTGGGAAAGAGGAGCTAAAAGAGGAGGTCAGCACTAATAGTCTAAATAGATGAGTTTAGAAGATAATAAATTCCTCAATTCCAATATCAAATTCGAGATCTAGTCTATTGAAAAAGATTCAATAAACTTTCCATCACAAGTAAAATTTGATAAGCAGTTGGCCACCTTGTGACCTTCTCTAAGTGTGTGATGAAAATATCCTAAAATGAATGAACTACTTACCAAATCTGATTCATAATATATCAAAGCTGCTAGTTGTGAATATTCTTGGTTGTGCATGTATTACCACAAGAGAATCCCCTATAATCTGGACTTTAGAAAAACCAACCTTCCTTGCCAAAACTAGACCGTGAAGAAGTCCATGTGCCTCTGCCATGTTTTCCATGCTAGTATTGATGGGAGCACCCTTAACTGCTAATGGCTTGCCTAAGCAATCTCTTATACAAATGCCAATCCCGGGGATATTAGGATTACCTCTTGAAGCTCCATCAAAATTGATTTTGACAAAATATCATAAAGGGTGATGTCATTTAATAACAGACTTGTCTTTTGCGTGAATGGATTTCCAATTTGGAACTAAGACAACTCATAGGTGAATGTATTTCCGTCCTTTTAAAGTCATATTGTCCTACTGAGAAAAATAATGATTGCATTTGACATTGGATAAATTAGAGTTAGCTATCTTTGAAATAGAGACTTCCAACTTATCACAAACCTGATCAATAGAAGAGACATCTTTCTTGAAGAAGGTATACATTTTTGAAGGCAAGAGAAAGTAGAGGAGGAGAACACTAGGGGCCAAGATTCAAAAAAATCCTAAATCTTGTTTGGTAAGGGCATGGACACATTGAGTTTCCTGAGAATAAACAACCAACAGGAGTAAGCAAATCTGCAGTTAATAAATAGATGGTCCACTGATTCTAACTCTTCCATGTAAAAGACACAATAAAAGGTATTTTTAAAGCCAAACTTTGAAAGTCTATCACTTTTTAGAATCTTCTTCTTGAGTGCTAACCAAGAGAAGCAGCTTGCTTTATGGAGGACATTAGGATTCCAACAGAAAAAATATGCTCTACTCTTACTGTTATTATTTTCAATCTATTGAAGAGCCCTATAAGCTTTATTAATTGAGTACTTTTCATCCTTAGATGTAACTCAAATAAGCTTTTCCTCAAGGTTCAATAAGAATATAGGCTATTGTTGAAAAATATTTATGAGAAAGGAGGACTAAAGATCATTGAGAGGTAGTGTAGATGGGTCCTTTCAAAATAGTTTTCCAAAGAATATTTCCACAGCCAGTACATAGTCTATAAACTTAGAGGCCCAACATCTAGTCATAATGGCAATGATATCTTCATATTGATTCGACTGGAAGACTAGAGGGAGGCTATTCCATGACCTAGACAAAAATTTTGTTACAAGATTTTGACAAGCATGGGACAATAGCTTATCATATTTTGTGACAAGATTTTGACAAACAAGAACATGTCATATTTAGATGTTGAGGATGCACTTCACATGGTTGCAAAATCATTTTCCCATGTATATGAAGAAAATTCCATTTATAATACTATAGAGTTTTATAGGTAGAGGCTTGGAGACAAGCCTATGTGCTATAAAGTTCAAATATCAATTATGAAAAAAGCCTCTTGGTAAGCTAAAGTATAAATATGGAAGATAATTTAAATATAAAATGGAGGGAATTCTTACCAATTATAGAGTTCCCTTCTCTAGTTCAAAAAATCCATCTATTCAGAGATTATGTTTGCAAGCTAGCCAGAAGGATAACTTGGAAACATAATCTCTGAACGTGCATTATCAATGGAATATTTGAACAAAAGTAAGGAACAAATATCCAATAGGTAATCATGGTCTTCATTTTAAATGTGTATTGTGTTCCATAATTACACTTTAATTTATCTAACATGTTTCTTTAATAATCAACATTTGAACTTTTATGACACAAAAGTGGATCTGCAAGTTATTTTCAATAAAACTCTGCAATGTTATCAATGACATGTTCTTGATAGGCATAGGGAGATAATTTTGCAAAATTTTCAAGGGCATCTTCAACATCTACATATGTGATGTTCCTGTTTGCAAAAATGTTGTCACAAGACATGCCAAGCTCTTCCCAAATAGTATATCTTGCAACTTGTTCATTGCAAAAACATTGCAGAGTTGTTGCAATGCAATTTTTTAAATTTAATTTCTCCTTAACAAATTAAAATTATTTTTGATGCTATTTGCAAACACTCTTCACAAACTGATGGTTTTCAATGTTAGTTGCTTCTAATTATATTTTCCTTTATAGACTCCATATGGGTAACATACTTTTTGAATATCTTTGTCATGAGATAAATACATTTATCTATTCTAGGATACAACTTAAACACTTCTGAAAGATCATCCATCTCCTCATCTCCCAATAATTGAAGGCAATCCAAAAGCTGACTTTCTTGCTAGTCAAAAATTTCATTTTCTACCATTTCTACAAACCTATTTTGGCTACTTCAATGGATACAATACATTGCCATTGTTTCTTTCTCCAATCTTAAATACCGAACTACCTCCAACATGTAGTTTAGACAAAAATATTCACATATCCATGAAGTGGTCTTTCTCAAATAGTATTCAAGGAAATTTTTTAAAATGACCAATAATTATTTTCTAACATTTAATCCCCAAATCTAGCATACATGTAAATTTGTTCAATACAATCTTATTAGCATGAACACTCTTACCCTCTGGCATTTTATTAATTTGAGGCATCACGACACAACTTTCATGATATTGTGTTAATTTCATTGTGGAAGTCCTTCTCAAAATCCTGTCACAAGACATGAAGCTTTTCACCATTTAAATAATAAGTTTTGTTACATGAAGGGCCTTTATCCCATTTAGAAAGAATTGAGATTTTAGACTTTCTTCTATCTAAGCTAATCTATTAATGTAATAAATTCTTCTTTGAGAATTGTGCCTAAGAAATTCTTATTCAAATGATGTATATTTTATGATATTCTTATAGTTATTTATCACAAAATTTATCATGTTAATTTTAAATTTTTTTTAAAAATTGTATAAATGATTATTGGATTGATTAAGCTATATGTATTATTGTTATTATAAATATTGTCTTTTATTCTTGTACAATCCAAGCTATCTATTATAAGAAAACAAAAATTTGTGAAAGGCTAATTAAGTAATTTTCTATAATATATTTATTATTAGTTCATGCTATGCTTTTTTGGTTGAAATTAACAGCATTTTGTTTCTAAATAGTTTCCACATTACTAATATTTGAAGGTTCTTTTATTTTTATTTTGAATCATTTAAAAACATTTCTTTTACAAACTTCAGGGGAAAAAAAAGAATGAGAAAATCCCAAAAATACAATTTCTATGCAAGGATGATTTTGAAGGTTCTTTTATTTTTATTTTGAATCATTTAAAAATATTTCTTTTGCAAACTTTAGAAAAATAAAAATAATGAGAGAATCCCAAAAACACAATTTATATGCAAAGATGAATTTGATTAATATATTATTTTTATATTTTATGTAAAAAAAATTTAAAAAGAAATATGTTAGGGTTTTGTGGAGATTAAATCAGATACAATACATAATGTTTATAGTTCCAGTGATAGTAATATTTTCGTCACTCTATAAATTAATTTTTTATTAGATTTCTGTAATATGGCTTTGCAGGAAATAGTTCTAGTGGTGGTAATATTTTCTTCAAAGTCTTTTCAGCCATCATATTTATCTAACAGAACTCTAATCACTCAATGGACATTCAATGTATTAAACTCAAGTCTCTAACCGTCTAAGGTAGCCCCAATTCAATTTGTTTCTCCATGGTCTACATTTGTCTTCCATTAAATTGACATTCAATGTATTAAACTCAAGTCTATAACCATCTAAGGTAGCCCCAATTCAATTTGTTTCTCCATGGTCTACATTTGTCTTCCATTAAATTATGTTCTATCAGACCAATACAGAAACAATTAGATTTGTTTTGTCTTCTATCAGTAAGATGCATTTGAGTACCATCAATGTGATATTTCTATATGCAAAATACTAGCCATAACAAAATTATTATATTAACAAATTGACTATATATATTAATTATAAAATATAATTTTCCATGGAGTCTTGTGTCTAGGATGACCGCACTTGGAAGGGTAATGTGAAATGAAAATTTACTATCTAAATGAATGCTCAGAAGTCCTTGCAGAGTTTCTCTAATATGATAGAGATGAATATCATAAGTCAGTTTTTCATATAAATAATTAACAAGTACAACCATGTAATTAAGCACAGTTGTAATTGGCAATGACTTTGCTATCTTATTTATTATCTTCTGTAATCTATTTTGCTTATGTCCTCTAACAATAACTCAATTCTTGTATACAATATTTCATTTTTTTTAAGGTAAAAGTGGGTGAACCATTAAAATATCTAGATAAATGAGAAATAGCCTGATTCAAAGGCTCATCTAGGAAAGAAACAAGAAGAAAACCCAGTATCCTTGCCAGAGTACAACATAAAGAGAAAGAGAAGAAAGATGAAGAAGCTAAACACCCATTAGTGAGTTGGGGAAGAGGGGTTGAAAGAGGAGTTCAGCACTAATGGTCCAAATAAACAAGTTTAGAAGATAAAAAATTTCCCAATTTGGGGATCAAATTTGAGATCTGGCCTACTGAAAGAGGTTCAATAAACTTTCCATCAAAACCAAAATTTGATAAGTAGTTAGCCACCTTGTGACCTTCTCTAAATGTGTGTGATGCAAATATTTTCAAATGAATGAAGTAATTAGCAAATCTTATTCATAATATATCAAAGCTATGAGTTGTGAATATTCTTGGTCATGCATGCATTAATTACCACAAGAGAATCCCCTATAATCCAGACTTTAAAAAAACCAACCTTCTTTGCCAAAACCAGACTGTGAAGAAGTGCATGTGCCTCTTCCATGTTGTCCGTGCTAGGATTGATGGGAGCACCGTTAACTGCCAATGGCTTGCATAACCAATCTCTTATACAAATGCCAATCCCAAAGATACTGAGATTACCTCTTGAAGTGCCTTAAAAATTGATTTTGACAACATCTTAGAAAGGGGGATGTCATTTAATGATGGAATTATCTTTGGTGTGAATGAATTTCCAATTTGGAATTGATCCAACTCATAGGTGAATGTATTTCCATCTGTTTAAAGTCATATTATCCCAGTGAGAAAAATAATGATTGCATTTGACATTGGATAAATTAGAGTTAGCTATCTCTGAAATATAGGCTTCTAGCTTATCACAAACTTGATCAATAGAAGAGACATCTTTCTTGAAGAAGGTATACATTTTGAAAGGCAAGAGAAAGTAGAGGAGGAGAACACTAGGGGCCAAGATTCAAGAAAATCCCAAATCTTGTTTGGTAGGGGCATGTGTACATTAAGTTTCATGAGAATAAATAGCCAACAAGAGTTAGTAAATCTAGAGTTGATAAATAGATGGTCCACTGATTCTAACTCTTCCCTACATAAGACACAATAAAAGGAATTTGTAATGCCAAACTTTGGAAGTGCATGACTTTTTAGAATCTTCTTCTTGAGCACTAACCAAGAGAAGCAACCTACTTTAGGGAGGACAATAGGGTTTCAATAGAAAAAAATAATGCTCTTCTCTTATTGTTATTGTTTTCAATCTGTGTAAGAGCCCTATAACCTTCCTTAATTGAGTACTTTTCATCCTTAGATGAACCCAAATCATCTTTTCCTCAAGGTTCAATAAGAATATAGGTCATTGTTGAAAAATATTTATTAGAAAGGAGGACTAAAGATCATTGAGAGGTAGTGTAGATGGAGTAGATGGGTCCTTCTAGAATAGTTATCTAGAGAATATTTCCACAACCAATACATTGTCTAGCAACTTAGAGCCTGACCAAAATTTTGTAACAAGATTTTGACAAGCATGGGGCAATAGCTTGTCACATTTTGTGACAAGATTTTGACAAACAGGAACATGACATATGTTTATGTTGAGGATGCACATCAGAAGGTTGCAAAATCATTTTCCCTTGTCTATGAGGAAAATTTCTTTTTATAAGATTGTAGAGTTTTATAGGTGAAGGCTTGGAGACAAGCCTATGTGCTATAAAGTTCAAATATTGATTATGAAAAATGCCTCTTTGGCAAGCTAAAGCATAAATATGGAATATAATTTACATATAAAATGGAGGGCATTCTTACCAATTATAGAGTTCCCTACTCTTGCTCAAATAGTCCATCGATAATTCATGTTCAGAGATTATATTTGCAAGCTAACCAAAAGGATAACTTGGAAACATAATCTCTAAACATGCATTATCAATGGAATATTTTAAGAAAAATAGGGAACAAATATCCAATTGGTAATCATGCTCTTCATTTTAAATGTGTATTGTGTTCTATAGTTACACTTTAATTTATCTAACATGTTTCTTTAATAATCAATATTTGAATTTTTATGACACAACAACGGATCTCCAAGTTATATCCAGTGAAACTCTACAATGTTATCAATGACATGTTCCTGGTAGGCATAGGGAGATAATTTTACAACCTTATCAAGGGCATCTTTAATATCTACATATGTCATGTTCCTATTTGTCAAGATATTGTCGCAAGATGTGACAAGCTATTCCCAAACACTATATCCTACAAGTTGTTCATTGCGGATGTCGGGGAATAATAAGAAATTGTCATGGGATTGGTGTAGCAGCCTTTTCCTATCCTTTAGGGACTCAGACGAACCACTATGTGGAGGCTAGTGTAGCTTTTCATGTTGTCATGCTGGCTCTTGCTATTGAGATTAAGAACCTTTGGTTGGAGGGAGATTCTTTAAATATAATAAAATATTTAAAAGGATCCTCCCATCCTTCTTGGACCATTGCTAACGTATTGGAGGAGATCCAAGCTAATTTGGGAAAATTCAAAAGGGTCCACGTCAGCCACATGTATAGAGAGACAAATTCTATTATAGACTAGTTTGTAAATGAGGCAGTGACTAAAAATACCAGGATGATGTGGCATAGCAGAGACAACTTTCTAGTGGTCGTGAAAGATATTCTAATTTGGGAATGAATCTAGGCAAGTACGAAGGTAATCTTGAGTTAATTATGGAAAGATATGAAAGACAACATGATAGATGAGTTTTTAATGAGAATCATGGGAAGGTAATGAGATACCATCATTTCGTGTACTTTTGGCACTTTTAGTGGGTCTCATCTTTATCTTCCACTAATATTGCTAGAGGTGAAAAGGACTTTGTGAATCAAGAAATTCACAAAGAAGAAGATTTTGAAGGGTCAGAGAACTAGTGTAAGGTTTTCTCATAGGAGATCAAGATGGTTGGGGAGAGGAGCAGGAAGGAACCAACTGGGGAGGTGGAAAAATGGAGAAAGAGAACAAAAGGTTTAGAACAGATTGAAGAAGGGTCGAATAGTGAGGTACATTGAAAAACTCCATGGTTTTGACAAGGAGATTACTAAGCTCATGATGAACCCCTGGAAGGATGGACGAGTCAAAATTGATGGGGTCTCTCACTAGGTGAGCGTGGAAATGATTTCTCTTGTCATGGAGATTCCTTAGAAGGGGGTAAATTTTTACACAGACAAGAAAATGTCAGCAAATGCAGTGAAATATTTCATGAAGGATGTAGAAGAGAGGAAGAAGTTAGTGAAGGTTGAGACTTATTATGAAATGGATTCAATAAAAATGCTATGGAGGTATGTATTAAGGGTTGTCATTGAATTCATTATCCTGGATACTAGATTCAACAGAGTCAAAACACACCACTTTGTTTTGCTAAACCATTTTAGACATGAAATACAAATTTCTTTTGCTTTCTATATGTTTGCCCCTTTGAGGAAGAACATTGAGGGTTATGAGAAGAAACCCAACGTAAACCTGACTCTTCATGAGGGTTTGCTCCTTCTAGTCTATTAATATCTCAACAACTAGACTAGAGACAAACTCTTAGGCCACTTTGGGAATGTTTCAGAGGATACCAGGAGCCCAAATTTTTTTGCCTCTAACAAAATCCAAACTCTTAGCTTGGAGGAAGAGGATAATACACCCTTGATAGATAAGAAGGCAAAGAGGGGGGAAAAGTTTTCTCCCTCCACTAGTAATGTTCCATGTAGGAAGAGCCCTAGAGGATTAACACCTAATCTTGTTGAACAAAGGGAGAATGAGTATAATGATGATGAGGAGGAAATGGAGTTGAAGGATGAGAAGAAGGGGGAGGACATCACTATTTTGATTGGGAATCCCAAGAAGAGGAAATGTGACGATGATATGCATCTAGAAAGGAGAAGTGATGACACACTAGATATTCCTAGCCCCTCCCCTTCCCTCTCTTCACCTTAGAAGAAGATAAAATAGATCTTGGTGAAAGACAGTGGGGAGGAAGAAATGAAAGAAAGGAGGAGGGTGTGGAGAAACATCAATACCAAAATGACAAAGATGGGGATTGTCAGGGAGGCAATGAATCCTCAAGTTCTTGAAGATGAGGGAAAACTTCATTTCGAGGAACTCATAGACCTGAATTTGGTAGAAACATCAAATAATGTAAGGGAGATAGGGCTCAACCTTCTCCATAATTCCAAAAATAGTATGATAGACAATTTCTGCTCAATTAAGTGGTTGTTCCATGAGATTGAAGAGCTTAAGGAGAAAAAGTGCCCGGAGGAAAGTCAAAGGAAGAGTAGTGACCAGGGTTTTCTAGGTGACTAGGAGGATCATCTTTCTAAGGTCAAGAAAATGGTGCAAAGATGGAGATATCAAACCAAAATCTTGCTAATCAGGTGATCGCCACTCTAAACACTCTAAATGAGAATATCAATAGCCTAGGTGAATTGTTGAAAAACATGGGCGTTGGTGGGGAAAAGGATGAAATGGTCAACGAGGATTCCAAGCAGACTGATGGGGAAATGAATGCGATCAAGGGCCTGGTGGAATGTTCTACTAATTTGAACTAGGAGTGCATGACCGTAGAGATCCATAGTGCTAATGAAGTAGTTGAAACCATGTAGGAACTTGATAGGAAGATTGAATAGTAAGGGTTTTATTCCTTGTCCTGTCTTTTTGTTAGTTAGGTCTATTGGCTTTTCCTTTTTGGCCATTGGCCTATCTTTTATTTTGGCCTTATATAGATAGAAGTACTAGGTCTGGACTTTATTTAATATTATGTTTCTAGCTCTTTTGTAAAAACTTTTGGGTTTTAGGATCCCTATAAAATCTATTTTTGTTAATCAAAAAATTGTTCATTGCGAAAACATTGAAGAGTTATTGCATTGAATTTTTTTAAATGTTATTTATCCTTAACAAATTGAAAGTATTCCTGATGCTATTTGGAAACACTCTTCACAAACTGATGGTTTTTAGTGTTAGTTACTTGTTTCTAATTATAATTTCCTTTATAGCCACCATATGGGTAACATGCTTTTTGAATATCTTTGTCATAAGATGAATACATTTATCTATTCTAGGATACAACTTAAACACTTTTGAAAGACCATCCATCTTCTCATCTCCTAATAATTGAAGGCAATCCAAAAGCTGACTTTCGTGCTAGCCAAAAATTGCATTTTCTACCATTTCTACAAACCTTTTTTGGCTACTTCGATGCATACTATACATTGCCATCATTTCTTTCTCCAACCTTAAATACCACACTACCTCCAACAAGTAGTTTAGACAAAAATATTCACATACCCATGAAGTGGTCTTTCTCAAATAGTATTCAAGGACATTTTTTAAAATGACCAATAATTAATCTCTAACATTTAATCCCCAAATCTAGCATACACATAAATTTGTTCAATACAATCTTATCATCAAGAACGCTCTTACCCTCTAGCATTTGATTAATTTGAAGCATCACAACACAACTTGCACGATATTGTGTTAATTTCATTGTAGAAGTCCTTCCTGAAATCTTGTCATAGGACATGAAGCTTTTCACCATTTGAACAATAAGTTTTGTTTCATGAAGCACTCTTTGAGCTAATCTATTAATGTAATAAAGTCTTCTATGAGAATTATGCCTAAGAAATTCTTATTCAAATGATGTATATTTTATGATATTCTTATTCTTATGATGTATACTATGTTTTTTTGGTTGAAAATAATAGCATTTTTTTTCTAAAATAGTTTCCACATTAGTAATATTTGAAGGTTCTTTTATTTTTATTTTGAATCATTTTAAAACATTTTTTTTACAAACTTTAGCAAAAAAATGGAAGAATAAGAAAATTTGAAAGTACAGCTTCTATGTAAGGATGAATTTGATTTATATGTTAGTTTTATATTTTATGTAAAAATCAATTAAAAAATTCTGTTAGGGTTTTGTGCAGATTAAATCAGATAGAATACATGGCGGTTATAGTTCCAGCG
The DNA here is from genome assembly GCA_028749045.1 of Cupressus sempervirens. Classification (NCBI taxonomy): domain Eukaryota; kingdom Viridiplantae; phylum Streptophyta; class Pinopsida; order Cupressales; family Cupressaceae; genus Cupressus; species Cupressus sempervirens. Next base: position 549,611,454 of record CM053791.1, on the reverse strand, counting down.
ATAGTCATCACTCTATAAATTGATTTTTTATTAGATTTTCCTAATGTGGTTTTGCAAGAAATAGTTCGAGTGGTGGTAAGATTTTCTTCAAAATCCTTTCAGCCATCATATTTTTAAGCAATAATCCAGTGACTCAACGAACATTCAATGGATTAAACTCAAGTCTCTAACCGTATAAGTTAGCCCCAATTTAATTTGTATCTCCATGGTCTACATTTGTCTTCCATTAATTTGTCTTCTATATGCAAAATACCAGCCATAACAAAATTATTTATATTAATAAATTGACTATATATACTAATTATAAAATATGATTTTCCATGGAATCTTGTGTCTAGGATCACCGCACTTGGAAGGGTATGTGAAATGAAAATTTACTGTCTAAATGAATGCTCAAAAGTCGTTGCAAAATTTCTCTAATATGATAGAGATGAATATCATAAGTCAGTTTTTCATATAAATAATTAACAAGTACAACAATGTAATTAAGCACAAAGGTAATTGGCAATGACTTTGTTATCTTATTTATTATTTTCTGAAATCCATCTCTCTACCATTTATTTGTGCTTATCTCCTCTAATAAATAACTCAATTCCTGTACATAATATTTCATTTATTTTTTAAAGAAAAAGTTGGTCAACCACTAAAATATATAGATAAATGAGAAATACCCTGATTCAAAGGTTCATCTGGGAGAGAAACAAGAAGAAAACCTAGTATCCTTACCAGAATACAACATGAAGAGAAAGAGGAGAAAGATGAAGAAGCTGAACACCCATCAACGAGTTGGGGAAGAGGAGCTGAAAGAGGAGGTCAACACTAATAGTCTGAATAAACAAGTTTAGAAGATAATAAATTCCACAATTGGGGGATCAAGTTTGAGATCTGGTCTGCTGAAAAAGATTTAATAAACATTCCATCACAACCAAAATTTGATAAGAAATCAGCCACCTTTTGACCTTCTCTAAGTGTGTGTGTGTGTGATGAAAATATCCCAAAGTAATTTCCAAATCTGATTCATAATATATCAAAGCTTCTAGTTGTGAATATTCTTGGTTGTGCATGCATTAATTACCACAAGAGAATCCCCTTCAATCTAGAATTTAGAAAAACCAACCTTCTTTTCCAAAACCAAACCTTGAAGAAGTGCATGTTCCTTTGCTATGTTGTCCATTTCAGCATTGATGGGAGCACCCTTAACTACCAATGGTTTTCCGAACCAATCTCTTATACAAATGCCAATCCCAGAGATATTGGGATTACCTCTTGAAGCTTAGTCAAAATTGATTTTGACAAAATCTTTGAAAGGGGGATTTCATTTAATAATGGACCTGTATTTGGTGTGAATCAATTTCCAATTTGGAACTTATCCAAGTAGTAGGTGAATGTATTTCCATCCTTTTAAATTCATATTGTCCAAGTGAGTAAAATAATGATTGCATTTAATGCTAGATAAATTAGAGTTAGCTATCTTCGAAATAAAGACTTCTAGCTTATCACAAACCTGATCAATAGAAGAGGCATCTTTCTTGAAGAAGGTATACATTTCCAAAGGCAAGAGAAAGTAGAGGAGGAGAACACCAAGGCTAGGACTAAAGAAAATCCTAAATCTTGTTTGTCTAGGGGCATGGACACATTAAGTTTCTTGAGAATAAACATCCAGTAGGAGTAAGAAAATCTATAGTTGATAAATAGATGGTCCACTGATTCTAACTCTTCCTTGCATAAGACACAATAAAAGGGATTTTTAATGCCAAACATTCGATGTCTATCACTTTTTAGAATCTTCTTCTTGAGTGCTAACCAAGAGAAGCAGCTTGCTTTAGGGAGGATAGTGGGGCTACAATAGAAAAAATATGTCTACTCTTACTATTATTGTTTTCAATCTATTGAAGAGCCCTATAACCTTCCTTAATTGAGTACTTTCCATCCTTAGATGGAACCCAAATCAGCTTGTGCTCAAGGTTCAATAAGAATACATGCCATTGTTAAAATATGTTTCGAGAAAGGAGGACTGAAGATCATTGAGAGGTAGTGTAGATGGGTCCTTCCAAATTACTTTTCCGGAGAATATTTCCACAACCAATACATAGTCCAGAAACTTAGAGCCCTAGCATCTGGTCGTAATATCAATGATATCTTCATATTGATCTAACTAGGAGAGTGGAGGGAAGCTATTCCATGAGTCTAACTAGAATTTGACACTCTAACTATTATTCATTTCCCAAGATATGTACTTGATAACAAGGTCTTTAGAATTAATCATGAAGTTCCATATTGTTGTTCCCTTGGGAGGGTCAAGAATAAAAAAGATTCGTGAAGGACACTTATCATCCAAATATTTTTCCTACAAGATTTGACACCATGTAGATCTAGGCTTGGTGTACATTTGCTTCTGTGAGAAAGATTATGCAAACTAATTCCCCCATGCAATTTCTCTTGAGCCATGTTTTGGAGAGAGATGAGAGGAATCCTCTTATTTTCATTCATATTGCTAACCCAAAGGATATCACAAATAATTTTCTCAATTTGATGGATGATTTTTGCAAGAGCTTTGAGAACTGACGTATAGTAGTTGGGTATTGTAGATATAATAGATTTTATAAGGATAATTTTCCCAAAAAAATGATAACCACCTAATCTTCCAAGCTAGGGTCCTTACTTTAATCCTATCTACAACAATAGACTAATAAGTAGCTTTGTTTGCCCACACAAAGAAGGGAGTCCCCAGGTAAGTAAAGGGAAGTTTGTCAATCGAAAAATGAAAACTCTTAACAATCTTCTTTGATATGAATGTTTTAGTGTTGAAGAAAAAGATAGTTGATTTATTTGCATTAATATTTTGGTCTGAAGCTAAAGTATACATCTCCAAGGAAAACTTAATTTTCTTAGCTTCTATGAGAGAGGATTTACCAAACAAAAGAGTATCATCTTCAAAAAAGGAGTGGGTTACTAACAAGATGTACCTGAGGTGTGAGTCCCATGCTAGAACCATTCTCAAAATCTCTAGAAATGCTCCTACTAAATGCATCTGTCATAATAATGAAGAGGAATAGGGATAATTGGTCACCCTGCCTAACCCCTTGAGTGGAAGAAAAGAATTGTGTTGGAAGATTGTTGATAAGAACTAAAAACCAAGCCCCTAAGACACAAGCTTTGATCTATTTGCGCCATTTTTACGCAAATCCAAATTTGGTGAGAACTTTAAAAAAAAAATCCCAACACACCCTATATAGGCCTTTATCATATCTAATTCAATGACAAAGTTAGATTGTTGGTTTGATTGAATGGAATGAAGAATCTCATGGGCAACTAAGGACCCTTCCATTGTATATGTGCCTGGAACAAAACCTCCTTGTTCATGAGAAATAATTAAGGGGATAAGATGTTGAAGCCTTAAGTAAATAGCTTTGGTAACAATCTTGTATACCATGTTGCACAGGGCAATGGTACTAAAGTCTACAAATGTAATTGAAGTTGTGACTTTTGGGATGAGAGAAATATTTGTAGGATTAAAAAAATTAGCATAGAACCATTTCTTCTAGATTCTTCCATGGCACCTAAGAGGTCTACACACATGACATCCAAAAAAATTTTGAAAATAAGGCTGTAAAACTATCAGCCCCATAGCTTTGTCTGGAGGAAAAGTGAAGACCACTTTAAGAATTTACTCGAGAGAAAATAAGGCTAGCAGTAATTTGTTATCACCATCTGAAACTAATCTTGGAATGTAGATAAGGAGACAACCAACTGCAGCATCCAAGCTAGAGACTAAATTTGGGGGAGCAAGCAAATTTTTGAAGAATTTAACCCCTTCCTTTTGTATGCCATGTGCATCTTCAATAAGGCAACTAGAATTAGAACATCTTGTGGAGGAAATAACAAAAGCAACCTTTTTATGTTTTACTGAAGCATGAAAGAATTTAGTGTTTTTATCACCTTCCTTGCGCCACAACTCTCTTGATTTTTATCTCCAGTATACTTCTTCCTAATTGCAAAGCTTGGTCCACTCAACTTGTAGAGATATTTTCTTATCAAACATGGTTGAATCAAACCCATGTTGGATGATGTGTTGGTTTATGTTGGCAAGTAGCTTACAAACCACTAATTTTTTCTCAAAGATCATTTTGAAAACCTTGTCATTCCAATCCTTAAGCTAGAGTTTAATGTATTTAAGCTTCTGGAAAAATTGGAACATTTTAGTTCCTCTATGAAAGGGAGTAGAAGTCCACCATTGTTTCAATAAGGCCTTGAAGTGTGGGTGTCTAAACCACATACTCTCAAACTTAAAGGAGGAACCAAATGCACGACACTAAGGAAAGACTTTCGACTCAATGTTTAGGAGCAAAGGAAAGTGATTAGGCTTAGCATCTGGCAAGATTATAGAATTAAAAGAGACATGAAGGAGTTTCCAGCTTTGAGGTATGAAGAATTTTTCAAGCCTCTTAGTGATTTACAAAAACCCAACTCATTTGTTCATCCATGTGAAAGATCCATTATGTGGGACAACATATAAACACTAATTATTTGTTGTAAAATTTAGAAAGTCTTGAATGATTCTTGGATGAGGAGAAATACCTCCCTTCTTATCATAATCAAATAGAATTGCACTAAAGTCCCCACCAACTATGGTTCAGTGATCTTCATCATGATGAATAATTTGAGATAAGTTCCTCTTATCTAAAATGGAAGATAGGCCATAAACATTTAGTAACAAGAATGAGAGATCGAAATACACCATATTCACTAATTGCTAGTTATGATCTAGCCCAATCAATTCACCACATATAGTCTTAGGATTCTAGAGAGTAAGAAGACCTCCCGAAGCTCCCATACCTTGCATAGGTAGAGACTTCCAAGCTGAGCATTTCTTAATTGTTTTAGCATACATGTCACTATGCATTTGGGTCTCTTGAATAATGTAGATATCTACCTTAATAGAACCAAGTTGTTGCTTAATTTATACCTTTTGTCAAAGGCATTTAAGCCTTTGACATTCCAAGAGGCAATCTTCATTGATTACATGGAGAACCCTCTATTATCCATGTCAGTTTCTTGCTCCTAGCCAATCTCCTGCAGACTGAGAATTTACCATCCAATGTGATTTGTATCCTACAACTATTTCCTCAAGAACTTTATCACTTTTTGATATTTTCTTCTCTACCTTCTAGGATGAGGGTGTTTGTTCTAAGGAAACGGATTATGAGTAATCAAAAGAGTTGTTGATAATTGTGACTATTTGAAATCATTTTCATCTTCTCCAAGAGGCATAATGTTCTCTAAACTTTGCAAGTTTAGTGAACAACAAGGAGAAATAGCATTAGAATGAGGTGCTGGAGGGGATAAACCTTCTGCCTAATTGACTTGATGGAGAAATTCCTCCTTAAAACTAAGAGCATCGATTGGGAAATGTTGAGTGCACATATTGAAGAGGAGGAATAGGAGGATGGCATGAGATTGAGTCTAAATCTTTCCCTTGGTCAATACTGTACTCAACCTGAATAAAATTGTTCTTCTCAATGGATTCATGGGAGTAACCTGAAATTGGTTCTTCAATGCCGGGTGAGCTCAAGCACACTTCACTCTGTAATCAAAAAATTTCATTAGACATAATAACTCCTTCTTTTGCTATAATTTCATTAATCATGGAAATGGTAAGAGTGACAAGCCAACCATCTACTATAGTTTGAAGAGTCTTGTCTAAAAGCTTATGCCCTTTTCTCAGATGTAATCAATCAAGGAAACATCAACTGGATTATCTTGAAAGGTGAGATCTTGTACTACAAAATCTCTATTTTCCAGATGGGCATCTAGAGAAAAAAGATAGGGTATCAAAATTGAATGAGCAAAATTCTGAATTGAAAAATTTGATTGAAGAAGAGAGATGGTATAATGAAGATACCAGAGAAATTTTGAATCATCAAGATGCATTTAGTAATGGTCTCAAGCAACTTAGACTTAGATGGCAGTCCTAGAAGTTAGGTAAAGAAAATTTCTTATGTCGATGGGGGTTCAACTATGATGAGCCATGATTGTCTTGAATATTCTATTCCCTAACTGAGCACTTGTGCAGATCAGATATGTGGTCCTCACATATATTATGACTTGCATCATCACCAAAAAATGACAATGAGAGTTAAGATGCCCAAGTTGATGCTAAAATCTATGAACTATGTTATCTTCCTGAATCAAAACTTGCTATGACCAAGAGCCCCATTTAGATCTAATGACAATAGCCTTTGAAATAGGCTTCGATATTTCTTTAAGGATACAAACTCTAGATTCTTAGTGAAGAAGTTCAAATGTAAGTAGATCATGTCTGACAATAATACCCAACTGATTTGCCATAAATTCAACAATTTTTGGATCTCTATACTTAAAAGGCAATGAGGAAAAGACAATCTAGATCGGCAAATAGCAACAAATATTGTCTACTAGTTTGAAATTTGGCCTCCAGTGCAAAGTACACAGATTGATTCCATTACAAAAGAAATCTTTGAAATTGTCTACTTTGTCCCTAAACAGATTGGAATCAAATATCGCAACAAAGAAATTTAATGTATAATCAACAAGGAAGATTTCTTTTAAACCAATCCAATTATCTTTAGCCCATCTTGAAATAATTTCAGAGGACAAAGAAGAGTTTGCAAATGTTAATTATTGTTAGTTGGACAACTGTTATTTCTGACTCGAAAATAGCAGTAGTATTTATGGGTAGCTGGATAGCTGTTCATCCTTACTTATGTATAGCAGCATTAGTTATGGGTAGTTTGGACAGCTATTTGTCCACTTGCCGAGAATTAGTAAATGGTTATTGCAAGGATAATTATTTACTAAATTTAGTGATTCCCTTTTGGACACCTTGCAACCAATTCTATTATTGGCTATCGAGTTGTCTTAATCTCAGCCGTTGGTTTGATTTAATCTCGGTCGTTGGTTTTTCCAATAGGGTAGTATAAAAAGTAGTCATTAGGTCATTTGGAAAAACAAGTTTTTGAGAAGCATTTTGCAGTGATAGCAAATTGTCTTGTAGTGTTAGCAAGGGTGCAGTGTTAGCGTGGGGATAGCAGTGGGGAATATTAGCGAGAGAAATTAGGAGGTTGTCAAAGTTCTGCCAGTGAGAGGCAAAGAATTTTTGTATCTCTTGATTTGTTGAAGTTTAATATAATTCCTCATTTGTAGAACTGGTTTTCCCTTGGGGTTTTTCCAAGGACAATTTGTCCAAAAATATTGTGTTCATTGTGTTGTTCATTTCTTTCCATATTATATAAGTGAAGTTGCAGTTGTGTTATTTTTCAATATTAGTTGGAAATTTGTTTTCAATAGTTTAATAATTGTTTATGATAAGAGATTAATAATTAGTGACTGCAATAGTTGATTTTTCACATGGTATCAGAGCATTGTTAAGGGTAGAAGAGTTTTTCCCTAGGAAAGAAAGTTTGATCTCTTTAGATTTATTATTGCTTTAAACCCTTGAGATGGCTTTAGCTAGTTTGAGAGATCAGGATAGATTAGATGGTGCCTCAAATTTTGGTGTCTGGAAGGCAAGAATTTCTTTATTATTGGAAGAGAATGGTATCAAGGATTATGCTACTAGTGTTGTACCTGTACCAAAGGATGCAACACAGCTTGCAGCATATAGGAAGGACGATTGCAAGGCGAGGAGGATAATCCTTGATGGTGTCAAGGATCATATTGTTCCCCATATCTCGGAGCTAGATACAGCGAAAAAGATGTGGGACGCCATTCTAAATCTGTACCAGAATGCTACCACCAACAGGAAGTTGATTCTCAGAGAGAAGATAAAGAATACCTAGATGAATCAGGGAGAAGACATCACAAGTTACCTCACCAGGCTCAAACTTGTCAAGGATGAGTTAGCAGCTGTTGGAGATAGCCATAGTGATGATGAGCTAGTGAGAATATCCCTAAATGGGTTTACTAAACAATGGAGTTTCTTTGTTCAAGTTGTCAGTGGACGAGATACTTTACCAAGTTGGGATCGACTATGGAATGATTTCACTCAGGAGGAGTTTAGACTAAGTCTTGTTAATGGGGCCAACAAGAGTCAAAAAAATGAGGTGGAACAAGAGAACATTGCCCTAGCAGGTAAAGGGAAAGAAAAGAAGGGATCTAGTAAAGGATCAAATTCACAAAGTGAGAAGAAGAAGAAGGACCTTTCTAAGGTCAAGTGCTTTGGATGTCACAAGTTTGGCCACTATGCCAGTGATTTCCTAGAGAGGAAGAAGGGTAAGAAGCAGGTGGTAGCTTCAGCAAGTGCCGAAGGACTCTTGAGTAGAATGGAAGATGAGTTTGCACTCATAGCTTGTATGGTTAGCTCAACCTCATAGTGTGTTTGGTATATAGATAGTGGGGCATCATTTCATATGATAGGAGTTAGAGAGTACTTCTCCAATTACAAGGAGGAGGACATCAACATCCAAATTTCTATGGGAAACTGTCCAAACTCAACCTTGTTGGGAAAGGGACTGTTCAGTTTCAGAGGGAGAATGGAAAGATAATCCCACTTCATGATGTGTTATATGTGCCAGGCTTAGGTATGAATTTGATTTCTATATCTACTCTTCAGGATACGGGGTATAATGTACTTTTTAGAGGGACAAATGTGTTGATTAAGCACAAGGATTGGAAATCACTCATAGCTATTGGAGTCAGGAGTTGTCGCCTTTATAGATTGCAGTTTGATACTCCTAAGGTACTTATGAGCAACAGTAATCCTAGAAATCTTGGAGAGCTATGGCATAGGAGGATGGGCCATATTCATCATGGAGCACTTAGATTGCTTCGTGAGATGGTGACAGGTGTTCCAGAGGTGAGCACAGAGCATGACGATATATGTAAGGGATGTGTGTTGGGGAATTTTGTGAAAGCATCTTTTCCAAGGAGTGACACCAGATCTAAGGGTGTTCTTGATCTAGTACATTTAGATGTTTGTGGACGGATGTCGACAAAATCTCTCAGAGGATATGAGTACTATGTTACTTTTATTGATGACTTCTCTAGAAAGACTTGGATATACTTCTTGAAGACTAAGGATGAGGTTTTCAATCGATTCCAAGAGTTCAAGGCTCTTGTGGAGAAATCGACAGGAAAGAAGATAAAGGTTCTTCAATCAGACAACGGAGGTGAGTACAAAGGAATGTCTTCCAGGAGTTCTGCACCAGAGAAGGAATCAAGAGAGAATGGACTGTTCCTTACAATCCATAATAGAATGGAGTTGCTGAGAGGAAGAACTGTTCTATATCGAAGGTAGCAAGAGCTATGCTACATGACTAGGACATGCCCTGTTACTTATAGGTAGAGGCATGTAATACAACAGTCTACATTCAGAATGGAGTTCCACACAAGGTGCTAGGGAAGATGACACTAAAGGAGGCTTTCACGGGGAAGAAGCCAGATGTTAGTCACTTCAAGATATTTGGGAGTTTGGCATATTGCCATATTCTTGGAGATACACTTACAAAGTTAGATCAAACTGCAGAGAGGGGGGTACTTTGTTGGGTATAGTGAAACCTCAAAGGCATATAGGATTTTCATTTCGGGGACTAAAAGAATTATTATTAGACGAGATGTCAAGTTCATGGAGGACAAGGCGTTCAGATCCAGAGATTTTCCAATAGATGATCAGAGTGAGCAGCCAATAGAAGCTCCAAGACCAAGTCAAGAGCAACAAAGCTCAAGTACAGTTACCAGTATGAGTGTAGACTTAGTTAGTGAAGATTCACAGAGTATGGAGCAACAAGTGCAACATGAAATGCATCTAGAAGACTTAGAGGTTGACATTTCATCCTCTACAGTTGGCAATGAGAACCATGTGGTTCCAGATACACAAAGGGATACTCAGAAGTTTGTGGGAGCTCCTAGGAAGAGTACTAGACAACAGAGACAACTAGCCAAGTTCAATGACTATGTGGCATTAGTTAGTCAGTTGGTAGATAGTGAACCTTCTAGCTATTAGGAAGCTGCAGAACATCAGGTACGGAGAGATGCTATGGTTGAGGAATATTCTTCAATAATGCAGAATGATGTGTGGGAGATAGTACCTAGACCAACAAATAGGGCTATAGTTGGATCACATTGGATCTATAAGATAAAGCACGGTGCAGATGGTAGCACCGAGAAATACAAAGCGAGGTTTGTGGCAAAGGGGTTCTCTCAGAAGGAGGGAATAGACTATGAGGAGATATTTTCTCCTATTGCCAAGTATACTTCTATATGAGTTGTAATCTCACTTGCAGCACAGATGGGATGGCAAATCCATCAAATGGATGTCAAGATAGCATTCCTTAATGGTGACTTGAAGGAGGAGGTATACATAGAACAACTAGAAGGCTTTGTAGCACACAGCAAAGAGACCCACATGTGTAGATTAAAGAAAGCATTGTATGGACTCAAGCAGGCTCCTAGAGCGTGGTATGAGCGCATTGATACATACTTGCAAAAAATGGGCTTTGTGAAGAGTGAAGCAAATGCTAACCTCTACTACTTGATGGTTGGGGGTGAGATTCTCATTCTTGTTCTTTATGTGGATGACCTATTTCTTACAGGTTCACTAGGGCTCATAGTGGATTGCAAGAGGAACCTTGCAAAAGAGTTCGAGATGAAGGATTTAGGACTTATACACTACTTTCTAGGCATGGAAGTGTGGCAAACAGATGGGAAGATTTTCCTTGGTCAAGGGAAATATTGCATTGAAATCTTGAAGAAATTTGGGATGGAGGATTGCAAAGCCATGTCTACACCCATGATCACAAATTGGAGAAAGGTAGATACAACTAAGGAGAAAGATGTAGATCCCACTTTATATAGATAGTTGATTGGTTCGCTTATGTATTTGGTGAACACTAGACGAGATATAGCATTTGCAGTAAACTCTCTTAATTAGTTCATGGTTGAACCAAAGAGAATGCATTGGATAGCGGCTAAGCATGTGCTACGTTACTTGCATGGTACAGCCGAGTATGGGATCAGATATGTTCGAGGTGAAGGTATCAGGTTGATAGGCTATACTAATGCAGATTGGGCAGAAAATACAATAGACAAAAGGAGCACTTAAGGGTGTTGTTTTAGCTTGGGATTAGGAGTTGTATTTTGGTTTAGTAGGAAGCAGAAGTCTATGGCTCTAAATTTAGTAGAAGCAGAATACATAGCAGCTAGCATGGCGACATGCAAAGCTATATGGCTTCGGAAGTTGTTAGGAGCCTTGTTTGGTTGGAAGGTTGAGACTACTGTGATACATTGTGACAATCAGAGTTGCATCAAGTTGTCTAAGAATCCAGTGTTTCATGATAGATCTAAACATATAGATATTAGATATCACTTCATCAGAGATTGTGTACAAAGGGGAGTTGTTCAGTTACAGTACATACCTACAGAGGAGTAGGTAGCAGACATTCTTACTAAGGCATTGGGGAAGGCAAAATTTATCTTCTTCAGAGATAAGTTAGGTGTCCTACAGAACAACTTCCTCGCTAAGAGGGAGTGTTAATGATTGTTAGTTGGACAACTGTTATTTCTGACTTGGAAAGAGCAGTAGTATTTATGCGTAGCTTGGATAGCTGTTTGTCCTTATCTATGTAGAGCAGCATTAGTTATGGTTAGTTTGGACAATTGTTTGTCCACTTGCCAAGAATTAGTAAATGGTTATTGCAAGGATAATTATTTACTAATTTTAGTGATTCTCTTTTGGACACCTTGCAACCAATTCTATTATTGGCTATCGAGTTGTCTTAATCTCAGCCGTTGGTTTGATTTAATCTCGGTCATTGGTTTTTCCAATAGGGTATTATAAAAAGGGGTCATTGGGTCATTTGAAAAAACAAGTTTTTGAGAAGCATTTTGCAGTGATAGCAAATTGTCTTGCAGTGTTAGCAAGGGTGCAATGTTAGCGTGGGGATAGCAGTGGGGAATATCAACGGGAGAAATTAGGAGGTTGTCGGAGTTCTACCAGTGAGAGGCAAGGAATTTTTGTATCTCTTGATTTGATTTGCTGAAGTTTAATATAATTCCTCATCTATAGAACTGATTTTCCCTTGGGGTTTTTCCAGGGACAATTTGTCCGAAAATATTGTGTTCTTTTATTTTCATATATTATAGAAGTGAAGTTGCAGTTGTGTTATTTTTCAATATTAGCCAGAAATTTGTTTTCAGCAGTTTAATAATCGTTTACAATAGGAGATTAATAATCAGTGACTGCAATAATTGATTTTTCATAGCAAACTTACCAATTAAAGTTATTTGATGAAGAAGTGTGATATTTGACCCGATAAAATGTTCTGGAAGAGTGATAGAATGTATCTGCTCCTTCTGTGAAGTCTGTAAGAGATCATGTCCTTTATCAATTTGCATATTTTTTTCCCCTCCAAACAAATTTGGGCACACTTGGCTTAAAGGGGATAATGCCTTCCTCAAAGCCCTGAAGGTGGCTGGAAGCCTTATTTGGTCTATTCATCGAGATCTGAGCTTGTGGAAGACTCTGCTCGTACTGCACGTTGACATCTAACACTGGATGACTTGGCTTGAAGGGTGGTCTGTGTAGTCTTTGGGAAAGAGCGAGAGGGTTTGAAGATTTGATGATTCTCCCCTCTCAGTGGTGCACATACATAGATTGCGACGAGGGGCATGTTCCAGGAAGGAGTATCAATTAGCATGTGGTCCTTTCCCAAGAATGCCTAGAGCATCGGACAAGGGAGGAATGAATTTACGCTTAGCTCTATCTTTCTGAACTAATGGCGTACTGCAAAAGAATCAGATTGAGAATCATCCCCACAAATGCCCAAATGAGGGCTGGATGGCATGAAGGAATCGGTTTTTCCGACGTTTGATTTGGTTCCTGTGCCTAGCTCGCTGGACAATCAGACATGATCGGAAGATACCTAGGGTTTCTAACTGATCCCAGGTTAGATCAGATTGCGGAGTGCTCCAAGACTTACCCGCCTAGGATTTCCTACTCTGTAATGCGGGGACAACACCTGTTCCGCAGATTACCCGACCATCACCTGCTCTGAAATTTACCCTACCTGCACTTGCTACCAACGAAACCATCGCGCCCTCTCAAGGACCATTCGTTGTAAATTGTTTTATTGGGGTTTGAATTCGTATACCATATTTCATTTTAACTCAACTCTTGTATACAACATTTCATTTATATTTTAATTCTGAAACATGCTCTACATTTAAAATAAGACTCCCTTTTATATACTTTTGGGAAGAATATAGTTCTGGGCATTAGTAGAATTTCCGTATGCATAATAATTAAAATGGTGAGTACTTTCCTTGATTCTAAATTTGAAATGCTCATTGTTGGTGGCCGTCAATATGGGCATGGCAAGGTCACAATTACAATAGCAGTCATGTTCGCCTATATTTTTCTTGTTAGTTTAAATATTTTTATCACGTTCTCATATTTGAATTTATGTTTTTGGTTCAAGAATATGTCTCTTATAGATTTTTCTGATCTAGTTTAGTTGTATCCTTTTTTTTTTCTAACTATAAGATAACATTTGACCATTTTCATATAATTTTAACTTTTGGATCTCTCACTTTATGTGTATTTTGTAACCCTTGATACAATGGATTGTTGGTGGCCATCAATATGGGCATGGCAAGGTCACAATTACAATAGCAGTCGTGTTTGCCTACATTTTTCTTGTTATTTTAAATATTTTTATCATGTTTTCATATTTGAATTTATGTTTTTGGTTCAAGTCTATGTCTCTTATAGATTTTCCTGATCTAATTTAGTTGTATCTTTTTTTTCTAACTATAAGATAACATTTGAACATTTTCATATAATTTTAACTTTTAGATCTCTCACTTTACATGTATTTTGTAACCCTTGATACAATGGATTTTTTAATTTTTTTTAACATAAACTTGACGAATTTGATTCTTTTATTAAACTAGACATGGTATATCATGTAATATTAGTTATAAGAGACAATCCTTATAAGAGACAATGCCTCAACAGTTATACAACACAATGTTAAATATTAAATTGTTAACGATCACGTTTTCTTTCTACCAAATGATTATTGCAATTATTTATATTTAAATAAATATTCTTACACGAGGTTGGATTATAGCATTGATAGCTCTTGTTTGGAATGATATTATTTGTGTAATAAAATGATATGATTTCTTAGTTGGGCAGTAGATCAAGGAACAAACAATAGAATAATTTTTGTTATTATTATTAGTTGTGACTAATGGTGCAAACAATTTTTCCTGTATCAAACTAATTTTGGATGATTCTCCCAGCTATCACCTAAGGATTAGTTGGTATGATTTATCAAACAGATTCTATCATTTTTAGTTCTCCATTGATTTTTAGTATTGAAAATAATAAACAATGAATCTACCTGATCCTCATTTTGTGCGTAACAAACTTATTGTGATAGATCTTCCTTTTGTGGATAACAAATTTATTACAATAAATTGATCCAAATATTGATGCTTACTTATGCACCATGCTTAACTATTGAATCTTAAAGACTAAAGATGATGCATGAGAAAGAAGAAAATTGAAAAAGTACTCTCATTCAGATGGTCCATCAAACTATTCTCATGACTTGAAACCCGATTAAGGGTTTTATCAGAGTGTTTCAAAAGAGGGAAAAAACTAGTATGGCAACCCCATGTTTCCCAGTTGAAAAGCCTCAGCATGGCCCAATTTGCTTATCCAAATCTCTTATATTAGTATGGACCCCTTTTTCTTACAACAAGGATAGGGCATGTATAATTATATGAGTGGTAACCAGTACCACTTCGCAATAATATAAGAAATGTAGTCACTCTAATTTGAAATCCAAGCACTCAGCCAAGACAACAAATTTCTTATAGCAAAAGACAATTAATTATATGATCAACACTCTCATATAATCTACGCATAGGAGATGTTAGTATTTGACATATGCCAAGACTTGAATTAAAGAGAGGAAGTTTACTTATGCTAACATCTGAATTAAAGAGAGTAAGTTTCTTCAATCTTTGGCTCTAACTCACTAGACCACAGATTGAAAAATGCTTTTGATCAAGCACTAAGGTGTCATAGAGCTAGGACTGCAAACCATCTCAGTGTCAAAGATAACGTGGATAGGGGAGGGTAGAGTTACATTCTTCTCTAATAGCGGTTTAATGGCTCTAACCACAAGCAGAGATCAAATACTTTTGTCATTATAACTTGATTACAGGATTACAATGTCTCACAAATAGCATAGATTCTTATTGTTTTATTTTCACAGTGCGTGCTTTTCTTTTTGTGTTTCTTTTATTTCAATGTCGTATGACATTTATCTTATAAAATCTACAGTATCTTATAAATGCATATTTTTATTTTTGAAAAATAAGTCAACAATATGAATGTAACAAATTTGAAATGGTTGACAAAATAATGATATCATTCCTTGTTTTGTATTACTAAATTGATTGGTTCATTGAAACACTAATAACTCATTATCAAAGTTTGTGTTTAAGTTAAAATAAAGTACACAGATTTTAACCAATAAATTACCCCCTCATATGACACATTGAGAGTTCAATTTTGTAAAATCTTGAAAGTTGTGATTTAGTATATTTTCATTTGACCTATTTCAGCTCAAGCTCAAAATTTGATCTCCAAATATCCATTATAAAAAGGTTATTTTAATATTTCATGTTTCTACTTGTCAAAATGTTGTCATAAAATATGACAAGCTATTCCCAAATACTATATCCTGCAACTCATTCATTGCAGAAACTTTGAAGGACTATTGCGAGTGAAATTTTGAAAAGGTTATTTAATTTTCTACCATTTCTACATACCTATTTTGGCTACTTAGATGCACACAATCCACACAATACATCGCAATTGTTTCTTTCTCCAAACTTAAATACCAAACTACCTCTAGCAAGTAGTTTAGACAAGAATACTCACATATCCATGAAGTGGTAATAGTATGCGAAGACATTTTTAAAAATGACCAATTATTAATCTCTAACATTTAAACCCCAAATCCTGCAACATACACACAAATTGTTCAATTCAGTCTTAATTTGAAGCATCACAAAAACTTGCATGTTATTGTGTTAATTTCATTGTAAATTACTTCCCTAATTCCTGTGACAAGACATGGAGCTTTTCACCATTTGAACAGTAAATTTTGTAACATCAAGTGCTTATCCCATGGAGAATGAATTGTGAGTTGTAGACTATCTTTACTCAAAGCTAATCAGCCAATGTAATAAAGTCATTTATGAGAATTGTGTCTGAAAACTTTTTCAAAGTTCTTGATTCTGCCCTTCTAAGTTGGAGAACAACAATGATCTGGAGGCTCAAAAATTTATTCATGCCTACAAATTTGGAGAGGCTCTTCTTGGTGGACAATTTTGATCTTGTGTTTATGATTATGACTCTAGTGCAATTGATTCACTATTGCTTGGCTACTGTTTTTGCTCTATTGTTCCATATTGTTTAGCTGCCTATTACAATTTTTTTTAATGCACAAAATTATACACTTGATAAATACAATTATTGTTTTAGTAAATTCTGTTATTACTTGCACAAATTTTCTGTTGAGAAACTCTTCTAATTTTATGTATTAAATTTAAATCTGATGTCATATTTTAGAAATGTTTTACTCTTTGCAGGTGGCATTGGCTTTACATTCTTTTTTTTAAGAAATGTTTCTCTTTCTTACTGATCTTCTCTTCTAAGAACTAACATTCATTTCCGTAATCTTTGTCTATAGGTGACATTGGCTTTACATTCTCTTTAAGCCATATTCTCTGTAAGCCTTGCAGGTCTAATAGTCAATTAAGAGTTCCCCACTAAATTCCTTCTGGTCAAATTCCATCTTTACAAAAGATTCGTTTGTAGTTAATTTGCACAGCACAGGGAGGCTTTTGAAGCTTCCACATCATAATTGTTGGATAGTGATTCCATCTCAATACAATCCCAATTATTTCCTTGCTTACATGTAAAATCCACGGAAGCTACAAAGCCATTGCGGAGGCGAATATTTTCAATTGCTCTGATCTAATGACTGCTTTCTCCGACGGATGCTTCTTTTCTCTACATTTTGATTGGTACGTAGTTATTTTCTTGTTTGTAGGGAGATTCAAATTTTCAATGAATATGTCATTATTCATTCAAACTCAAAATTTATATCTGATTAGAGACGTTGCATAATTTACACTGTTTTGTATTTTTAAATTCTTATTCAAATGGCTTATATTTTTTGATATTCTTATAGGACTATCAATCTAAACAAATTCATCATGTTAACTTAAAATTAAAAAAATAATTGGTATTATAAATAGTTATTGGACTGGTTAAGTTATCTGTATTATTATTAATAGTATATTTTATTCTTGTACAATCTAAATCATCTACAACAAGATAAGGAAGAATTGTGAAAGACTAATTAAATTTTTTTCTATTATATATTTATTATTAGTTCATATTATGTTTTTAGTTAATAATAATTAGTATCATTTTTTTTTAAATATTTTTCATTATTTCTGATGTTCTTTTATTTTTATTTTGAATTATTTAAAAATATTTCTTCTACAAACTTCAGTAAAAATGTACAATTAGAAAATCTAAAACTAAAGTTTCAAAGTGTCTATGGAAGAGCCTTGGCTATGATTCAAGATGATTTTTTTAGGAGATGAATTTGATTTATATGTTATTTTTTCATTTTATGTAAAACTTGACTCATAGAGCTCTCTTAGATTTTTGTGAAGATAAGATTAGAAGTCATCATTCCATATATTGATTTCTATATTATGTTTTTGTGAGAAATAGTTCTTGTAGTTATCATCATTCCATAAATTGATTTTTTTTAAATTATATTTTTCTTTTTCATAATAATAATTGTCTATTGTTAATTTTTGCAAGTGTTTTTATTTTTCACGTTAACAAAGTTGTGGGAAAAAATTGAGAGAGCTATTTCCACATCAATTACTTTCAACCCTCATTTTTATTTTATTTTCATTTATTTTATCCTTACTTTCTTATTATAAGTTTTTTAACGATGCCTTTTTATTTCTTCAAAATACTAACTTAAATAAATTTAACAGAAATATAATATTAAAATACCAACTTAAATAAATTTAACATAAATATAGTATTAAGTAGTCACAATCTAATTTTCCAAGTCACTTGGTATGAACCATATTAGCTTGTGTTTATTTTGAGTTGGAATTCTGTTGCAATTTCTACATAAGTTTTAGTGTTAATTGCATGAGATTTTGAATTACTTCCTTGATTGCGAGCTAGTGTAGCCCATCCTACCATTAATTATTATTTCGACTGATCCCTAGATTATCTCATTGGTCTTCCTACCATTAATTATTATTTCGACTGATCCCTAGATTATCTCATTGGTCTTGTAAAACATATTACACTCATTGAACTTTATATGTATTGTTATACTTTGTTATCTATAATTTCTTTAGCTCATTTCTAGGTTACCAATCCTAGCTATAGGTCTTCTTATCTATCATTTTGTAGCTTAGATAATCTTGCAATCATTATATTTCAAGATGAGAGATTCAAGTCTTTCCTTTTTTTACTTCTCTTGATTGTCTTTCACCTCAAGTTTTTAGTTTTTTTAAGCTAGATCCCTTCTCTTTCTCCATGTTTTTTTTTAGTCTTATTATATTGTTCTTTCTTTTTTGTAATACTCAGTTTTTTAAATAATGGAGTAATTTTATTTCCCTATATTATTAGTTCATGCCAAGAGGAAGCTATTGCTAAGGTGTAATATTAATCAGTTATTAAGCTTGATGCCAACATCCAATTAGAATGTAAGATTTTATTAAATAAATTTGTATTTTATCATTTCTTTGACAAAGTTGCACATTTTTTATAGAATATTTTCTCTAAAATATTTTGGTCAACTTTGATTGGCTTTGCAAGAGGTTTTCAGAGGCCCTCACAAGTTACGTGGGCTATGTAAAATTGGCATCTAGGGTTTTTAGTTCTTATGTTGCATGTTGCCAGAAGCTCCTATTCTAGAAATAAAACATCATGTAGCCTCTATTGGTCTCCTATGACTAAGCTCCAAACAAAATGTACAATTGACTAAAATTTTAAAAAATCAGATTTTCTCTGAAATTTTCATCATTTCAATCTACATTGTTTGTAGTAAAAGACAAGAAAATAAAGAAAATCTATGTGTTTTTTGTGAATCTAGAAGTTAGACTTTTTTTTTCATCTTAGTACATTTTTTCTAGAGATTAGCCAACACCCCTTTCTCTCATGCAAGACTAGAGGTGTGAATTGTTTATTGTTCAAAAATGTAGATTTTTCTATGATTGAATGCAAGATCAAAAACTACCCATGCCTTTTGGAGCTCTTTAATGTGACTCTAATTTGATCGATGGTGGTGACAAATTATCTTTTTGATGGAAAATTTAGTGCGACATGGGAGAAGAATGTTGGTGTTAAATCTACTACACTTCCCATCAATGAAAAAATTCAAGTCGGTTTATGTTATGACAGTATCCAAAATTTTAGGAGGGGATTTCATAGTCTTTTTCCAAGAGTGGATTTCAAGTGTGACAATGTTGTTGGTTTTTAATATTTGTGGATAAAGCACTTGAAGCTTTAGATTGAATTTTTTTTCAAGTTATGAAATAAATTCTATGCATGTTAAGGTTTGATTGAAGATTTATGATGAAATTGTTAAATTATATTTTTTCTTTGAGAGTATGTTTAGGACTAATGTCTTGTGTATTTATTTATGAATTCTCTAAAATTATTGAATCATTTGGATTTAAAAACTCGCCGTCTGTAGCAATAACAAAAAAAATGTACTCCCATTAAAAAGAAATCTAATAAAGTAGAGCCTTAGGTGGAGATCATGAATACTAGAGAAATTTGGTTCATGATGGAAAACAGCAAGAAAAAATTGGACGACGATGAGAGGAGGATAAAATTGTCACTCACATGTGGTATTGGCTGCATATGTTTTTGACTTCGCGGGTATTGCATTCCAACTTAAATATAATTTAAGGTCAATTTTCATTTTATCTATATTCAATGCACCATAATATTTCCAAATAAATGTCATCAAAGGTTATTCAATATGTTCACCATCATTTCAAGGCCAAAGTAAGTAGAAAATGCCCGAGGAAGAGGTGAAGAACAAGATTTGTAGACGTTCTTATTATAGCATGATTAGTTGAGTGTTTCTGAAACATTACTTGTTCAACATTCACAACTTCTTTGTCTTTGTTATGTTCATTGTTAGGTGTCGATGCTCAGGTCCTGTAGTTTCTGCTTGAATAATGAATCTTATGAAAACTATAAAAAACTAAATTTTCATTCATCCAATTCTTAGATTTACCTCTGAAATGTGTCCTAATACAATATGATCATATTCACCAAATAATTGACAATTGTACCATGTATTGTAATTCCAATTGATTGTATTACTTTCTTACGTGAATTTGCTTGTCCTTTTGTGTCCAATTCATCTTTGTCTTAGATACAAAATCTTGTGCTCTATGATCATACTTCTGACAATTATAGCAATATCCTTCAAATATAGGTGTAACTGGTGTATTTCTAACCTTTGATTTACACTCATGTGTTTGATGTCCATGCTTGTTACAATTAAAACTATATCCATTGAATTTGGGCTTACAATTTGACTTACCAATCTTGCTTTTGTAGATATTTGTTGTATGGTGTGACTTATTTCTTGTTCTTTGGCTTTGTATTCCTATGTTCTCCACCCTTTGATGATTCTCCTTCCTTGTTAGATGATAGGTTATCAGTATAGCTCTTAGTTCCTCAAAGTATCTCATAGACTATTTTGAATTTCTTTCTTGTTGATTGCATTACCTCAGCTATATAACTTAAAATTTAGACGTCCACCAAATTTTATAGCTTAAAAAACTTATAGAAATGTCTAATAGACATGAAATCATGTGTTGGAAATTATGTTTCTAAGATCTTCCTATCGTCCATGCTTATGGATTGAGGTTTCAACTATCCCTGAATTGTTTCCTCAAAAGTACCATGTGTGTGTATATGAAAGAGGAAGAAAACTCACTTGAGAAAGACCATCATTGATATTTGATATTGAATTATGGCAACCTCCTCAATTGCCTAATACTAAGAGATTGATGTAGTAAACATCTAGAATTATCATTCATCTTCAATGACCAATGAAGGTGGTATAAAATGATAATCTAGAAAAAATAGATAGTATAAAATGAGAATCAAGGAAACATATGCATGCAATACCTTTAAAAAATGAATGACAACTGATAAAGAAATGAAAAGTTCATAGAGGTTGTGTTACAAGACCCTATCCTCCATAAACTATCTTTCTTAAGCACAATGGAAATAAGAAAAGAAAAGAAATGAACATAACTCTCCATGCAAATTTTCATAGGAAAAATATTTCTTTGTGCTTAATAAACATGTAAGATCTAGGAAAATATGAACTAATTCAATCCTAGTAAATAGGAACCTGAAAGGCTTTTTTAACATCTCACAAGGAATTAGATAGGGAGATCACACTTCCCAATTCTTGTTTGCAATCATGATTGAAGTTCTTTGTAGAATCTTTTAGAAAGTCCATCAAGATAGGAAAATTGAAAGTGTTAAAATTGCAAATAACTCTCCTAACATCACCCATCAACAATTCTTTGATTATACAAGTACCAATGAAGAAGCATATCAATTCAAAACTATCTTGAATAAATGTATGGATATCTCAGGTCAAAAACTAAATAGAAAATCTTCTTCTTTAATTAAAAACCTGAAATACAAGCTGAAAAATGTAGGATATTAGGCTTTAAGTTAGGAAACTTCCCCTACAAATATTTAGGTGTTTTGTTAGAAAAAGATTCTAGGAATAAAAAATAATGGGATCAAATAGTGTCTAAAATTCATAACAAAATTGATGGATGGAGGGAAATGGCTTTCCAATGCAAAACTAGTAAAAAATTAAATAAATTCTCTAGAAAATTTCCACATACCAAACGTATATTTTTTCACTAACACTTAGTGTTAAAAATAAGTTAGATTCAAAACCTAGAAACTTCTTTTGGAAAGGAGCTTCAAACAACAATAAAATGATATGATTAATTGAATGGGAGTATACTTGCAAACCTTTAGAAGAATAAGGTCTAGGGATAAAATATTTCTTATGGAAAAACCTAGTCTTAGGGGCTAAACTTGTTTGGAAAATGTTTCAAGAACCTAAGAGAAAATGGGCATATATTTTCCTTAACAAATACATTCTAAATTTTTAATATATTAATATCTTTAGAGAAAGGAACTTCCGTAATGAATCTAGAATTAGAAATTTTATGAAATCATGTATTTCTTTAATCAATGAAAAGATAACATGGGATACAAACAATATCAAAGAAGCACTCTTTTGGGAAGATTTATGGGCTAGATACTAAACCCTTGAATTGTTAGGCTTAAATCTCAATATTAAAAATACCCTTATCCAAGTCTAGGGAAACAAATTAATTAGCCCCATTATCAAAGGCAACTTGATCCCCTCATCAAGATGTAAATAGAAACCTTTAGATGATACACCTCTTCAAGATAATCAAAAGTAATAATTTTCTAAGGCACTAGCTAACGTATACTTCTTTTTTAAAGAAAAACATGCAAGATAAGATAGTAGGGGATGGATCTAATGATGGTAAATATAAATTCAATGGAACAATATCTCCAATTAACTAAGTCTAAAAATGTGTTGCTAGCCTAAAGTGAGTACATTTCTATGGGCTGCAATGTAAAATAAGATTCTCACTATTGAATGGTTTAAGAATTTATGATTTGAAGGGATTTCTTGATGTGTTTTGTGTAAAAATGTAGAGGAAACCAATGATCACATTCTCCTTAATTTTCCATTAATCAAACAATGTTGGGATGTAATATGTAAAAGGCTTAATTGGTATTCAACACATGATTGTAACTTTTTAGACTTCCTATAATAATGGACAACAAAAATCTATAAAGGTCTATACCACAAATTGTGGATCCTAACACCCTCTATAGTAGTATGGGAGCTATGGAAAGAATTCAATAGATGATTATTCCAAAATAAAGAAATGACACCTTAATTATTAGGAAACAAGATCAAGGCAAGTATTGTGTAAACCCTTAAGAAGTAAGATTAAATTTTAAATGGTCAATCCATAAGAAGGAAGGATTAGTTTGAATTAATAATTCCTCCTCAATACATTATGGGAGGAAATAAGAACAAAGTAGGCAAGATTAAATTGTAAATGGTGACCCCCTAAGAAGGGTTGGCACAAACTTAACTTTGATGGGGCCTCTCAAGGGAACCCTAATGTTTTCAAAATTAGACGAGTAATTCATGATTGGTAAGGTAAAACCATAAAAAAATTTGTTAAATTCTTGGATGAACCAACTAACAATGGAGTGGAAATTATAGCTTTATCCCAAGGATTGAAGATTTGTAAAGACTTAGACATTAAGTTTTTAGAAATAAAAGGAGATTCACATATTATCATAAATACTTTAAGAGCTAGCAAAACTCCCAACTGGAAACTTAACTTCATTTTAGAACATAGCCTTGATCTTCTACAATCTTTCTCATATGTAGAATTCAAACATAAATACATAGAAAGTAATAATATCACAGATCAACTTGCCAAATTGGGAGAAGGTGTCATATAACTCAATAGAAATACTTATCTAGAACTCTATAACCAATAACTATAATAATCAACCAAATATAACACTGTCAAAACTACGAGATTAATAGAATAATCAAAATAATATCATCCTTACACATAAGTGGTGCAATATTGAAATATGATTTACACATGAAAGCATAGATATATTCAACTATATTAATGTATCTTTAAACAAACAAGAGCTCTAAAAGAACTACAGTCCCTGCCTTCCAAATTAATAGATGATTGAACTTGATGTAGCCAAAATAGTAAATGTTGAGCTCCAAACTACAGATTGCTTTGAAATTATTTTTTCTCCTTCCTTGTGTAACTTTGATACTTCACCACATTTTTATTAACTCTACACAGGCTAGAGAGGTTGGCAGTGATTATGGTATAATAGCATGAGCCAAATCTTAGAAATGTAAACCTAATAGAAAATTCAGATAGGCATAGAACATATTTAGTGAGATTGTCAATTTGTATCATACATCTTACATAATGGATTGTCCAACTTCTGTAAATATATCCCATCAATAGGTCTGATCTAAGGTTTATAAATGATAGCTCAACTTTGCTACTATCTAGTTTATTTCTTTAAATAAAGAATCAGAATATATCATCAAAAGAATCAATCTGTTAATCGCTATGTTTACCAGATAAGTAGTCCTCTATTATTAGCGATTGTGCTTGTCAAGTATATTTTCAACTCATATTTGAATAAATGACCAAAAATGGAAAAAGCTAAGAGTAAATGGCTCACTATTCAAAAATTTAATTTTTTTCTAGATTTTTGAAGTGCAAGCTCCCTACAAGAATTTAGTATTTCTTCAATTAATCATCGTATTAAGCCGATAGGCTTATTTCTATGAGACTTTCCATTGGATTGTTGTAACAATCTGGAATTGTCGAATGCTGATAAAAAGAGAAGATATCGGAAATTACATTTTCTGGGATGGTGTGCTGGATAGTCTAGGCATTATTTAGTCATCGGCAAGACCAACTGATATATCGAGTATTGGAAACCATGACATTAGGATTTAAATGTCACATTAGTTACGCTTCCTGTTGGAATAACTTCTTTCTATGCCTCCTTGTTAGTTGCAACTAAACTGTTGTTCCATAAAGTGTTTGTTGCTCACTAAGTAAATCTATTACTCACGTTTCCTCAACATATGGCTCATGAAAGTCCTCTATAAATAGAGGCATAATCATAGCTTGTGACATATTGTAGTCACATATATTAATCAATAAAATTAGTTATATTTTCTCTGTTCTATTCTTCTTTCTATTCAGCTCTATAACTCAATAGTGTGCTATTGTATATTTAAGTTTTCTTCATGGTATCAGAGCATTATTGACTCTTGGGTTGTGGCAGAATTTTTTGTGTAAAATTTTTTTCATTGCAGGTTATAATCTGATTGAGGAGCATCAAAGAAACATCTAGGTGTTTGGAAAGGCAAGATGGGCAGTGGAATAGATTGTTTTGTTTTTTGAAGTTGTTGCCTAAAGGAGAATAAAAAGTGCCTGGTAAAAAATTACTCAAGAGAAGGAAAGTTGGATGTTGGTATGTTGTCTATCGCTACATTAAGAGAAGAAGGAAATTGTTGGAGGTAAAATTATCTATTTCATCAATGCAGAGAAAAGGTCATAGAGTTTGATATTCTTAAAATGGTGATCATGTCCAATAATTTTACATTTGAATTCTTAAAGGAATAGATGAGGAAATCTGAAATTGTCACTGTGATTGTGAAATGTGGTAAAAATGGTAGGTTAATTCAAAGAAATTTTTATTTGTGGATTAATCGCAATAGGGAAGAAAACTAAAAGAGTGCTAAAGGAAAATGCAAATTTAATTCCTAAGATAGACATTTTAGAAGAAGAATTAATAAATCCGAAGAAAGAAAAAGAAGATTTAATTTTTGAGAAGAATTGTTTGCAAGAAGAATTGACACAATTAAGAAATGAAATAAATATAGAAAGATGCAACTTTTTAAATCAAATTAATGACTATATAGAAGAAAATGGAGAGCTAGAGAAAAAAATGAAGTTGTTAGATAATGTTAAGAAAATAAATGATGAATTAGAGGATGAAATGAAGAAAGTAAAAGAAGAGAATTACTTGTTAAAGGATGAATTAGAGGAGAAAATGAAGAAAGTAAAAGAATAAAATGACTTGTTAAAGGATGAACTAAATCAATCCATCATTGAAAGAAATGCATGTGTCAAAAAAAAATTAGTATGCGATGTTTCATGTAGTATAGATGATTTGAATTCACCACTACAAAAGTGTGACTCTATTGAGGTTGTTTGTGATAAAGAATATGAAAATGTGTCATCAAATACTTTCAGTGGTGATAATAAGAATGTTAAATGGAATATAATGAGGAAAATGGGTTACAAAGATAAAGGATTGGGAAAACATGAACAAAGAATCATAGAGCCTATTGAGCGAATAGTGAGACCAAAGTATGAAGGACTAGGATATATGACAAATGAAAGAAATGATTATATGGATTCAATAAAAATTTTTCAATGTAGACAATATATGCAATGTTCAAATTGTAATAGGAAAGGACACAAGAAAGACAAGTGTTGGGATCTACATCCATGCAATCTTTGTGGATTAAAGAGTCATTGTGAAAAGACATGTTGGAACAGAGAGTGTATAAAGAATGCTATAAAGAAATGCTTCAAAATGGACATTGGATGGAGTTATGGATGAAGTTGGAAAAATATCATAGGTATGATAAAAGGTTTTCTTAGATACAAATGTTCGAGTGTGAGGAATAATCAAAACCTACCAAAGTGTCAACTCTCAAGAAGGATGGAAAATGGTTTGTGCAAATCAAAATCATCATCTACCAAGACATCCATGAAAAGTGAGACTTCATAAAAGAGAAAAACTTGAATGTAGTTTTTTTTTCATCATTGAAATGATATTTTTTTGCTAAGTCCTTGAAAGGTTTGTGGTTATTTGAAACCATTTGTTTAGGTAAAAAACCTACAAGTATGTTGAAGGGTTTGTGGTAAGCCAAAACCATTTGCACAGGTGCAAAGACTTATGCACACACAATTTTATTACTTGGGTAATCCAAAATGGTTATGGGTCAATCGGTTAAAAACCCACATCATAATGACACAAGGAACAAACTGATGGTGAACCAAATTTTTTATGTTGTAAAATGGGTACCTAACAAGGCTCAATGCTGGGACCCATTCTATTTGAATTTTTTCTCTAATTTCTCCCACATATATAGTCTGTTGTGGTAGAAATTAAGAGAGGGTGTTGGAATAAATTCTATCTATGCCTCTACATTAGTTGCAACTAAACTATTGTTCAATAAAGTGTTTGTTCCTAACTAAGTAAATCTACTACTCACGTTTCCTATTCCTAGCCAACAGTTAAGGATACTTTTAGTGCTATCAAAATGGTATAGTGCACTCCTTCCACTCACAGCCTATCATTTCCACATGGAAGGTAGTTAGAGTTATTAATGGGATTTTATTTGAATTTTGGAAACCTCCTCAGCATATAGCTCATGAAAGTCCTCTATAAATAGAGGCATAGTCACAGCTTGTGGCATATTGTAGTCACATATATTTATTAATAAGATTAGTTATATTTTCTATGTTCTATTCTTTTTTCTATTTAGCTAAATAAATAGTATGCTATTTTATATTTCAATTTTCTTCACTTCCATCACGCTCACATGGTAGCAGCAATCGCGACAGAAAGACTAATCGAGTCATTGGAGTCACTGATGACTATGGCCCTTGGCAAGCTAATAATACGTATTGGCTTCTATTTTTCTACCTTTATCCTTTTGTCTAATTATTTTCCATGTTCTCTGTCTTATTTTTAGGGTTATTTCATATTCTTGGGGTTCAAAGCTTAATATGAAGACTTTTACATGATAGTATAGATGCACTGAGTTCAATAACAATGAATAGATGAGATGTCTAAGAAGAAATATAAGTAATGAAAAGAAGAAGAGTGACAAAATGATGGGGTGTCATTTCCCTTAAGAATCATAGACATTAAGTAAATCTGCCCAACCTGTGTGTCGGTGTCTCTTTAATCCCTTCATACGTTTATCTTAATTGTAAGTTAGGTAAAAAATTGTGTCATTATATTTGGTTTTCTTATGTTTATAAATTAATTTAAAAAAAGTTAAATAAAAAATCATTTTTTATTTTTTAAATAATTTTTTGATAATTTTATCAAATACAATAGTCTAACAATGTGAGTAGGTAGTTTTTTAGAGGACCTAGAAAAGCCATTTATGGTGAGCACTTATTGTTGTTAACAAAATCATAATATAACTATCATTTTTAAATAATCTTTTTATAGGAAAAATTGGTATTATATAATTTACATATATTAGCAATAAATTGGACATATCATATTTCTTTCTTATTGAGTTAGAGACCACTAAAGGTTACTAGGGAAGTCATTGTCAAGCTTTATGAATCAAATATGATAGATAAATTTGGGACAAAAGAGCATAGTTGCACTATGACATTAAGAATTGTGTGTGAAGGTGATGAATAGAGAGGGAGAGAGACAAAGACAAAGATAGATGCATATAGAGATAAAAAGTGATATAGAGAGAGCTAGATAGGGGAAGTTATATAGGAGTGGAGCAAGATAGAAACAATGAGATACAAAAAAAGGAACATATGGAAGAAGAAAGGAGGAAAAACCAAGGAGAGCTTGGTAATATATGGATGAAAATTGAATATCAAAGTGGGGGATGGTTATGAAGGAAGAGATAAAGAGGGTAAAGAAAGAGGATAATGAATAAGAGAGAGGAGAGAGGAGGGGTGGGGGAGATGAGATATAGAACAACTAAGATATACAAATGGATAAATAGATAATTTCTATGTAGATCAAGGTGGATAGTACAAGATTAATATATAGAATTGGTGGATAGTACAAGATTAATAGATAGAAAGATAAATACATATAACTATGTGTGTGTGAGAGAGTGAATTAACATTGGCAAATTCTCTAAATGGTCTCTATATTAAACCCACTTTTACTTTCAATAAATACTCTCAAATAGATAGACAACAATAAAATCGGGCTTAAATAAAACAAAATGTAATTATCATTTAATTTTTAAATAATTTATTATTATAGTTGCTCATTTATTTATATAAATCTACAATATTTAGCAATGTGGATGTTGTCTACAAGAAGAATTAAATTGAGAGGTGAATAGAAGTTTCCTTAAATTAGTATTATTAAGTTCATTTAAATGAATTTGCAATATTGACAATAAAAAAAATCTTTTTTAAATAGATATTATTTTTACTTTTACATTTATCTATTTAGAATTATTATTATTATGTGTTAATCATGATAGATTCAAACCCAAGACGTCCTTCATTTGAGACTCACAATTTACCAATGTGTTTTAGGCTCTTGCCTAGTTTAACCTTATTTTCACAAAGGCTTGGTTATTATTTTAAAACACATAAACTATTTTATTATCCCACCACATATTTCAAAATTTTAAATCCCACTAATCTCTTTTCCATTTGATCCTAAAATATTTCCACCATATACAATATAGTTTTTGTTTTACAAGACCCCATTCTAGGTTCAATTTAATTTATTATACATTTCAATTTCCACCATATACAATATAGTTTTTTTTTTACAAGACCCCATTCCAGGTTCAATTTAATTTATTATACATTTCAATTTCATTGTTGGATTTCTCTACTTAATCAAAGATGCAATACATGCCTCCTAGGCCAATCAAGGACATAGTGCATCCCTTCTTGGGCCCAATTTTTGGTATGATTCTTAGGCTCTATGTCTGAATTGATTTGGGTGGAAGCTTCAAGGTGAGTCATTCTATGGAAGAAAGTAAATTTTGAGTCCTTTATAAACCCATTTATTTTCTCCATTTTTCATATATATCATCCATCCATCATTCACATGCATATTATCATCCATGTTCTCAAGAAGTCAAGCATTCAAGGTAATCGAGAGAGCTCTCCATTGAAGATCAAGGATTCAAGTATTTGAGCAATTGAATAAGTTTGTGGAAGATCTACAGTTTTCAATACTCAAGATTTCCCTTCATACATTCAAGATGCTTTATTACATCTTCTACATTCATCTCTTTAATATCTACCCTCATTCCTAAGGTGGATTTCAAGAACATTCGTTCATGAAGGTTTTGGTTACACTTTGATTTCCATTCCTAGGATTCTTGAAGTTTAGTGAAGGCTATTACATATAAATACTTGATTAAATTCTAAATTAAAGAAAATATACATAGATTTACATTGTTTCATATGATATTTATTTTATACCACCCCCATTCCCCCCAACCCTAGCAACAAACCAAAATTATTTTAATTTTATAGGTTATAGATCTTGGAAAGATGAATAGGTTGCGGATTTAGAGACTCTTTTTATGGAACTTCACAAGTGTGAAATTAAATTTTGGTTTGGACATTATTGACTAGGGCCATATTTCTTCTTTTTGTTGGCTTGAGTGTCTTGAAGACAAACTGGTAGACTTAGCTATCAAAGGTGTTGTCATTGTTTGGCAACACATATGAAGGAATCAAGATTGGTTTATAGTAACAAACAATAAACTACACTAATGTATAACTCTGATTCACAAGTGTGACTAGAGTAGAGAAGATATGTAAGCCTATTATAGGTGATGACAAAGGTGATCCACTTATAAGAAGTGTTCTAAGTGAAGTCTATATTAGAAGAAGGACAAAAATAAGAAGGGAAAGAAAATAGATCACTGATTTGGATTGGACAGGTTAGCAAGATGACCACGTAGCAGGAACCTATGACTGTCTAGTCATGTAAAGGGTAAGAGTGCACTCAAAGTCATATTTAATGGTGATGGAGGAATAGATCAAGGAATAGGAAACAAAATTCAAATTTGAATTATTTCCAAGAAGAGAAAGTCATTAATGACACATGACAATGGTGACTCCCATACAAGCATGTTATATCTTACAAGAGAAATGCACTACTTCAACAAGAAGTTGAGCTAGTAGTAAGCTGAGAAGTCAAATTTTGAATTCATGGATCAATACTTCCAAGTGAAGCAAGAGAAAAGTATAAGAAAAAATAGAGCTGAAAAATTAAAAGTTAGATTGCCAAGCAAATAGTCAGAGAGCCACAAGAGCCGAGCTAAAGAGGAATCTCAAAGTTGGTAGGAAAGTGATTAGAGAAAGGTCATTTTCAAAGAGAGGTAATCAATCCCAAACAACATAAGATATATCATGTGCATAAGAAATTAGAGACATTAAATTTATAGATATTAAAATTTTCATTCAAATTATAATTATAATTTAAATATTATTTAGATTATATATAGGACTAATGAAATTATTAAGATTATTAAATCTAAATAAATAATATTCAAGACAGCAGGTTCACAAATAATATATTTAGTAAGATTTAAGGCCACCTAATATATTTAATATATTTTTTGAGTATTAGGTGGTCTTAAATCTTATTAGATAATATTTATTTATATTTAGTAAGTATAAAATTTTTAGAAAACTTTAATCTTATGTGAACATAATTTTTCAAAAATATAAAAAAATTTAATCTTATGTGAATATAAAAAATATAAAAATATAAAAATTGTTATTAAGATTAATATAATTTATCAATTTATTATTACATATGTTTTGATATTCATGTAGCTACTACATCATTTTCTACGGGTGCCCATTTTTGGTCCATTTAGGGAGTGCCCATTTTTACATGGTCTATTTGAGATTTATCAATCGTTGATTTTGCTTCTTAATTTTTAACATTTTAGGATCATTGATTTTTTATCTTATCCTATGGAAATTTCTAGATTGTTGACTTTGTCTTTGAATGCATGAAAATTTATCTCCACCATTGATTTTGTGTCTTAATCCCTACCATTGATCAAATACATGTGAATTGTATAAATAATATCCTTAACCCTCACATTATATATTTAGTTCTACGAACAGCCAGGAGCAACCCACATACGAAATCATCCAAGGAGTCTAAAGCAACAATGGAGTCTTTTGAGGTCTTTGTAATGATATTATTGTTTATCTTTTCATTTTCTATATAGATAAAAATATTGTTGTATAGTGTTTGATTTTATGCATTGATCTGAAATTTAGTTTTTATTTGAGTAAATTTAGTTTTTATTTGAGTAAATTTCAAGAATAAATGATGTACATAATAAATCTTTGATTTAATTTGCATATGTATAAATTGTGATTTAAACTATATATTCAGATTTTTACTTCTGTATTGGTTAGTACATTTAGTACATTAACCTTTATTTTGTGTGATTGAAAAATTATATTTCATAAGATAGTAGATATCTCTCCCCATTGAGAACTTTCTACAGATCCAGATGTGAACAGATTTGTTTATATTGAAATTTCTTGCGGAGAAAGACAAAGACGGTCTGAAATACTATCTTGCAAATTAGGGAAAAGATGTCCATTAATAGCTCCCAGAAATCTCCAAGTCTCTGAGCAGAAACTTCTGTATTTTGCCAGTGCACGTCTTGGGCAGCTCCATGAACTTAACAGCCTTGGGAACCATATAGTGAGGAAGCTTGTCCCTACAAAAGGAGATAATGTCCTCTTCTCTAATCTTCTTAGTATTAACAAAAGCACAACGAGTCCCGCCGCAGTAACCATTAAAGGATGAGTATACAAAACGCACTCAACTTAATACTAGTGATATTCTCCCCCCCGGAAATAATCACATTCTCAATATACCCATCTGGATGAACAACACCAACGTCACCCCTGTGGAACCACCCGCCGGAAAAAGCCTATGAAATAGTGATTGGATCACGAATATACGCACGCCAACTCCCATTCAGTCTTCGATTAGGGACAGGTGGCTTCGGTTAGCCCGTAAAATCTTAGTCACAACAAACCCCATGCCCTCCATTTTCATCACAACAGTCGGAGCCGGCGGCGCGCCGCCGGTCAGAACATGAAATGGCGTGGCAGAGCCGCCGCTGACACAATCGGTGCGCAGCAGAGATGAGTTACTCCCGAGTATATAATTGGCAACCCATCACCTTGCTCAATGTGCCCATTGATGCTGTCATAGGCCATTTTTCCAAATGAATTTTTACGCAATAGTGATGTTTCAAATTAACAAGATGCGGGAGGGTGAGAGCTTTCTGTATCGAGGAATTTTGTGTGTATGCTCCAAGATTTAGGGATGAAATCTTATAGATCAGAACACTTTTTGAAAATGCTTTCACATATTCTCTAGAAATGCTTCATAAATATGTGAGTATTCTTATCAATACTAATTTTTCAAGGTAGTTAGGTATTTATGCGTGGGCATTCCTTCTTTCAAGTTGTTAAATTTAGTTCTTACGGCTAAGGAAATTTGGTATATTTTTTTAAGACAATAAAGATTGGAATAAGGTCCTGAAGGGTAAATAATCTATCAAGGTTCTTGTATTTGGAATGGCATTCAGCAGGGCAAGGATCTTATTAAGTCTAAATCTAGATGGGAATTGGGCAATGCTCGTAGTTTTGACTTTTGGGAAGATAAGTGGCTTTTTCTGAATCCCGGTTCCCTTCAAAGAAAGATGTATTCTAAGGTT
This sequence comes from Cupressus sempervirens, assembly GCA_028749045.1. Classification (NCBI taxonomy): domain Eukaryota; kingdom Viridiplantae; phylum Streptophyta; class Pinopsida; order Cupressales; family Cupressaceae; genus Cupressus; species Cupressus sempervirens. Next base: position 549,578,149 of record CM053791.1, on the reverse strand, counting down.
TGAATCACAGGTTGATGCCTCTATTTGGTGAGAAGGCAGTTCCACATTTTGATGGACAAGAAATAATCTTCTTGTTTGTAGAGGAATTCAATTTTTTAACGAATATCTTGAACTATTTATTTGAGCATTAACATTAGAGAATGTTGTCTAATTTATACGGTCCTGTAATTTTAAATTCGTATGAGGCCTTCTTATCTATCATTTTGGAGCTTGGATAATCATACAATAATTCTATTCTAAGATAAGAATTTTGAGTCTTTTTCTTTTCTCCCTCTTCTCGTGATTGTCTTTACAGTTCAAGTTTTAGGTTTTTTAATTAGATCCCTTCCCTATCTTTGTGTTTTTGTTTTAAACTTGTTATATTTTTAATTTTAGCTTAATACGTTTAAAACATAATGTGTTTGGAATCATAAAGGACTTTTACTTTCCTATGTTTTATGTTATCTTCTTTATCCTTGTGTTATTTCCTTCTGTTTAATTTCAAATAGGTTATACATTTACCAATCTAGATTGATATTAGATATGAATCTAGGATGCATTGAAAGATAGAATAGTGCATGGGATTTCATTCTTAGTCCTAATTAGGTAAACTATAGCTTCTCAATGGATAACTAGATTCTTTTAGTCTTTTTATTGTTTTTATTCCCCTAAATCAAATAGAGAATTTTTTTTTTTTCATTTGAGATTCTCCTTTATTCTATTTATTCACAGTATCTACCTGTTTGACTATCCACCCATGCATTTTCTTATATTTTTTGGTTAGTTGTCCTCTTTTAATCTAAAGAATCTCTTTATGCTGCATCTCTTCTCCTTCTTATTGGTTTTCCATTATATATGGTGATGGTTAGCTATCTAGTTTGTTAAGGTCCTCATCATGAAAACACTAATCAAGTTGTGAGGACCCTATTTCCAAGGTGGCCTTTGATGTCCCTATTACATGTGGTAGAATTAAAGAGGTCCTCTTACCCTCACATTTTATAGTGATTAGGGAAAATTCTTGAGCATTTGGAAAAGAGTTCATCCTTAATATTGATCAATCTACCTTGTTGTGGCTAATATGGTAGAACTTGATAAGTATACTAAGATTTGATATTAAAAATATCAATTATTTCTAAGAGTAATATAATTTATCAATCTATTATTCTATTTTCAAGCATGGCATTACATCTATATGAGATACAATTTTTCATAGGTACAAATTTTGGGTCATTTAGGTAATGTTCATTTTTCAATGATTGATTTGAGATTTTTCAGTCTTTTACTTTGCCTCCTAATCTCTTAAAAAAATTGGATGGTTGAGTATTCATCTTAGTCTACAAAAATTTCTAGATTGTTAATTTTCTCATTCAATTCACAAAAACTTATATGGCTGATTTTGCATCTTAATCCCTGTCATTGATCAAATGCATGTGACATGTATAAATAATATCTTCAACCCTCTACTTACTCAAGGTAGTTAGGTATTTAAGGTTAGAGAATAAAACTATGAGTAGCCAAAATAGGTATTTGATTAAAAAAGAAAATTCTTGGAAAGGATGAAAACCTAACTTTCAAATTGCACTCATGGAAGCCTTTAAAACTTTTGGCAATGAGAAAGTGCAAGATATAACATGTGGCAATAGCTTGTCACATTTTCTGACAAGATTTTAACAAACAGGAACATGCCATATATAGATGTTGAGGATAGACTTCACAAGGTTGCAAAATTATTTTCCCATGTCTATGAGGAAAATTCCATTTGTAAGATTGTAGAGTAATAGAGGTGAACGCTTGGAGACAAGCCTATGTGCTATAAAGTTAAAATATTGATTATTAAAAAAGACTCTATGGTAAGCTAAAGCATAGATATGGAAGATAATTTACATATAAAATGGAGGGCATTCTTACCAATTATAGAGTACCCTACTCTTGTTCAAATAGTCCATCGATAATTCATGTTAAGAGATTATGTTTGCAAGCTAGCCAAAATGATAACTTGGAATCATTATCTCTGAACATGGATTATCAATGGAATATTTCAACAAAAATAGGGAACAAATATCCAATAGGTAATCATGCTCTTCATTTTAAATGTTTATTGTGCTCCATAGTTACACTTTAATTTATCTAACATGTTTCTTTAATAATCAACATTTCAACTTTTATGACACAAAAGTGGATCTCCAAGTTATTTCCAATAAAACTTTGCAATCTTATCAATGACATGTTCCTAATAGGCATAGGTAGATAATTTTTCAACCTTATCAAGGCCATCTTCAACATCTACATATGTCATGTTCCTATTTATAAAAATATTGTCACAAGACATGACATGCTATTCCCAAACACTATATCCCACAACTTGTTCATTGCAGAAACATTGAAGAGTTGTTGTAGTGCAATTTTTTAAATGTTATTTCTCTTTAAAAAATTGAAAGTATTTTTTATAGCTATTTGCAAACACTCTTCACAAACTAATGATTTTCAATGTTAGTTACTTGTTTGCAATTATATTTTCCTTTATAGCCTCCATATGGGTAACATGCTTTTTGAATATCTTTTTCATGAGATGAATACATTTATCTATTCTAGGATACAACTTAAACACTTCTAAAAGATCATCCATCTTCTCATCTCCTAATAATTGAAGGCAATCCAAATGTTGACTTTCCTGCTAGCAAAAAAAATCATTTTCTACCATTTATACAAACCTATTTTGGCTACTCTAATGCATACTATACATTGTCATTGTTTCTTTCTCCAACCTTAAATACCAAACTACCTCCAACAAGTAGTTTAGACAAGAATATTCACATATCCATGAAGTGATCTTTCTCAAGTAGTATTCAAGGACATTTTTAAAAATGACCAATAATTAATCTCTAAAATTTAATCCCCAAATCTAACATACACATAAATTTGTCCAATACAATATTATCATCATAAACGCTCTTACCCTTTAGCATTTTATTAATTTGAAACATCACAACACAACTTGCATGATATTGTGTTAATTTCATTGTAGAAGTCCCTTCTGAAATCTTGTCACAAGACATGAAGCTTTTCGACATGAAGCTTTTCACCATTTGAACAATAAGTTTTGTTACATGAAGTGCCTTTATCCCATTTAGAATGAATTTTGATTTTTAGACTTTCTTCTCTATAAGCTAATCTATTAATGTAATAAACTCTTCTGAGAAATTCTTATTGAAATGATGTATATTTTATGACATTCTTATAGTTATTTATCACAAAATTCATCATGTTAATTTAAAATTTTAAAAATAGTTAGTATAAATGAATATTGGATTGATTAAGTTATATATATTATTGTTATTATTAATATTTTCTTTTATTCTTGTACAATCCAAACCATCTATTATAAGGAAAGGAAAATTTGTGAAAGGCTAATTAAGAAATTTACTATTATATATTTATAATTAGTTCATACTATGTTTTTTGGTTGAAAATAAGAGCATTTTGTTTCTAAAATAGTTTCCCCTGGTCCTCTTTTTATAAATATCTAACTTTATTGCATTTTTTTAATATAAGGAAGGGACTATTCATCAAAGAATAGTTTCCACATTACTAATATTTAAAGGTTCTTTTATTTTTATTTGGAATCATTAAAAATTTCTTTTAAAAGGAATAATGAAAAAAATCCCAAAAGTAGAGTTTCTATAAAAGGATGAATTTGATTTATATGTTATTTTTATATTTTATGTAAAAATCAATTAAAAAAATTCTATTAGAGTTTTGTGCAGATTAAATCAGATACAATATATGGCGTTTATAGTTCCAGTGGTAGTCGTCACTCTATAAATTGATTTTTATTAGATTTCCCTAATATGGTTTTGAAAGAAATAGTTCGAGTCGTGGTAAGATTTTCTTCAAAGTCCTTTCAGCCGCCATATTTTTAAGCAGTACTCCAATGACTCAACGGACATTCAATGTATTAAACTCGAGTCTATAACCGTCTAACATAGCCCCAATTCAATTTGTATCTCCATGGTCTACATTTGTCTTTTATCAGACCAATACAGAAACAATTAGATTTGTTTTGTCTTGTATCAGTAAGATGCAGTTGAGTACAATCAATGTGATATTTTTATATGCAAAATACGAGCCATACCAAAATTATTATATTAAAAAATTGGCTAAATATAATAATTATAAAATATATTTTTCCATGGAGTCTTGTGTCTTGGATGACTGCACTTGGAAGGGTATGTGAAATGAAAATTTACTGTCAAAATGAATGCTCAGAAGTCCTTGCAGATTTTCTCTGATATGATAGAGATGAATATCATAAGTCAATTTTCCATATAAATAATTAACAAGTACAACCATGTCATTAAGGACAGTTGTAATTGGCAATGACTTTGTTATCTTATTTATTATCTTCCAAATCTCTCTCTGTCATTTATTTGTGCTTATTTCTTCTAATAAATAACTCAACTCTTGTATACAATATTTCTTTTTTTTTAGGAAAAAGTTGGCGAACCACTAAAATATATAGATAAATGAGAAATAGCCCGATTCAAAGGTTCATGTGGGAAAGAAACAAGAAGGAAACCTAGTATTCTTGTTAGAATACAACATGAAGAGAAAGAGAAGAAAGATGAAGAAGCTGAACACCCATCAACGAGTTGGGGAAGAGGAGCTGAAAGATGTGGTCAACACTACCAATATGAGGTCAACACTACCAATATGAATAAACAAGTTTAGAAGAAAATAAATTCCACCATTCAGGGATCAAATTTGAGATCTAGCCTACTGCAAAAGATTAAAAAAACTTTCCATCACAACTAAAATTTGATAAGCAGTCAGCCACCTTCTGACCTTCTCTTTGTGTGTGTGATGCAAATATCCTAAAATGAATGAAGTACTTACCAAATCTGATTCATAATATATCGAAGCTGCAAATTGTGAATATTCTTGGTTGTACATGCATTAATTACCACAAGAGAATCTCCTATAATCTAGACTTTACAAAAATCAACCTTATTTGCAAAAACCAGACAGTCAAGAAGTGCATGTGTGTCTCTACCATGTTGTCCATGCTATGATTGATGGGAGCACCCTTAACTGCCAATGGTTTGCCTAACCAATCTCTTATACAAAAGCCAATCCTAGAGATACCGAGATTACTTCTTGAAGCTCTGTCAAAATTGATTTTGACAAAATCTCAATAATGGACTTGTCTTTGGCGTGAATATATTTCCAATTTGGAACTGATCCAACTCTTAGGTGAATGTATTTCCATCCTTTTAAATTCGTATTGTTCCAGTGACAAAAATAATGATAGCATTTGACATTGGATAAATTAGAGTTAGCTATCTCTGAAATAGAGACTTCCAGCTTACCACAAACCTGATAAATAGAAGAGACATCTTTCTTGAAGAAGGTATGCATTTCCAAAGGCAAGAGAAAGTAGAGGAGAAGAAACTTATTGGCCATGATTCAAACAAATCCTTAATCGTGTTTGGTAGGGGCATGGACACATTAAGCTTCTTTAGAATAAACAACCAGAGGGAGTAAGCAAATCTGCAGTTGATAAATAGATGGTCCATTGATTCTAACTCTTCCCTTCATAAGACACAATAAAAGGTATTTTTGATGCCAAATTTTGAAATTCTATGACTTTTTAGAATCTTCTTCTTGATTGCTAACCAAGACAAGCAGCTTGCTTTAGGGAGGACAGTGGGGTTCCAACAGAAAATATATGCTCTGCTCTTACTCTTACTATTATTGTTTTCAATATGTTGAAGAGCCCTATAAGCTTCCTTAATTGAGTACTTTTCATCCTTAGATGGAACCCAAATCAGCTTGTCCTCAAGGTTCAATATGAATATAGGCCATTGTTGAAAAATATTTATGAGAAAGGAGGACTAGAGATCATTGAGAGGTAGTGTAGATGGGTCCTTCAAGAATAGTTTTCGAGAGAATATTTCCAGAGCTAGTACGTAGTCTAGCAACTTAGAGCCCCAACATTTGGTTAGAATGTCAATGATATCTTCATATTGATCTGACTAGAAGACTAGAGGGAGGTTATTCCATGAGCTAGACTAGAATTTTATGACAAGATTTTGACAAGCATGGGGCAATAGCTTGTCACATTTTGTGACAAGATTTTGATGACTAGGAACATGATATATGTAGATGTTGAGGATGCACTTCACAAGGTTGAAAAATCATTTTCCCATGTCTATGAGGAAAAATTAATTTATAAGATTGTAGAGTTTCATAGGTGAAGGCTTCGAGACAAGCCTATGTGCTATAAATTTCAAATATTGATTATGAAAAAAGCCTCTTTGGTAACCTAAATCATAAATATGGAAGATAATTTAAATATAAAATGGAGGGCATTCTTACCAATTATAGAGTTCCCTACTCTTGTTCAAGTAGTCCATCGATAATTCATGTTAAGAGATTATGTTTGCAAGCTAGCCAAAAGGATAGCTTGGAATCATAATCTCTGAACATGGATTATCAATGGAAAATTTGAACAAAAATAGGGAACAAATATCCAATAGGTATTCATGCTCTTAATTTTAAATGTGTATTGTGTTCCATAGTTACACTTTAATTTATCTAACATGTTTCTTTAATAATCAACATTTGAACGTTTATGACACAAAAGTGGATCTCCAAGTTATTTCCAATAAAACTCTGCAATCTTATCAATGACATGTTCCTAATAGGCATAGGGAGATAATTTTGCAACCTTATCAAGGGCATCTTCAACATCTACATATGTCATGTTCCTATTTGTCAAAATGTTGTCACAAGTCATGACAAGCTCTTTCCAAATATGATATCCTACAACTTGTTCATTGCTAAAACATTGAAGAGTTGTTGCAATGCAATTTTTTCAAAGTTATTTCTCCTTAACAAATTGAAAGTATTTCTAATTCTATTTGGAAACACTCTTCACAAACTGATGGTTTTAAGCGTTAGTTACTTGTTTCTAATTATATTTATCTTTATAGCCTCCAAATGGGTAACATGTTTTTTGAATATCTTTGTCATGAGATGAATACATTTATCTATTCTAGGATACAACTTAAACAATTCTAAAAGATCATCCATCTTCTCATCTTCCAATAATTGAAGGCAATCCAAAAGTTGACTTTCCTACTAGCCAAAAATTTCATTTTCTACCATTTCTACAAACCCATTTTGGCTACTCTGATGCATACAATACATTGCCATTGTTTCTTTCTCCAACCTTAAATACTAAACTAACTCGCAACAAGTAGTTTAGACAAGAATATTCACATACTTATGAAGTGGTCTTTCTCAAATAGTACTTAAGGACATTTTTGAAAATGACCATTAATTAATCTCTAACATTTAATCCCCAAATCTAGCATACACATAAATTTATTCAATACTATCTTATCATTAGGAACACTCTTACCCTTTGGCATTTTATTGATTTGAAGCATGACAACACAACTTTCACAATATTGTGTTAATTTCATTGTAGAAGTCCTTCCTGAAATCCTATCACAAGACATGAAGCTTGTCACCATTTGAACAATAAGTTTTGTTACATGAAGTGCTCTCTAAGCTAATCTATTAGTGTAATAAATACTTCTATGAGAATTATGCCTGAGAAATTCTTATTCAAATAATATATTTTTTTATCCTATTCTCATTGTTATTTATCACAAAATTCATGATGTTAATTTAAATTTTTTTAAATAATTGGTATAAATGAGTATTGGATTGATTAAGTTATATGTATTATTATTATTGTTATTAATATTGTCTTTTATTCTTGTGCAATCCAAACCATATATTATAATGAAATGAAAATTTGTAAAAGGCTAATTAAGAAATTTTTCATTATATATTTATTAATAGTTCATACTATGTTTTTTTTGTTGAAAATAACAGCTTGTTGTTTCTAAAAAAGTTTCCACATTACTAATATTTAAAGGCTCTTTTTTTTTTTTTTTGAATCGTTTTAAAAACATTTCTCTTACAAACTTTAGAAAAAAAAAAGGAAGAATGAGAAAATCCCAAAAGTACAGTTTCTATGCAAGGACGAATTTGATTTATATGTTATTTTTATGTTTTATGTAAAAATCAATTTAAAAAATTATGTTAGGGTTTTGTGAAAATTAGATTAGATACAATACATGGCACTTATAGTTCTAGTAGTTGTCGTTACTCTATAAATTGATTTTTTATTAGATTTTTCCTAATATAGTTTTGCAAGAAATAGTTCCAGTGGTGGTAAGATTTTCTTCAAAGTCCTTTCAGGCATCATATTTATCCAGCAATACTCCAATGACTCAACGGACATTCAATGTATTAAACTCAAGTCTCTAACCGTCTAAGGTAGCCCCAATTCAATTTGTATCTCCATGGTCTACATTTGTCTTCCATTAATTTTTCTTCAATATGCAAAATACCAGCCATAACAAAAATTAATATATTAACAAATCGACTATATATACTAATTATAAAATATAATTTTCCATGGAGTCTTGTCTCTAGGATGACCGCACTTGGAAGGGTATGTAAAATGAACATTTACTGTACAAATGAATGCTCAGAAGTCCTTGCAAAGTTTCTCTAATATGTTAGAGATGAATATCATAAGTCAATTTTTCATATAAATAATTAACAAGTACAACCATGTAATTAAGCACATTATCTTATTTATTATCTTCTAAAATCCATCTCGCTTATTTGCTCTAACAATAACTCAATTCCTGTATACAATATTTCTTTTTTTTAGGAAAATGTTTGTGAACTACTAAAATATATAGATAAATGAGAAATAGCCCAATTCAAAGGCTCATCTAGGAAAGAAACAAGAAGAATACCAATATCCTTGCTAGAATACAACATGAAGAGAAAGAGAAGAAATATGAAGAAGCTGAACACCCATCAGCAAGTTGGGGAAGAGGAGCTAAAAGAGGAGGTCAACACTAATAGTCTAAATAGACAAGCTTAGAAGATAATAAATTCCTCAATTCCAAGATCAAATTTGAGATCTGGTCTATTGAAAAAGATTCAATATACTTTCCATCACAACTAAAATTTGATAAGTAGTCGACCACCTTGTGACCTTCTCTAAGTGTGTGATGCAAATATCCTAAAATGAATGAACTACTTACCAAATCTGATTCATAATATATCAAAGTTGCTAGTTGTGAATATTCTTGGTTGTGCATGTATTACCACAAGAGAATCCCCTATAATTTGGACTTTAGAAAAACCAACCTTCCTTACCAAAACCAGACCGTGAAGAAGTGCATGTGCCTCTACTATGTTTTCCATGCTAGGATTGATGGGAACACCCCTAACTACTAATGGTTTGCCTAACCAATCTCTTATACAAATGGAAATCCCAGGGATAATAGGATTACTTCTTGAAGCTCCATCAAAATGGATTTTGACAAAATATCATAAAGGGTGATGTCATTTAATAACAGACTTGTCTTTTGCATGAATGGATTTCCAATTTGGAACTAATCCAACTCATAGGTGAATGTATTTCCATCCTTTTAAAGTCATATTTTCCTAGTGAGAAAAATAATGATTGCATTTGACATTGGATAAATTAGAATTAGCTATCTTTGAAATAGAGACTTCCAGCTTATCAAAAACTTGATCAATTGAAGAGACATCTTTCTTGAAGAAGGTATACATTTCCAAAGCCAAGAGAAATTAGAGGAGGAGAACACTAGGGGCCAGGATTCAAACAAATCCCAAATCTTGTTTGGTAAGGGCATGGACACATTGAGTTTCTTGAGAATAAACAACCAATAGGAGTAAGCTAATTTGTAGTTGATCAATAGATGGTCCACTGATTCTAACTATTCCCTATGAAAGACACAATAAAAGGTATTTTTAAAGCCAAACTTTGAAATTCTATCACTTTTTAAAATCTTCTTCTTGAGTGTTAACTAAGAGAAGCAGCTTGCTTTATGGAGGACATTAGGATTCCAACAGAAAAAAATATGGTCTGCGCTTACTGTTATTGTTTTCAATTTGTTGAAGAGCCCTATAAGCTTCATTAATTGAGTACTTTTCATACTTAGACGTAACCCAAATCAGCTTGTCCTCAAGGTTCAGTAAGAATATAAGCCATTTTTGAAAAATATTTATGAGAAAGGAGGACTAAAGATCATTGAGAGGTAGTGTAGATGGGTCCTTTCAAAATAGTTTTCTAGAGAATATTTCCACAGCCAGTACATTGTCTATAAACTTAGAGGCCCAACATCTCATCATAATAGAAATGATAGCTTCATATTGATCCGACTGGAAGACTAGAGGGAGGCTATTCTATGACCCAAACCAAAATTTTGTGACAAGATTTTGACAAGCATGGGGCAATAGCTTATCACATTTTGTGACAAGATTTTGACAAATAGGAACATGACATATGTAGATGTTGAGGATGCACTTCACATGGTTGCAAAATCATTTTCCCACATCTATGAGGAAAATTCCATTTATAAGATTGTAGAGTTTTATAGGTAGAGGCTTGAAGACACGCCTATGTGCTATAAAGTTCAAATATTGATTATGAGAAAAGCCTCTTTGGTAAGCTAAAGTATAAATATGGAAGATAATTTACATATAAAATGGAGGGCATTCTTACCAATTATAGAGTTCCCTTCTCTAGTTCAAATAGTCCATCTATTAAGAGATTATGTTTGCAAGCTAGCCAAAAGGATAACTTGGAAACATAATCTCTAAACATGCATTATCAATGGAATATTTGAACAAAAGTAGGGAAAAAATATCCAATAGGTAATCATGGTCTTCATTTTAAATGTGTATTGTGTTCCATAATTATACTTTAATTTATCTAACATTTTTCTTTAATAATCAACATTTGAACTTTTATGACACAAAATTGGATCTGCAAGTTATTTTCAATAAAACTCTGCAATGTTATCAATGACATGTTCTTGATAGGCATAGGGAGATAATTTTGCAACCTTTTCAAGGGAATCTTCAACATCTACATATGTGATGTTCCTATTTGTGAAAATGTTGTCACAAGACGTGCCAAGCTATTCCCAAATACTATATCCTGCAACTTTTTCATTGCAAAACCATTGAAGCCTCTTTGGTAAGCTAAAGTATAAATATGGAAGATAATTTACATATAAAATGGAGGGCATTCTTACCAATTATAAATGGAAGTAAATGATAGTTATGAAAGGAGAGACAAAGAGGAAGGTAGTAGGAGGGAAAGAAATAAAAGAGAAGAGGAGGGAAACAAAAGAGAGAATGAAAAAGATATATGATGTGATAGATGGATCATAGTTGAATACCAGAGAATGATAAAGATATATGAAGTGATAGATGGATCATAGTAGAATATCAAAGTGCAGGATAGTGATGAAGTGAGATGAAAAGATGAGGGGAGTGGGAGGGAAAGAAATAGGAAGAGCTAGCGAGGGAGATAAAGAGAAAGATTGATAAAGATATATGATGTGATAGATGGATATTGGACCCATTGATAGATAGATCATACCAGAGTATACAAGACTGTTGGCTTAACCCTTGCACCATTCAAAGGTGCAAATGCTAGTTTTACATGCATTCAAAAAAAAATTGAATTATGTTTAAATCAATGTAGTATTCATTTACATATTTTGAATTTCAAGCTTCACAAAGATTTAGATGTACCCTCACATAGTTTAAGTACAACTTATAAAAATTCAAGCAAATGATAGACCTATTGACCTATTGAATATATATATATATATATATATATATGGAGATCAATCCTCTGCACTATGCAACAAAAAAATCACACACACACCTTAACATAATATAACTATATAACTATTACTAAAACCTAGAAATTTTGAATCTATTTTTAAAGTGACTTACAACCCTAATCATAGCAATGAAACTGTATCAGCAAAGTGAGCCTATGAAAAGGATTAATATCACTGAAGAAATAACACAAATTGAAGAATAAAAGACATATTAGAGCCCTATTTTTTATGAAATAATTCTAAATCAAGAAAGAACAACAACTCATAGTCCAAACTTCACAAAAACAACTAAATATGGGAATAAACAGGACCCCTGCAAACCCTTCTTTGTGAAGGAAAGAGGGAAAGAAGATTATATCTATTGCACAAAAAATTTCACATTTTTTCTATGGACATTTGACTAGCTAGAAGTAGATTATCAGAGTTTTTTAATGGTGTAACTACCTTCTAAGATTTGTCTGGTGTAACTATTCTCTAAAGATTCGCACCCTATTACTTTTTGAATACTTTTCAAACTTGCAAGAAAAATAGTATTTTGATTAATATGTGACACCATGAAGAATCACAAAGTATGGATATTCTTCATACTTAAATAAGAATTAATATTGTTCGGTCTTGAAAAAAAAAAGCTTTTCTATTGCCTAATGACATGAATTAGAAACTACATGTGTTGAAAGTAGTCTAAGGGATGGATTTTGCAAATGGAAACCTAAGTTTAAATCTAAAAGATGCAAGTTCATAAGATAATATTGATAGAATATTTAATTACTTAGTGCGAATATAATGGATGTATTTTGCAAATAGAACTCTAAGTTTAAACCTAAAAGATGCAAGTTCATAAGATGAATATTGATAGAATATTTAATTACTTAGTGTGAATATCTACACTTAAAAGCTTTGCAAAGGCTTCCCAATCAAGGTATGATGCAAAGACTATAATAGTAATAGTAATATAATGCATCAGAGATAAATTAATTATAATAAATAAAAATAGCAAGAGCTAATTAAATAATTAAAATAGATTTGTAAATTTACAAATGCAAAATAATCTAAAAAAATTCATGCAAAAACAATCACAAAATAAATGGGGCTGTCTATGCAGGGACCAAAATGCACTTCTATTAATTAATTTAAAAATTACTTATAACAGTATTATGTATTTTAATTTAAAATTAATTGATTATATAGGTGCATTGTGACCCCTCCATAGCCAAAACCTCAATTAAGAGCCTCAAGGTTATCCTTATCTAGACTTAGGTATGCCGAAAAGATTTTGTAAATGATTTTTATGCCGAGAGGCATAACCCAACAGCGTCATAATACATCATATATTGGTCGTCAAAAATAATGCCTGTAAGAAAAAAGAACCTCTACAAATTCCTTGCTTCCATGACAGTTGGATGAATGACAGTGTGAATGTAACGGTCCATGTAGATGGGAATTAGATGGAATGCTCCATGTCGACGAGAATTGAATGGGACGATCCATGTACATAGGAAAATGATTTAATGCATCATCATAAATATGAGCAATTACACTAGAGTAATTGGATTAATATGAATGAGGGCGTGCTCAATGTTCAGTGAACGGTTACAAAACCTAGGCCAGTTTTGATTTGCTAATTGCTTGATCTCTTCGCAAACTGCATCATGCACTAAGGTAAATCTGTGATATGAATAATGTTAATCTCTAATATTTAATTTTTACTATATAATCTGTTGTTAAATTCTAGTAATTAAATTGTAATTAAGTTCATTATTCAAATATATATTCGTAGATAAGTGTAAGAGATTTCGTACGACTCTTGTGAGATATTTTGTCTTAAATCAATCCATTATTTGTTCACAGGCTTCGCAAGGGATTAATTGTTTAGAGCGAGACCTTCATCATCTTCATTGCTTCTATTTTCTATGCTGAAACAATTATTATGGTCATCGAAAATAAGCGGAATATTCATGTAATAGATCTGGGGATTCGAACTAGGTGCCAATGGATGGTGTTAATGTATTATCTTGCCCTTTTGAAGATTAGTTAGCAGTAATTTGAAGTGAAAGCTCTTTCCTGACATAACAGGAATACATGCACATTGAAATTTCATGCAGGGGATCAAATGGCTCTTCGCTCAAGGAAGAATAAGACCAAACACGATCGTACATGTGAGAAATTCCATGGTATAAATGCACGTGAATTCATGATCCATGGCTAGAAATGGATTTTACATTCGGTTTACTTTAATCTATTTTCAACAAAGAATGATTCACAATCTCCTTCATTGAACAATTTTCAGTTTTATATTTCTTTATAACATTATTATCAGAGTAATGAATGTCAAAAGAATATTTTTTTAGTTCAAATATAAATAAATTTTTAGTTTGAAACATTCATTGCAAGAACATTCATTATGGATTTCTTAAAAAAAGAGTGTATGTTATTCATTATTATTTATTTTCATATTTTATTTTTTAATTATAAGAAAAACTTTGTAATTTTTAATGTGAAAAATGTAGTTAGATGTTCATATCAAAACAAAGGACATTGGCACATCTACTATAGTAACAATTGGCACATTTGTCATGCAAGAAAGGATATCAATATCATTAGTTTTATTTGTATGGTCTTTTTAACAATTTATTTCTTACATTTTGATTAAATTAAATATGAATGAAAAGTAATATGTAATTTAAATGTTATTGAGGTTCCATCCTTAACAATTCTTATTTAAAATATTAAGAATTTATTTTTAAGAATTGATTTATTACAAAAAAAATTTAAAAAAAATTTAACTTTTAAAATATAAATTTATTTGCATGCAAAAACCAAAATAGAATAGAACTGCATTTTTACTAATCCATAAAAATATATGTCTATTTTTAATTAAAAATATATCAAAAATATATTGAATATAAAATGTATAATAAAATAGAAATACAATATTTCTATTTCATAATACTCATTTATTATTGTTAAGTAATATGTTAGAAGACTTAAATGTACTAAATTTATACAACAATGTGAAATAGAGTAGTATTATGTAAATTGGACAGAATTAATATGATAAAGATAAATATGACCATAAAGAGCTAAGTTATCTATATATATTCTTCTAAATAGGGTCAGCCCCCCATTAATTATATTTGTAATGCTTAACCCAAATTTTCTTCAATTATTCAACACCCATATATGTGTCTAACACTAAACCTCATAGCACTTCCAACCCTAACTTTAATAAAAATACCTAATTAAAATTATAATTATAGTCCACATCCTCACCCTAATCCTACAACCAATTCTATCTTGAACCCTAGACATGACCTTAACCATAATTATAACCATATCCTAACCATATATCTAACCCTAAATCCTAACCATAATAATAACCTTATGATAACCCTCATACTTACCTTAATGTGATGTAAACATTAGAAAAATCATGAAACCCTAAATTTAAAAAATAAATATAATGAAAATCATAAACCCTAATTGTAATAGAAGTCTCAATTGTATTCTTGCACCATAATACTAGTCATAATTTTAATCCTATGCACAAACCTAATTCTATTTTTAAGCATATCAATACAACAAACCAAATATACAACCATTATGTAAAGATTAATTATAACCATAACCGCAACACCAAATCTAAATAAAACCATAATACAAAAAGTAACTACTACGATAACCCAAACCCTAATATAAAACCTAGGAAAATATCCAATGGTAACAATAATGTAATCTATAATAATAAAAATTTTTAAAAGCCTTAACCCTATCCATAATCCTATCTTTAACCATAACCCTAACCCAAATCCCAATCCTAAGCACAATCTAAACCATCAACTTAATTTATAACACTAACTACAACCTTAACCCAAATATACATTTAACCCTAATCATAAACCAAATACTAACCATTAAGAACCACAAATATATGTGCAACCCTAATCATAAAAAAAATACTAACCATTAAGTAATGGTCAAAACCATAAGCATGATCATACTACTAACCATAGCTCCATATCTTAACATTAATTGTAATCCTAACCCTAAACCTAGCTATGACCATAATCATAACTAAAACCATAACACTAACAATGATATAAACCTTAACCTTTAGAAAAATGCAAACCATTAGAAAAATGCAAACCATAATACTAAACTCTTATCATATTCTCATCCTCAACCCTAAATCCTAATCCTAATCCTACCCTTAACTCTTAAACCATGATGAAAACTCTAAACCTAGCAAGAGAATTCTAATGATAATCTTAAACCTAGATTCATACTATAATCTTATCCCTAAATTCTAATCTTAACTCTACCATTAACTCTAAAATTGTGATAACAATGGCAACCATAAATCCCAATCCTAACCCTAATCATAACCACTGTGTAAAAAAAAAACCCTTAAATTGCTATGCTTTATACCATATCCCTACCCCTACCCATAACTCCAACCTTCACCCTAACCATACTCAAAGCCTTAGACATAACCCAACTCGAACCATGATGTATTCCCTAACCCCATGGATAATCCCAAACCTAATCCAAATAAATCTAGGGCCTTAAACCCTAATCCTATTCCTAATCTAAACACCAACCCAAACCATGATACTAGCCATTATGTAAACCCTTACCCTAACAATAATTCTAATCCTAATCTTAACCCTAACCATAGTCAAAATAATAAAATAACCATATCTAATACTATCCATTATATAAACCCTAATCCTAAACCTAATCCTAGCGCTTGATTGCAAACCCTAATACCAATCCAAATATAAACTCTGAACCCTAATTCTAACCCTAATCTTCATCCCTTACTCTAACCCTAACCATAATTCAAAAAATATTCTTATTTTGAAACCTTGACTACAACCACAATCCTATTCCTAAATCTACCATTAACCCTAACCTAATATTAATTTGAATCTTAATTCAAACCTTAACCCTAATCCTAAGCACAAGCATAAGTGTAAACATAATTATAATAATATCTATAATCTAATTCCTAATCCTAATAATAATTAAAAACCTTGTCATTATCATACTATGAACCTTAACTAAACCCTAACCCTTACTATGATGTTTAAACTTTAAACTCTTATCATATCTTAATTCAAATTATATTAATTTTAACTATAATAATAACCAAAACCCAATCTCCAACCCTAACTAACTTATCCCTACCCTTAACCATAATTTAAACTTCTATCATAATGGTAAACCCTAGAACCAAAATCTAATTCCAAGTCTAACTCTAATTGTAGTTATAACGTCTTTAACTATACTTTTATGTTTTCTAATAACCATAACCATGACCATAACCCTAATGTAATCCCAATGCTAAACCATAACCCTATGTCTAACCTAAATAAACCTAAACCCTAACCCTATGTGTATCTTAAATCTTACTCTAGCCAACTTAGACACTAAATCCAACTTTAATACCAAATCATATCCCTAATAATAATAAATCTAAAAAAATTTTATCTCTAATACTAAACCTAAATATGATATAATAATAAAAAATCTAAAAAAACTTTACCCCTAATACTAAACTTAAATATGATTTAATAATACTCTAAACAGACTTTACCCTTAATACTAAATATAAATTCTAATGCTAAATTTTAACTCTAATAAATTTAATTTGTTCAATGTGTTAGGTACAATGCGGCTCCTACTAGATAATATATAATCTAGGCCAACATGCACTAAGGGGTTGAATTTTTTCATCTTTCATTTTTTTAATATGCATCAAAAAAATTCAATGCCTCAATGCATTTGGGCGTATTTTACATATAGAGTCTATATCATGATCTTGGGATTAGTGATACAATTTAATCACTAATCTAAAATTAACCTCAACCATGATATATACCCTCCAATCTTAATTATGCTATAAAGTCTTGGATTATGATTAAGATTAGGGTTCCAATATGAGTTCATATAATAATTAGTACTAGGTTAAGGTAGGGATTAAGCTTTAGCATTTACGAAATGTAGTATATAGGATTACTATTTTTATCATTTATTATTATGGTTGACCATTTATTATTATGGTTTATTTTATTGTTTTGGGTTGATACTTTAAAAATAAAGAGTGGGGTTTAGAATTTAGGGTTAGGACAAGGGTTCAAAACTTACAATTTAGGTTTATAATATTATGTTAGTGTTGGGATTTATATAAGGGTTAGAATTTAGGGTTACTAAGGATTTATAATTTAGGATTAGGGTTAAGTACTAAAGATTATGGTTTAGTCTTTATGACTAAGGTAATTTACAATTTAGGTTTATAATATTATGTTAGTGTTAGATTTTATATAAGGGCATGATAGATTTTACACTATTGCTAACTTTGACACTATCACTAAGCATATTTCCACTTGCAAATAAGATGATAGATTCAACATTAACACTAAACCTTATTCCTAATTATAATAATAATTATAGAGTAAGAGATCCTAATACAAAACCTAACCATATAAATTGTAAAGCTATATTTTAACCATAATAAGATTAATTATTCAATTGCACACGCTACAACTAGTACTAGCTAATATATAGTCTATATGTAATGTACACTAAATTTAAAAAAATCAATGTCTCTATGCATCTCAACATATATTACTATATTAGTTAGTTGCTCCTAAATTTCTACTATGGGAAGAGAACTATAATCAAGAGGGTGAGCTTTTCAAGGCCTTATAATTTCAATGAAATAGAAACACAATAAATTTGATAATAATAGACATTTTAAAAAATTTGTTCCATGAAAAAACTAGAACTAATCAAGAACTATCATCATCAATGACTGAATATGAATCTTTAAAGTTCTTTAATAACTTTTGTTGCCCGACTTAATTTTGGGTCTTAGTTAAGCCTAGGTATGTCTCAGTCTAGTTTTAATTCCCCTTAGGTGAAAAGAGTCTCCATTGGATTTTCCATCTTTCCCTTCTCCCACATTTCATAACCGAGTAGTTTTCCTTGATGTTGTGAGTTTATGCGTAACTTAGTACCTAATTCAATTGGGTAGACATTTCCTTATAGGATACTCTATTCATAATTCTCCCAAAATGAATGGGAAACAAAAAATTAAGTATGAAAGAAAGGAAAGTTACCATTGAGCCAATGGAAATAGTGAAAAGACATTGAAATATCCATTAGAGCTCTTGCATTTACTGTTTCAATGGATTTATCCTTTAATTCATTTGTGTGGTACAAAACTTGAAGATCAACAAATTAATTGAGACTCCTATATAGATGGAAACATAATAGTTATTCAAACTATCACTTTTTCTTTAACTCTTATTCTGTTAAATTGCACAACGCATTCAAATAGTTTGTATTTGTGAATTCAATATCTTGTTCTTCATCTAGTTTCAAAATTGCAATTTACTTCATTCTCAAATAGAATGCCAACCAGATTTGCATGATTTGATGCGCTAAATGGAATCAAGTCCACATTGCAAAATTTCACAAATACTTCACTCCATTTTTATGATATGCAAAATTTCCAAAGGAGGCTGAAGTTGGAGCCAATTCATCTGATAACTAAGAAGCTCCAAGGAAGTGGACTAGTAGAGGCAGCTAGTTTCTCAGTGGCAGTCCAAGCTCTAGAATTGATTTATGAATGCATAAATTGCTACAATCTGAATACAAGATAGATTGTATTACCTGATCATATAGTATTAATCTCCATTGATATGAAAACTGTGGTGAATTGCCTCTAAGTTCTAGATTTGGAGGAGTTTTTAGACTTAACAGTAGGAGGAGTAGTCTCTGAGTTCTCCACAAAGAATATGATGTGGAGGAAGGAAATTATGCAATCTTGGTTTCAAAATCCATGGAGCACCAAAAGTAAGGTCCCCAAAACTCTATTTGGTACTAATCTCAAACTTGAGATTGTAGATATTCTGGTTCTCCTACATAGACTGAAAGGTGAGGTAGAAGCTCTAAATTTAATTGAACAATATTTCTTTCTAGTACAAGTTATTTGTTAAGATACATAATATATTGATTGGGCTCATGAGGTAAGTGAAAATATTTCCAATGCTCTCAGCGCCATGAATTTCTACAACACTTTCTATATGTCTTCTTTTTTGATTTACATGCTAGAATCTCTATGGTTATGGTCGAGGCTTCCAAGAATAGAAAACTTTCCTGATGATGTGAAGTGCTATGAGTTCTATCCGTGTTTGCAATTGTAAAATAGTTATGTGGAGTATGTCAAAGTTAATGACACATTCACAATGAGAATTTGCAGGGAACTCCAAGGATGCCTGGAGAGGAGATTCAGTCTAGAGGCAATGGTGGCTATTAGTAAATTTTGAATCTATTTTATCCAATTCTCATCTTTCTCATATTTGCATCTTGCAGCTTTTGATGGATTCCCCCTGAAGATACCTAGGTATCTGAGTGACATGATCGTGTTGATAGAGATCATTAGGCAGGAAATCTAGGTGAATGTGCTAAGTGGAAGCTTTAAGAAGGGATATGAATTCCTTGTGAAAGTAGGAGCTTATAGTTACAAGTCTTGCTCTAATGCAAAGAATTTTTCCAAAGTGTTTGAGATGAAATAAAAATTGGATATGTATGAGGTCTTGAGACCTATGTTTGATCTGGGTGGATATGTTGCAAATTGGGAGTGTGATCAAACACATTACCACTATTGAAGACTATTGGGCCGACAGTAAAGATGAATTTGAAAGTTGAGATCATGCTTTTACCAGGCTCACAGTGGAGCAAATAAAAACATATAATATCAATCTTAATGTTGAAGGATTGGAGGATGATGGGAAATATATGTATAGTAATACATACTTGGCTAAGTTAAGGAACACTCCTATCAGTTCAGAGCCTTCTGAGGATGCTAAGGAAGATTTAGACACTATGATGGCTTGAATTATCAAAAGAACTAGGAAGTGGGTCGAATGGACAAACAAAAGAAGCCAGAGTAAGGGCACAACCACTCAAGCTTCTCAAGCAACTACAACACCATCTTCCTCCCAAAGTGTTATACCAAGTGTAACAATAACTACCCCTCAAGGACTGGCTCAACCTTTAGGAGGGGATGGCCAACTTCTAGGCAAGAGCATTCCCATAGCTAAGACATGTCATGATGGCTCCCTCCCAGTTATTGGAACCCAAACAGATGCTAAGGAGAAGAATATGGAGGAGCCAAAGGATAGTGTTGTTACCCCACTTCCCTCTCCTCATGTTACACCAGATCCTTCTCCCCATTTTACACTAGTCCCCTCTCCTCATCATAGCCCAGTTCCACCAGTAAGTGCTACACTTCTGCAACCAAGTGGTTCCCCAATATAGATAGTAGATTTGGTAGATGGAAAGATTAGTAGCAATGAATCTACTAAGTTTGATGAGGCAATGAAGAGAACCTTAGAGGTGGAGAAAGGCCATAGCTCTTCCAAGCTCATTTATGAGGCCCTAAAGAATCCCTTCTCTTCAATTGTGATCACAATCACTCCAATTAAGAAGAAGATGTTTAGCATAAAATCACTTGGGATGGCCTCCAAAGTGATAGACACTGATTCCTGGTTAGAGGATACTTTAGAGAGAAAGAGAAAAAGGAAAGATGAAAGTACCCCCACCAAGGAGACCATATCCCTTGTAGTTCATTCTAGATCTACATTAACCAAGGTGAAGAAGTAGAAACCCTTCTCTATACTTGGGCAAGATCCAGAAATAGAGCACCTAACAATGGAGATAGCCAAGCCCAAAAAAGAAGGAAGAATTGAAGATATGACTACTGATGATTTTACTCTACACTCGGTGGACCTTGGAGAGGCTAAACATGACACCAAGTTTGGCTTGTGGAAGTCAACCAATGAATTAATTGAGGGGAAATTGGAAAACTTGAAGTTGTCAAAGCTAGGATGAAGGCCGAGATAGAAAACTTGAACAGATTCATCAAACAATTGGTCACTCCATTGACAACTATCTCTAGAGTATCAGTAACAAGAAATCCTACTACTACTAAACTTCAAGCCCTTATCTCTCAACTTCAGGAAGATAGGCACTTTGGCCAAATTTATAAAGACTGGATTGAAAAGCTCAAAGTAGAGGGAGTCGCTATTATGGAACAAATTGGCAATGTTATCTTAAGATTAGAAATATAGAAGAATAACATCTTAGAAAATAACAGTACTCTAGCCAAATAAAGTGCGAAGAGCGACAATTGTATCTCTCTTTTGAAGATGATCATTCAAATGAAGGAAAAGGAAGTTGTTGAAGCAAAAATCTTGCCAAAGGGAGACGAACCTCTACTCAAATGGCTTCAGAGCATGCAGTTGAAGTCGAAAATGATCCTATTAGCAAAAAAAGGACTTAAGGAAATAGAGGATAAAGTGAAGAAGACCCAAGATAAAGGATTTGAACTCATGAGGTGGCTACATACAGTTTCAGAAACTAGTGGCCAAGGGAAAGCACTCATTGGGATACATGTCATAAAGGAGAATTTCTCCAAATTCTTAGATAGTATGACTTATGTGTCTTCCAGTAATCAAAATAGAGTTATGGAGCTCTAGAAACTTAGTGGATGCATACACATGGCCACAGAGGAATTACCAAATCAATTGAATGCTATGAAGGAGTTGGGCAGGGAACATTCTAAGTGGTTCTTGAGATACACCAACATACACGTGCCGAGGCATAAAGAATTAATCCCAATCATAGTTGCCACTAAGGCCTATAGAAAAAAGGTAGAAAAGGGGAAGAAGACAAAGTGATTCACATTCTGCCCCCTTTTCACTTTCTTATGTAACTTTTGCAATACGAAAAACTGGTTTCTTGCCATTTGTGATTCTTTGAGGAGATCAACCGATTGAACTTCTATTGTAACGGTCATCTCAGAATCCTATATGTATGAAATTGAAAGATTAATAAAAAGTTGGTGAATCTTTGGTGTGAAGTACTTGATATTGTAGAGTCAATTGAATGGTATTTTGTATCATCTATTTTCTATTCTGTTTTTGTTAGTTGTAGTTATATGATTTCTCTTTTGTCTGGATTGAAGCATGAAAAGAATAGAGTTTCATTCCTTAAACTTTCCTCAAATGACTCTAAAAATGAGAGTTTCTCAATACACCTATCTCCAATGACTTCTTTGATAGTTTGAGGGATCCCATACCTTGTCCTAAACCTTTAAAAAATTTCCAATTTTTTTTTCCTCCTTAAGCCATATCTTCTACTTCTATAGGCTACCCTCTAATCTCATGCAACAAATCACACCAATCTGATCAATCTTATGGAGTACTCCTACAATCAGTCACTTTTCCTACATATTATTGGTTAGTATGGTATTTTACATGTAAAATGACATCCATTATTTAAGAATTAGTAATTCATTCAAGGAGTGGGTCAAGTGATTGTATGAAAACTCACAATCAGTGCAAATGGAAACCCCCAAAATGAAAATCACATCAACACAAAATAGAAATAAACTTCTAAATGATCAAAATTACATCTAATGTTGTGAATAAGATATCCTATATGAATTCAAATCATTTTCTAATCAAACATTTCAATGAAAATTAAATATGAAAGGAACCATATTTCTATTGCACACAAAATTATGATCTTTTTGTACAATCACATGTTACTAAGCATTTGTGCTTTACATTCATCATTTCATGACTTTAATGGTTGTCCCTCAACTTACTTAAATGAATAAAATTATTTGGGATAATTCCCATTATTGAAATATTCCATTATTCCAACTGGACTTTGAAACACTGCATCATTTCCATTATTGCAATGTGGCAATTTTTGTCTCAAATTATTCCAATTGACTTTCCTTGAAGTCTTCCATCCATATTTTTCCCTTGGGTCCTCTTGGTTGCATTCACCGTGATGAATTCAACCATCTTTTCAATATTTTCTACACCTTCTCTGAAGTCCATTAAACATTGTAGAGTCATTGGTTTGGTTCTTTTAATCACCCATTGCAAGAATCAACTCACTATTATCAAATCCCTTATGATAGGTTATACAAACAATGCTTATGATAAAGAATGCTCAATAAAACATTAAATGACCTTCATGTCCTTCTTGTGTTGTCTTTCCCTCATATGTTCTTCATGTCCTTCTTGTGTATTCATGTAATTTATAATATTATCTCTAATTTATAACAATTCTCTTCACTGTTATATAAGGCTTGTTGGGGGGCTCAAATTTCTCAAGTTGATGATGTCACACCTCCTACCATTAACTTTGTCCCTTAGAGCTATGCGGTATCATATTTTGTAGACCTATCAAGTTTAATATTTTAACTAAATTAAGGTTGTATCTCATTCCTTCCTCTTATGTTCTTTGTGTTTCTAGATTAGGGTGCCCCACATAGCTTAAGTTTAGGAGAACAACACAAGAAATTTGTGAGCACAACAAAATTTTATAAGTTATTAAATACAATTTAAGTCTATATTTTGAAATTTATTATGAATGAAAGTATATGTACATGTACTTAATATTTGATGAGTATATACTGACTTGTTTATTGAATATATGCATAAACAATTGAGTTTTTTAGAGTTGATGAATGCACTTGACATTGTTGATGTTTACGATAGAGAAGAGAAAAAATTGGCATATTTTATTTCAATTAAATTTCATCAATGTGTCATAACACGTTATGTTTTTCTAATCGAGGAAATTGTCAAAGCTACCTCATATGTGGTGCTACCTCCTACAAGTATAGGACATGCATATGAGGTTATTGTATGCATTTATTCTATATACATATTAAATGTTTGCATTTACAAATGGGTATATGTATTTTTTTTTTATAGTTATGACAAATTTTTCTTGGTTATTAACTTGTGTTAGTTATTTGTTTACCTATTATAGTGCCATTCATGACTCCCTATATAACCTTTATCATTTTGTTTTTTTAAGAGTCTGAATCGTCATATATGGGGTCAAACATGATAGTGGTCAAAGGTATGCATTTAGATTCTTATTTGAAGTCCTTTTTTAATCTCATTTTGGATTTTCTTGTGTGCATGATAGAAATATCTAACACATACATCTACAAAACCGACATTTTTATCACTTTCCATGTAGGTTGTGCCTCATACAAGCACTGATTCTTTACTCGTTGTGCCTTCTATTAACATAGGAGACCCAGCTTAGGCTCCAGTATGTATTTGAATTTTGACTCTAGATTTAGAATTCCCTAACACATATGTCCAAAAATCTAACATTTTACCACTTACCATATAGTTTTTGTGCATGGCTATTGGTTTTTTCTTATGACTCATCCTTATATCTTCTAAGATTTTTTTATATAATCTACCACGTATTTATTTTTCTTGTCTCATGCTTGTGAGGAAAGAAGCTTTTTATATTCTTTTTGTTTTGTATTTTGTTTTCTAATTATCCAATTCCCTTAGGTTTTAATGGGTCTTGATATCATGTGACATTGTGTTTTCTTTATGAAGGATCACGACTTGACTATTGATTCTCTCTTTTTGTAAAAGGTTTATATCCTATGTCATCACTTCTTCTTTGTCAAGAAAATCTATGTCCATTCTATACACTTTTC